>JAQFVV010000070.1:373578-973578 GCA_028023455.1 Epiperipatus broadwayi
CACCAAATTCACAACTCGACCAGACTAGCCAAAAAATAAACTCTAAAACACTACCAATGGTTTCACTGCTACAAGCAGACTTCTCAAGTGTAAAGAATTACAAAATAACATATTTAAACTAAACATTACCCATAATTCTACTTCTCATACACCCTTAACATTAAAAGAACATTTAAATAAGTGAATTGCTTCAGAATCATAAATTTTTATTTTTTTATTATCTCTCTAGATATATGTGTCAAAGCTGGATGGTAAAACTATCTTAATAGCCCATTGCAAGGCAAAGATCTTAGAATTTTCCTTAAAGAAACAGTAAAGGAATAAAAAAATTATCAGAGATAATCAATTGTCAAATGGGGACAATTTCTTTCAAACCTTTCATTTTTTTAAACAAAAATAAATAGGTTTACAAAAAAAAAATCAAGTCATATGTCACATGACCTAATTTAACAAGCTTGTATTACAAATGTTATATATAGAGCTTGCAAATAAGCTCTTAACAAGCTTTGCAAAATATCCCCAACCCTAGACCGGTTTCTGCTACTGGCCTCATCAGTGAGGTGCTAGGATTCATTAGATTAAAAATACCAGGACAAGCCCAGCACTCTATCTAATGGATAACTATTATGTAGAAAATCTGAAATTTTCATACATACAAATCTTCCAATCCGGCTATCTAACTTACATAGCCATATGGGACTGAACCAAGTTTAGGTACATCATATATTAATAACTTTAGCAATACAAAATCACCAAAGCCTTTATAGAAAAAAATAAAATGATAAAAAAATCAAGTTATATGCCACATGACCTAATTTAACAAGCTTAAATCACAAATATATATAGAGCTCACAAATAACTAATGTCTTCCTCAGTGAGGTGCTAAGATATTCAAGCATTAGATTAAAATACCAGGACAAACCCAGCTTTATCTAATGGATAACTATTAAGTAGAAAATCTGAATTTTCATACATCCATATATTTTCTAATCCACAGATCTAACTTAAATAGCCATATGGGATTGAACCAAGTTCAGATACACCATATATTAATAACTTGGTCTAGTCCCATATGGCTATTTAAGTTAGACAGCCAGATTGGAAGACATATCAATGTCTGAAAATTTCAGATTTTCTACTTAATAGTTATCCATTAGATAAAGTGCTGGGCTTGCCCTGGTATTTTTAATCTAATGCTTGAATATCCTAGCACCTCACTGAGGAAGCCAGTAGCAGAAACTGGTCTGGAGATATTCTGCAAAGCTTGTTAAGAGCTTATTTGTGAGCTCTACATATAATAAATAGCATTACCTAGCAGTAATCAAATAGTTAGATATTTAAACTATGAACTAACTAACTAATAAAATTTCTAAGTTTAGTTAGAAATTCAGATTTTTTACAAATTGAATCCAAGATAGTAGATATGGATGGTGGATGTATTAATTACTTTAGTATAATAAATAGGTAAAACAGTCTTTAAACATCCCATTATTGAGCAAAGATTTCTCATATAATTCCTTATAGAGAAAAAATGAAAGAAAAGACATTACTTATGTGCTTGCCAGTTTTTTTAGCTGATGAGAGTTTGAATGTTTTTTATCATTGTTTTGAACTTTTGCTAAAAATAGTTAGATAGTTATTTATTGACAATTACTGCTGATTAATTGCTGTAGCCATGTAAAACAATTTATGTTCACACTCTTTCAAAACACATCTGAAATTATCCCTATAAAAAGCAATATTTATAAACTATACATTACTCTATAATTGGTATATATAAGACAATTTATATTTGAACAAGAGCTACACATTACCTTATAATATTTGGATATCAAAGCTGTAGTAATGTTGAATCATGGGATTCCAATTGCACTGACTAACTATATCAATCTTCACACATGTAGCCTTAAAATATCGAATAACAATATTAATAACATTACGATGATAGCTCACACTTAACAAATCACATGTACTAATTGGTGTTGAAAATACATTACTTTTATATTTATACAATACATTATTATGATGCAAAGGATGTAAGATAAGTATTTTGACAAACTTGAATATATAAATGTGGACTTGATTATTGCATAATTGTGCTACTGAAAATTGAAATATGAAAGTTAGCTTTTGAAAAGTTTTAATGTTATTTACTATAAGATTTTGGCAGCATAGTTTATTTTTTCTATATCATTGTTTTCACTATAAAGATCCTTTCAAGTTTAATTTCATTTCTCCAAATCCATAGCATTTCTCCACATCCATTCCAGCAAACTTCCTTACCTCATTCACCTCATATTTGGTCTTTTTCCGGATCTTGGATTGAACACATTGTTAAAAGAGATGGCAGTAGATGTACATAAGTAATTATAATCTGGAATTAAATAGATTATAAAAGATCTGGAGAAGGACCAAATATGAGATGGATAAGGTAAGGAAGTTTGCTAGAATGGATTTGGAGAGAAACTGTGGATTTGGAGAAATGGAATTAAACTTAAAAGGATCTTCATTCCATAATGATTAAAATCAATTATAGTGAAAACAGTGATATAGTCAAACCTTAAATAAATAATCATTTTTTTGAATGGTCTTTAAATACAATGGTTAATAAATCTATTTGCATTTCCATAATATCGTTTCAGGTTAAAAATGAGCTTATGATTTTTTAATTTAGGATGCCACCAGCCAATTCAGACACCCATCCAAATGTTGGATATACATATGTAACGTTATGTAATATTTGAATACAAAATGCATATATTGGAGATTATTTATCTTTTTTACCTGTGTGTGGTCATGTGCACCGGTTGTATGAGATAGAATGGATAGCTGAAGTTAGCTTAAAAATCTGTGTTTAAATCCATTATAATTACATTTAACTTTATGATAAAATAAAACATGTAAATATTAAATCCTTACTACCTGTTAGCTGGTCGATCTGATAAGTCACGCATTCTCCATTAGTTACGTTTTTGCATGGTTATTCAAACAGAATTATAAACTACAGAGAGCAATTTAAAAACTGTTTTGTATCTTCATGTTTTGTATATTTATTTCAAAAGATGAAAATAAAGATTGATTATGATGAGTTAGAAGAAATTAACAACTACAAATAGTTTGGTCGGATTTTTACTACAGCTGGAAACATAATGGATGAAAATAATCATAGAATTAAACTTAGTTGGAATGCTTTTGATAAAAATAACGTAATACTAAAAGGAAATAAGCATATCTCTTTGAAAAGGAATGTTTTTTAATAAATGTATTTTACCAGTTCTTACTTATGGATCTAAGATTTGGATACTTAAAATAAAAGCAATACAGAGACTTCAGACCACTCAAAGAAGTATGGCGAGATGCATAATAGGGATAACAAGAAGAGATCGAAAACGCAATATATGGGTAAGAGAACAAACTGGTTTACTGACATCGTTGAAAGAATTAAAAAACCGAAGTGGAATTGGGCTATATATATTGCTAGAAGAGATGATAATAGATGGTCAATTGAAATCTTAAACCGGATTCCAAGAGATTGTAAAAGACCCAGAAAGAGACCACATGTGAGATGGACGAATGAAAGAAGAAAGTGTGCAGGGGTGATGTGGAGAAGAGGGGCTAGAGATCAGAAAAGATGAATTGAATTTGGAGATACCATCCTGCAGTGGATTGATAATGGTTGATAATGACGATGATTTTTATCTATACTTCTATTAATTGTAAATAGAAACATTGCACAACGCTAGCTGAAATCTATATAAAATATTTAAAAAAATATAACTATGAGTCATTTAAATCTATCAATTATATATCTATTAAAATTCTAATCAAAAACATTTTTTTAAAATTAAACCTCTTCTTTTATTATTAGCAAGGAATTGTATTAGTGAGTGAAAATTACTTTAAAATTGTGTAACAGATATATTGTAATATTATTTTTTTGTGTCTCCCCCCCCCCAAAAAAAAAAAAAAAAACAACAACAAACAAAACAAAACAACAATAACAAAACACTAAACGTATTTTATGTAGTATAAATTGTTAAATTTATTTAATATATAATGTATATATCTTCAAAATGGAATGCAATATATATTTATCAAATATGCATGAGTTAATAATTGCGTTAAAGCACCTAAATATAAAATCAATACTCGACTATTTTCAGGTTTGTAAATTTCCACTTGAGAAATTGTAGGAGGTTTTATAAATATTTATCAACTTTTGTAAATAAAATAAATCGATAAATTTTTATATTTTGATAACATGTTTAAAATTATATATTTAATATTTGACCACACATTTTGTTAATGTAAACTATTAAGGCAAATGCCGAAAACATATCTCAGTAAAAAAACTTTTACTTATAATAGTAATTTACATGATAACGAGTTGTGATCTCCATAAGATTCAGTATGTAAGTCTAGTTGAATCTATTTTCGTTTTGTTTTTATACAATTTTAAGTAAATTTTTGAATATGCTTTAATACTTTTTTTTCACTTTAATTTTTATTAGCTTACTGATAATTTAAAGTGAAATTTCTCGGGATTTTTTAAAATTATGTGCACGGGAATGAATGTTTAAAAAATATATATAAAAGAAAAAAAGGAAATTCTGAGATATTGTCATTGGTCACAGAAATAGTTCTAGAATATAAAGTTCTTGGATAATTATTGCCCAAGGAAAATGGGCAGAGAGGTTCTTAATTCGACTAATTGAAACGTAGTATTTTAATTCACGAAATTCAATTAATCTAAATACCTGAATCTACTATAACTCATGTGTGTGTCTTTGAAATATATTACAAATTTATATAAATCACTAAAACATCACATTAACATCATTTCTTATGCTTATACAACCTGTTAAAACAATAGCAAACTTTCCATATGATAGCGCCATCTAGTACCAACAAGCTTTAGTAATCAATGGATAAAGGTTTATGCATAAAATCACTATCTAGTGCTTAGTGATCCAATATCCCCAGACTAGCTTCTAGCTTATGGCTTTCATCAGTGAGGAGCCTTGGATTTGAGAGCACTGCATGTAGATCTTAGGATCTAATGATATCAGAGTTAAAGTCACAATTAGAAACAAATCAGATATTGGGTGAATAGGCACAAGATAGGGATTTTATACACAAACATTCTTTCTTCCATCAATTAGTAAGGCTTGTTCTGGGTGGTATTACCATATGGAGAGATGGCTACTAGTATACTTATACAAAGGTGGGATGATTGTATTAGGAGAATTGTTGAGTCTTATAGTGTGGCTAGGAATGGAATAGAAGAATAGTTAACACATTAATAAAAAATAGAGAATTGGAGAGATGGTGAACTAGTATGGAAAATAAAAGAAGTTTAAATATATATAGAAGTAAACGGAATATTAGGTGTGAGTTAATTTATGATAATAGCAAGGAAAGTAGTTTACTGTTTATGGCTTGAACAGAATCTTTAGAAATAAGGGAATATACACATAAATGGAAAAATATGGGTGATTTAGTCTGCAAGTTATGTAAGAAAGGCATAGAAAATATTAGACATCTATCTATAAATTGAATGTAAATATTTACAAGTAGAAACGGTAAAAATAATGAAGTAGTAGGAGAATAAATATAAATAAAGTGATAATACAGAAAGTGGGTTTTTGGTTTTTATGCTAGATTTGGCAAAAGATAAGGGGGTTTAGATATAAAGACCATAGAGTGTACAAAGATAATGTTGCGAAAATGGAATGGAGCAAGGTCAAAAAGAATATGGGGAAAACTGGGGGGGGGGGTGATGAGAAGGGAAGGTGGTTTAACAGGTTTCTCTGGGCATAGTGGCTGAGAGATTCCTGACTCCAAGAAAGGAGATGCTATTTTTTGTGAATATAACAAAATATCAGGTATTTACTTTTTTAAACAAATTTTTAAATGATGAAATTTTTATAAATAATAATTTTATAGATATATTGAACAACTTCATATTTCCACGTTCTTTTTAAATTCATATAAATAAAAATACAATAAAAGACAAATTGGGGGTCATTTGTCATTTATTGTATCTTTATTTATATGAATTTAAAAAGAATGGGGAAGTATGGAGGTTATTTAATATATCTATAAAGATATTTACTACATATGGGAAAGAGAAAGATGAATAACTCCATGTGTGTGTATGTTTAAAATTAAAAAATCAGATATATTAATCTTTAACTGAGGTTTAAAGTTTATATCTATGTTAGAGATAATCTCTAGTTTAGAAAATGATTAGTAATAATCATTATTGTATTTATCTGGGGTGGATGGTGTCACAGTTTTGAGTGGAGTGAATTTGACAATAGTAAATAAAAAATAATAATTTTTTTTATCACATTTTCAATTTGCAATGATATTATAAGATGATTATTCCATACACTAAAGTATTATATCAATAATATCAGAATTAAAACAGTAATGACTAAGAACATTACAGTAATATAAAAGAAATGGCATAAATAGCAAAGTAATAGTTATATCTATAGATGTATATCATTAAGATAACTTGTTGCATATTGCATAATTAAATATTTTTGCCATTAGCATCCACGTAATAGTCAGTTGCTAGGAGATCAAAACATGTTAAGTTGGAGTACTGAAATACAAGCATAAAAAGATTGTGCCTTTCTATTCGCAAAGTAGGACTTTTTTCTTCAGTTATGGAATAGATTTTTTGAATCTGTATGCTCACTCTCAGAATAAACTAATTAGAGCTTTCATAATTCTTAAAGTAAATCAACATTTAGAATATCTAAATAGTTGTAATGCTTAACTTTAGGTAACCTATTTATTACAAGTCATATAATCCATGGGAACAGAGGCAAAACTCTCCATACAGTAGCACAACTCAATGCAAGCCAATGTAATCAATGGATGCAGGAAGGTTTGTGCATAAAATCCCTATCTAATTCATACTTATCCAATATCCCCAGACTAATTTCTAGCTTGTGGCCTTCATCAGTGAGGAGCCTTGAATCTAGAGAGCATTGCACCTAGATCTTTGAATCCAATGCTTCCCCCAAGCAGCCACATTTTATCTTATTCGCTAACTATAAAGCTTTGATTCCAAAATGAAAACACAACAATGTTTTCAATTCAAGCTTATTAGCTAGTACAGTCATATAGATCTGAACTCAGTTCAGCATCAGAGTCTTTGATTCTTTAATAATCACAGCCACTGTAATGATGATCATGTAATGTTTAGTGGTTTAATAATCCATGGAGAAAGTATTGCATACTTGATTTCTTACTTGGAATTACATCTAGTGCAAGTGATGCTACATATCTATATGGTGATGTTTTTAGTGAAACATATTTTCAACTAATTTAGAGCTTTTAAATTTTTAATCAAAATTTTGGTTATTAGAATGTTTAGAAAAATCAAACTTTTCATTTTTTTTTTGATATGAATCAACAAATTACTCACCTCTCCTATTTACACAATGTATGATAAACAAAAGCAGCTCTCTATTCTGGTGCCATCTATAATAAGCTTGGGTAAGCAGGAATTATGAGATATTGATACATTTACATATTCATTGTCAGGCCAATTTTGTTATATATTCTGTGAGCTGGAGAAGACAAAAATTTGTTGTTGTTATTAACATTTCTAGCCAGGGGAGGGGGAGGGGAAGATACCTAAAATTAATAACTATTGAGATTAATAAAGTATATAGTTACTGACCTGAAATCAGTTCTATATAAGTGTTGAGGCATGTTGATTTGTATATAAAATTTTAGTGTTTTAAATTTCAGACTTTATCGTAAAATGGACTTAAAGGTGATGGCAAAATGCAAAATTGTATTACTTCCAATTTTTAATCTTAAATTTCATTGATAAAAACAAAAGGGAGAATCCATTTGGGGATGGAAATTTATCTGGTAATTAATGATTACTCATACTTTCTATAGATGGAATTAGAATAGGAAATCTTGCTTTATGATATGTCTTTTTTCCATGATGTGATCATATCTTATATTCAGATTCTATAAAGTAGAAGACAATCATTTTTTGTTTTCTGAAATCTATGAGACGTTGCTTCTAGCAGTAATACAATATATAGAATTTTTTTTTATCAGAATTTTGCATAAATAAAAACAGAATATTTGTATTCAAAGAGTTAATTAAAGATAAAAAATAATATCATGACTTTTTTTTTGAATACTTTTAAATAATTTTTTTTTCTCGTGTCCTAGCATCAGCTGGGAAGCGAACCCACTAACCAGGGACAACTGCTTGTAAAGCAGCTATCGCTGACCTCTCATCCACCAATGCTTTTAAATAATTTCATTGCAATGACTTATAAAAAATTACCACATTTGCAGTGATTACTACACTAGTTTTTATTTAGATGCATTATCAGAATGATTAATGGTCTAGAAGCATTAAAAGAGAGAATCAAATCTATCACACGTTAATGTTTAGTTATTGAAGTAATTTTTACAATTTTGACACAATTTTAAACTTTAGGTTCCATATATTTTATAACAAATTGACTCCCAAGAATAATTCAAATAATATCCAGTTATGGAAATTTTGTTATTTTATTAAACTCTTTAGATTAAAACGGGATATTTCTCTATTTTAATATTCCTTTGACATTCAAGCTTTTTCAATGTATATGAAATGTCAATGCCATTTTCAATGTATAACTTTTATCAAAATCTGCTCATCGTTTTCAACATTTTGATTGTTTTTATGTGAACCCATATCAGTCTATACATCTTTTGCTATAGTTTTTGTCTGTTCAATTTTAATAATAGTTTCCAAAATTTAAGAAATATTTCAGATGTCTGACAAATATTTCTTATAGTATTTTATGTGAAAAGATAATAAGTTTTAATTCTTAACTTTGTTGCTAATTTTTGAATGTTAATATTATTAAACATTAGTGAATAATTAAAGCAAACATTGCATACAAAACAGTACCAGATTGGTACTTAAATTTTAGCAACCAAATAAAACTTTTCTTTTCAAAACATAATTAAAAAAAAAAAATAGGTCGAAGATAAGAGTGAACGCTCTTGTCTTTTAAAGTCGTTAATCTTGTGTAAAGATTTGTAGAGGTCCCTACTGTCGCATCTAAGCGCATAGTCTTAAGGTTATAGCCTTAATGTATATTACTTACGTTATGAATATGCACTTAACAAATTATTAATTACAACTTTAAATTGTCATTACTAAATAAGATATTTATCTGTGACTTTTTTATAATTAAATGAAGTTGCTTCAAGATTATTTTTTTAAAAAATATGTTAACTGTTTCTATTGCATTGATGCTTCCAGTTTGATCAATACTTTCATCATCAACATCATTACAGCAGCAACATCATTTCAATCATTATTGATTTATCACAGAATGAATGTCTCTAAGTTTAATCCTATACCTATAATCCATACTTTAACTTTTCCACAATACAGCAGAAAATATTTTTAATTCATCAATGTATCTCACATCTGGTCTTCTTCTAGGTCTTTTACAATCCTTTGGAATCCCATTTAAAACTTTATCTGTCTATCTGTTATCATATTTTCTAGAAATATGTGCAGTCCAGCTCCATTCCAATCTCTTAATTCTTTCACTGATGTCAGTTATAGATGTTTGTTTTCAAACCAATGAATTTTATTTTTCTCACCAACAAAGTTTGTTTTTAATTTCTGCACACTTCATTGAATGATTTAATGTTTCTGAGTTGCTCTTCTGTTATGTATCTTATTTCAGGTCCATAAGTAAGAATTATAAAGGACATCTATTAATAACTTTAAAATACATAGGCATTTTATTTTAATATTAACTAATTTCTAACAAAAGCACCCCATCTACATTTAATTCTATGATTAATTTTATCCATTGTATTTCTATCTGTAGTAATAATCTTACCAAGATATTTGTAGTTATTAATTTTTTTAAATTCATGATTAACAATCTTTGTTTTCTTCTTCTGAGAAGAGCTATTGAACAGGACTTCAGTTTTGTTAGCATTTATCTTTAGCCCTACTTTCTTACTTTCATCTGATAACTCACAATATTTCCCGAAGCTCTGAAACATTATTTAAAAAAGAACCACATTACATACAAAACCTATATGAAGTATTATATTCTTCTTTTATATCTTCTTTATGCACTAATAAAATTATAAAGCAATTAACCAAATCCACCTTTTTATCACTAAACAATGCTTATTCTATGTTATACTCAATCAACCTGAAGTTTTGATTGAAAGCAGTCTTTTTCAGAGCTAATATATATATATAAACAATTGTTTATCTAATCAATACAAACAATATTTTTCAGAGCTAATATATATATATAAACAATTGTTTATCTAATCAATACAAACAATATAAAAGAAACATATCTCATTATAAATTTTAATAATCAGACTTAAAATAACATAAATATAATAAAAGATAATTTATTTATTTATTTATATATACTCATAAAAAATTATATATAAACAAATAAATATATATTTATTGCTAAAAGAAGATTGCCTTGACAACAGTTTGAAATTGTTGATGTGTTATTGATATTGGGATTGTCTAAGTGTTGACTGGGTTTTAATGATATATATATATATAAATTTATAAATAAATATTTGAAAATACAGTACTTAATAGTTTATAAAAAATATATGTATAACCGTCACTTAGAAGCGCTTTCAACTATATATATATATATTGTAACAATGTGTATATATACACAATACATATGTATGTGTATATATATGAGTTTCATGACATTATATATAAAATAAGGCGAATAAGAAAATTATATTTCAGTGTTTAATTGTTTGGAAAAAAAATTTAAAATAAAAAAAAATCTTTATGATTAAATTAAAATACTAATTATAACTTATCTTTCTTTTCTTTTGTGTATTAAAATTTAACATATAATTGAAAACAAATTTGTACCGGAAGGAATCAATTTCTGGATATAATTCCAGATTGATTAAATAACAATAGTCACTAAATTTTAATGTAAATAAAAATATAAGGTAATTAAAAATATAACTCATTTAAAAAAAAGTTCAAATGAGTTGATAGTATGGGTAAGAATTCAAGCAATGGGTGAAGTTGCAACACCTATTGTTCAGGAGAAGAAAAAAGAAAAAAAGAGCAGGGAAGCCAATGAGAGTTTTACAAGGATAGCTGACCAAAGAGTATACAAAGAGTCTGAATTGTGACCAGAGAGTTGACAAAGATCAGTTGGCAGTCCACTGAAGAGTCTATAAGCCAGCTAAAACAACTGAGTCTAGAAAGATGAAGCAATTTTCATACAGTCATGTTAAGAGAAAAATGCATTGTTAGATTAAATCTGAGTGTTCATTTTCCGTTGCTGGTCTCCTGAATACCAAGAGCCAGATTGAGTAATATATCTCTGACTTGCTTTTGCCAATGTTTTACCTGACTCATCAAATCTATGGACCTCACAGTAGTATGCTGAGCCAGGAAAAAGCCCACTATAAATCTGACAGGTCTCAGAAGACAGGGATGATTGCCCAGATACTGGGTTAAAAACTTAGGTTAATATGTCTAGACATCATTGATAGAACTTCTAAATTTTATTTTCAAGTGTGAACTTTTAAATTTTATTTCTAGATAAAATATTTAAATGTCATTTCTAGTGTTAACTTTTAACTATATATAAATAAGCACTTGATTGTTTAATTAAAATATTATAGTTTGAATAAGTGTTCATTTTTTTTTATGTTTTAAATATTTTTTATGTTTTTTTTAAATAAATATGTTGTAAATTATTAGTGTGGTTTAAGTTTTTTTTTCTCTCTCTCAATTTACCAATAGGTAAATAAATAATCTTATTTAGATAGTCTATGTCATGACGGTTTCATGTTCAATAGCTAGCCGAGGATCAAGTATTTGAAGCATGTTAATGTCATCTCCTGGAGTATAATCTAAGGTTGGATGGTACCCAAAGGGTTAAAACCCATTATAAATATCCACGTGAGATGTGTCATGCTTTTTACAGTCATGGAGGTTATGCCTTAGTCTGGAAAGGTAACCACAGTTTGTAT
The DNA here is from genome assembly GCA_028023455.1 of Epiperipatus broadwayi. Classification (NCBI taxonomy): domain Eukaryota; kingdom Metazoa; phylum Onychophora; class Udeonychophora; order Euonychophora; family Peripatidae; genus Epiperipatus; species Epiperipatus broadwayi. The sequence continues at coordinate 385,633 of JAQFVV010000070.1, forward strand.
TTTTTATTCAATCTTGGTCTGGCTAGGAATATGTTTAATATGTAAATGTTGATCATATTTTCTTCTCTGCTTGAATAATGGGGTATGAAAATCAAATATAAACATTAATATGATCTAATAATGTAAAATAATAAATAATAACTATAATTGTGAAAAGAATAAATCATAAACCATTAAATCTCATTATAACACACACACACACACACACATATATATATATATTGTGCCCTTTTCTATAGGTCAGTAATAGTTTATAACAGTCAATTACTAAAAATTTTAAATTTAGAATATGTTCTTTTTATATGGTAATTGTATTAATTCAATTATGTCTTTAAAGTACAATTTGAAGCTAAAGAAAATATGTAGTATATAAAATTATAGCGAATTATTTAAAAGTAGTTAAGTAAAGTTTAAAATATTGTTTCATATGGTTGTAAAAGCTGGCCATATTAAATAACACAGCTATAAATATTAAAAGTATATTTAATAAATTCGATTTTAATAGTTTAAAACTGATAATTTAATAAATGCTATGTTTAAATTTATAATCATATTTAATAGTCAAAATTAATATAGTATATTTTAAAAATAAACTTTATGATGGTGAAAATTATATCTAGTTCTATATTTTCAAAATTATTCTTCCAAATTTTTTATAATTATTTTATATAATATAATAAGTGTATCAATTTTATAAATCTAGGCAGAGAAATAGATTAAAAATCGTCTGTCAAAGTTATTAATCATGTGACTTTTAATGTATACTCTCACACACATGCTTGTTTGAAATAATAACAAAGTTTAAAATATTTTAAAAGTTATATTATAGAATTGGATAGAATTATTGCCTATCATAAAAGTAAATAGTATTAAACATTAAGTTAACTATCGTATGTAATGTTTTAAGTAATGTAATAAAGACGAATACAGATATATAAAAATTAAATATTTTATTTAAATAAAAATAGATAAATTGAATATTAAGAAATGGAATAAGTTATTAAATGTTATTTTAAAAGTTATTTTAAATGTTTAAATAGTTTTAATAAAATAATAGTTTATTTAAAAGTAATATTTTAAATAATATTTTAAGTTCATTACGTCATAATTTCTAATTTTGAAATTTAATTCTACTATAAACTAAAAATATGTAAATTTGTTCTCAAGCTAAAGTAAGAATTAACCAATAGGAATAGGTATTCTTACAGACTATAAATATGAATTGCACGGGGGTATAGGAGGAGATTAATAATGTATTGAAACCAAAGAAAGGTATATTAGCAGCTCTCAAAGAGATAGTATTTATTTTTAAATTTTTTTATTTTAGTCAATTTTTTTTTAGTACTTTCTTATAACTTTATCTGCAAAAAATTAATTGATAATTTTAAAAGTATTTTTTGCAAAAGAAAGTTTTAAAATATAATAATTTAGAAACTTCGTGGAGATGATTTTCTAATTTTTTAAAGTACTTACCAGTCGTATTTTATCTAAAAGTTTAACCTAAACTACGCAATAAAAAATGGATATACTACGAAATAAAATGGATATAAGTTGTAATGCTAAAAAAATGTTTGGAATATTTATTGATACAGCTTTATTAATATTTCACCGAAGAACTGTTTTGGTACATAAAAAACCACAGCTCGGACATCATACGGAGTCTAATGAAAAAATTGGAGACGCATTATTATTTATAAGCCTATCCAAGATTTATTTTTTAAATAGTAATAAGACAATTGTATATTGCATGAATTATTTTATATAATATTATATCAAAAGGAGTAAAATGTTATATCCTTTCTGAAGGTAACATTTTTTTTATTTTTTTAAAGTGATATATAAAAATACCAAACGAAAGTTTAAATGTATCAAGAAGGAAACATATATAAAAAAGTGAACACATAGTTGAATAAAAGATGGATCCATGGAAATACAAATAGTACTTAAAAGTTTATCGAATATTTTTAAAGTTAAATTAGATGGATTGATGCATCGGATACGCAGAGAATATTGGTAGAGAAGATTAAGAAGCTTCACGGGATTAATTAATATTATGATTTAATAATTATCATCTTAAATACTAAAACCAAGGATTATTTTCTATAAATTTTACTAAATGGATTAATAATTATTTTTATTTTTAAACTTTAATGCTCTTGGAGAACATTTTTGGAAAACTCTAGAGAAAATAATAAGCATTTTGGACTTATCAGGAACTATCGTCAAGAAAATATGTAACTATAGTTTTGATTCCTTTTATTTTGTTAACCTAGTTTAAATCTAAATTTTTATATAAGATTAGGAAAAACATAAAAACATTAATTTATTAATATTAAAATTTTATAATATAACAATCTAATAATTTAGCTAAAAATATTTTAATATAAAGTGTATGGGTGTGAATTTTTTTTTTATATCTGCAATGCTCAAGTGGATAAAGGAAGCCTACTGAACACGATGACTAGATAAAGGTTATTGGTAATAATAATAACTATTGATAATTTATAATGTATATTTTTTTTGTTTTCTTTAGATCATCCATAAATTGGAAGAATGAAGTGTAAAAGTTTTTTTACTTATATGTACCGCATTTCATACAACATTTTAAAAAAACATTATGAGATAGGATTGATTTGAAAATATGCATACGACGATTATTTTTTTTATTAGTGATATAATCCAACATAACAAATAATTATGTGATTCTTTTAAAATTTTCATGTTATTGGATATTCAAATATTGTCTAAGTAGATTGTATATGATTAGACATATAGAATAATGAAGTAAGCAGACTTTTCTTGTGGAACAGCTAGATTGTTTAACTATTAATGAATTTTATTTATTGTTTTGTAAATGCAGATAGTTATTTATCGATGTAAGATGTGGAAAATCTTGAGAAATAATGTTGAGATAGTGGCTTGGAAGTACTTAGTGAACAGGAAACCAAGATGATGTTTTAAGAAATAGGATGTTATAAGGAATGGAAATAATATTTAGTCTTTATGTGAATATCAGCATAGTTAACAAAGCCCTATGACTGATACACATTTTATTTGGACAGTGTTTATATTTCTTTAAATATTTGATGTTCTAATAAAGCTGAAGAAATAGCTTTAACATCGTCCCTGTACTAGAGGATATTAGGCAGGTAAATGTCATACCTCTTCGCACTGTACCATGATTTTGAGATATGTTAAGAGTAATACTCTAGCTTTCTTCCTTAATCCTATGCATCTGTTTTCGCTATCTTTATTTCATGTAACTGCATCGTTTAGTAAGATATGTTTAAGAGAAATGATAAATAATTTAGAACTTAGGTTATGCTATCGTTTTTGTATAAGATTAGTTTATTTGCTTATAAGGAGCAGAATATTATAACTTAAAATTGAAGATCCAAAGTATCCTAAGGAAAGAAAAGAATCATAGAATATATTTTGAATTTTATTTCGGAAATGAAATATAAACTTTTTTAAAATAAAGTATCTAAACAAAGATATTTTCTTTAAAGTGATAATAATTTTAAATGCTTTAGTATTATTTTTTTTAAGAGAAAAATAAGTATTGCATATTTTTAAAATACAATAGTACAAAGTAAATTATGTAAACAATATGCATAGTATATTTTTTGTTTATTGATTAACAGAAATATATTGATGATTACACTTATATCATACTAAAGTAAGGCTTAAAGAAGAATATATTATGATTAGTAAACATTGTGTGATAAATACTAAAATCTAGTACTGAATTTTTGGATAATATTTTGTGTAACATCTTTGACTTTGCAAGATGAAATTTTTTTTAATATTTTGAGAAATCCATACTCATTATAAAATTTTGTTTTCTATAGAATGTTTTTCTAAGTATGAATTTTTAAAAATAAGATAGTTTAATAATATTAAGGATAAAATGCTGTTGCTAATAAAGTAGATAAATATATTTGTAATAAGTTAACCATAATGAGAAACCAAATAGTAACATTTTTTTTTAATTTTGTCCTAAATCTAAATAAAGATATAATTGAAATATAAATTATTTTTTTTATAACCCGGTAGATCAAACTGTAAAGTAAAAAAGTTAAGGATATCCACTGTAAATAGTGTAAATAAATTGTTTATTTATTTGTTGTTAGTAATAAACTTTGTTAAATTTTGTTATTTCAAAAATTTTGTGTCCGAGTTATTTATTTCTCCACATCGCTGCATGAAAACACGATATATGCATAATAATTGAAACAAATATATAATTTTGCACAAAAGATAAATAGAGAATTATTTTAAGAATTTTAAATATTTTATTGGTATTCATTATAATTAAATAATCATAATCTTACATTATTTTATTGGTCATAAATCAGTTATCACAATATTATATTAAATTATATGCTATCAGTTGCCACACATATTTTGTTTGTCAGATTATTAAAATGCTACCACGTATTTATTATATCATTACATGAAGGTAAAGATTATATAAAATTATTTTATTATTTTATTATGGTAATAAAATTATAGTAAAAAGAAAAGATATACAGAATTAGTTAAACAATGAAGAATATTATTACTGTTATTTATTATTATTAGTTTCAGTGTAGTAGATTATGACATAAAATCCCTTCTCATATTTTACTACCGTATTTTTAAATTAACTTAGAATAAACTTTATGAACCTGAGATTATTTTATTTGAGCTAGATTATTATTAAATAGAAGATTAAGATTTAATTATTAGTTTAATCTTAGTGAGTAGAAGTTATTAAAGTCATAAGAATACTATGAGTTTGTTATTTGAAATAGTAATAAAGGGGGGATAGTGTTCTTATGCCATTGAGGTAGTATCCTGTGGGATATTGGCTCAATGTAATCTATCTTGTCACCTGTATTTTCACTTCAAGTCTCATGAAAATATTAAATATTTATTTAATTTATTTTTATAAATTGAACCTTATTCGAATTTTAAATTTGAGCTAGTGGAATATTTTAATTTTAATGCTGAATATTTTAGTTATTAATTATTAACTGAGATAGAACCCATTTTATTTCATAACATATTCTATTCGGAAGTGAGGATGCACGAGATGAAGGTTAGAATATATATATATATATGTCATATTATTATTACTATTTGCGGGATATTCCATGTAGTGAAAAAGCTAAATGCTGACATTTCAGTACAATATCAAGTACCTTCCTCAGAGCGTCCTCTGAGGAAGGTACTTGATATTGTACTGAAATGTCAGCATTTAGCTTTTTCACTACACGGAATATCCCGCAAATAGTAATAATAATATGACATCTTTTATCCGTGAAAATATTAGAATTAACATATATATATACTGTAACAAGATTTACAGATGGGTAACAAAATGTTATTGACAATATCTGTAATTGGCCAGCCAACAAACACACAGATAATAACAGAAAATACAGAGAGTTTGGATTATGATGTTCCAAGAATTGGAAATGCCAAAATGCAACTGATAATGTATCCTATTAAAATTGGGCAACGAAATTAATATAAAAAGGCATATATCAGCATGTGCAGCTCAGGTAATATGATTTCATTGGTACCATAATTGTCATTCAATTATAACAATAGATATCATAAATCATTAGAAAGAATTATCTAACATATGGGCGATTAAAGTATAATGAATAATAATTTTAAATAGGAAGATGAAAGATAATTATGTATGATTATATCTAAATGTATAATCTATTCTAAATAACTATTTCTAAATGTAAATTCAGTACATAATGTTGGAACTTTGAATTTTGCTTATAAGTGAATTTATAATAATCTAAATTATTACAGACTCATATATTTAAAAGGTGCCAATGAGTCTGTAAGTTGATAAATATTTTATTTAGTAAATAAATAATTTAACAAATAAATAATCTAGTATCTAATAAATATGTAGTTTGGAATAAATGAATCAATATCTCCTAAGAATAGGTAAATCGAATGATGCATTGATTAATAACAATATGCAAGTTTATAAAGATAACTCAAAAACTAAATTTAACGATTATACATTTCAAAATCTATTATATTACAATCTACTCTGAATATACTGTATTATAATTACGAAGTTGCAGTTAGCATTTTAAATAATAGTTTCATACTTATATTTCACAATCATAATAAAAAGGTTAGTACATGGTATCTTTCGCACAATAAAAGTATATTTTTAAAAATATCTTTGGATCAACTAAAGCTTTCCATAAAATTAATTACATATATTCAAAAAAATAAATAAATATTAAATACATTCTTTAAACTATTTTGTTGAAATTATTAATAGTAATCGATTCAAGTCTTAATTATTTGATCTACTTACTAAGTTCGTATTGAATAATATAAATAAACCACATTTTTAATTTAGATAAAAAAAAAAATTAAATAGATATTTATTAGTATATTATTATTCTTTTTTTTATATTGAAAGTAACGTAAACATTAATTTAATGATAATTTTCACGTCATTTTTTTATATTAGTATCTGTTACCACGATCGACATCTTTGGTATTCTTTAATTACAGTTTCATTTTTTTTGATGTTTTCTGTAACATTCCTGTGATGGTAACAATGATTCACCCTCAATATACATTGTCCCTAGATAATATTCAACTATTTCCTTTTATTAGATATTAATGTTTATGTCTATATCTGACCATTGATTGCTTCTAACTATTCAGCGTAGTAATAATTCACACATTAGAAAAATGATAATTTTTTTACTGTCATTATTTCATTTATAGTCTTGTGGATATTAATTAAAAAGGTCTCAAGTTCTCTCCTTCATAATATTTACTCAAAGTGCGTTATAAGTTTTATAAGATTAAGAAGGATGTCATAATTGGCTATATTATTTATCTATTAATGGGCCCTGTTTATATATATATTTTTTCATGTGTCAAAGCATCAGCCGGGAAGCGAACCCGCAAACCCGGGACAACTGATTGTAAAGAAGCTGTGCTGGCCACTCGACCACCAATACTTGACCACTCGACTACTAACGCTTAATTATTTAAAAGAGTAGCATGATTAATCATAATTTTGGGATTTTATATTTATTTGTTAGATAAGTAGATGACGGTTTGTTTGTTATTGATAAAAATAAATTGGAGAATTTTTAAATTGGATTAAATGGTTTTGATTCTAATATTAAGTTTATTATTGATAAAGGGACTTTGAATATAAGGTCTTAAATTTAATGTTTATAAGAGATCCACAGATAATGATATTTTATATTATAATCATTTTATTAAATAGTATACATTGTTTTAAATTTTTCTACATATTTTTTTTTTTTGCTGGTTCAGCACGAAATGCATCTTGGGAGTCATTTGTCTTTTATTGTATCTTTATTTATGAAATTTAAAAATAATGGGAAAGTATGGAGGTTGTTTATTATATCTATAAAGATATTATACACGAGAAAGAGAAAGATGAATAATTCCATGTGTGTGTATGTTTAAAATTAGAAAATCAGATATATTAATCTTTAACTGAGGTTTAAAATTTGTATCTGTGCTAGAGATAATCTCTAGTTTGGAAAATGATTAGTAATAATCATTACTGTATTTATCTGAGGTCGGTAGTCTCAAAGTTGTGAATGGAGTGAGTTTGACAATGGTAAAATAAAAAGGTAACGATTTACTATAGATAAATACTCTTTATATAATAGAGATATATATATGAGAGATAATGACCTGGGCTAATTGATGAGTGCTGGTTCAGCACAAAATGCATCTTGGAGTCATTTGTTTTTTTATTGTATCTTTATTTATATGAATTTAAAAAGAATGGGGAAGTATGGAGGTTTTTTAATATATCTATAAAGATACTTACTAAACATGGGAAAAAGAAAGATTAATAGCTCCATGTGTGTGTATGTTTAAAATTTAAAAAATAGATATATTAATCCTTAACTGAGGTTTAAAGTTTATATTTGTGCTAGAGATAATCTCTAGTTTAGAAAATGATTAGTACTAATCATTATTGTATTTATCTGACGTGGATAGTGTCAAAGTTGTGAATGGAGTGAGATTGACAATGATAAACAATATATTTTTTTCTGTAAAAAGCGTATTAAATCTTATGCATATCTTTCTTAATTAATATATTTTGTAATAAATCCTTTTATTTTCAACGCACATAAACACAATAATATGAAAGAAATGACTATGATATTTGATGAATTAAAACGTAATACCTGATAAAAATCTTAAACACATACTGAATAAGCTTTGCTTAAAAACAAACTAGAACCATTAAAGTATTTTTTCATATTTTTTAAGACAATAGTGCATGTCAGTGATATGAAGTTTGATTTAGAGCTAGATAAATTTGGAAGGTTTTTATCAGGTATTCGAATCCTAGCCGACTCAGCTAGCTATTCGATATTGGTCAATAAATGGGTATCTTGATATATTTAATAGCAAATTAAACATGAGTAGGAAATCATTAACACTATTCAATAAGTAGCTTTCTATTATCTTTCTCCAAGAGGAGATATAGTAGAGAAAACTTTGTCCTAAAATGGTTCACTGGAATGCACACACACTCATATATATATAAAATAGTGCTAAATATATTTATAACAATATATATAGTTAAGTTATATCTTTTATCTAGTCTGTTTCATGTATATTTATTATACTGAGTTTTGATTACATGAATATGTATAATAAAGAATTGATTTAATATATCGAAGTTAGCGCTATCACATGATGTTTTCAAATTAAAGACTGAATAATAGTTAACTTAATTAATAGATTGTACAACTATTTTATATAAATATTGAATTGTCTTTATTATCTCTTAATATCATAGATACCATACATTGTAATAATATTAATAAATGATTAAAGCATTTCATAATTATGCGAAATCTATAATTAAAAGATTTTCGAGTTTAGTCTTTAATTTTAAACAATGGCTGAGACAAAGCCTTTTAACATTTAATTTTTTTGAACTTTTTTTTTAGTACTATGAAAAATTCTGCTATAAACCAGACTATTATAAGTATAGAAAATTTTTTTTATTATTATTTTAAAACATTTAAGTATTTTTTTTATTAAGAAATTTAAAAAAACTTTTTAATTTAAAAATAATGATTTTCAACATACTCATATATAAAATAGTAATAATAAACAGCTTTTTGCAAATCAATATGATCATTCTAACTACAAGTAAAAACAAAAGAAGAAAAAAGAAAGAAAGGATGAATGCTCTAGAAATGAGTTGTGCAATGAATATACAACTGTGAAACACAAACATATTCACACATAAAACAGGCTAGTCCATATTTTTCCTTCTGAAATACTTCATCACCATATTTAATTGTAGCTTCCAGCGTATTATATTTTCTATCATATCTTCCCAATGGGAACAGTCCGGTTCTATCTTTCTCATGACAACTGTGCTTAAGTTGGTGGCCTAGTGGTTAGCATAGCTGCCTTCCAAGCAGCTGACCTGGGTTCGCTTCCGAATCAACGCATTTGATATATGAAAAAAAAATATTATTGGAAAGTTTTGCGTCTTTATTCCCTTTTACATGGTAAATCCAATGAAGGTATGATTTTACAATGATAAACTCTATAATGTTATTTTCAAAGGTGAAGAATATTTTGATTGGTTTTCAATACATATAAAACAAATTAATTTCATCACTTTTTATTTTTAAATCTTGTTTTATTTTATAAACCATTTCTCATTTTCATCCATATTATATAGCCATTGTGAAAGATTGTTTCTATAATATATATATATAATTATCATTAAAAGGAAAATTTACAATTAGGCTCCAGGTATATGAAGAGTGCCTGTATTTCAAATATTACCCATTAAACCTGCATCCTGTCCATCCCTCTTCTATGTATTTAAATGGATTCAGTCCTGTATATGAGGGGTTAGAATGACTTGAGATCAATATGGGCATGACAACAATATTGGCATCAGCATGGGATTTGGGAATTCCATCATCAGATTTTCAATGGTATGGATGGCTTAAGAGTTGGAGGTTGAAGTAGATTGAAATCTGTCTATTCAAGTATGAAGATTTGCTATCTTAATATAAACTGAGCACTGATTATATATATATGTGTGTGTGTGTGATAGATGATAATCTGAACCAACTGATGAGTGCTGGTTGAGCACGAAATATGTATATTGGTGATTATTGATCTTTTCTACATGTATTTGATCATGTGTATCAGTGATATGAGATAGTTTGGATAGTTGAAAGGTTCTTGAAAGTCTGGGTTCGAATTCCCTATATTTATAATCACAACATAATGAAATATTTTCAGATAAATTATATATTTTTTAAAATAAGTATTATTTATTTTTATATTTGTCTTCAAAGTTTTTTTTTCTAATTTTTTTTTTTAATAAAAAAAATCTTTATTTATAATTCCTCTTCTAAAATTATATCAAATTTCTAACATTATTATGCTTATTCAAAACTAGCTTGTTTTTAGAACAGTAATATTGTATTCTAGTAATAAATTATTAAAAAGAGAAATTTATATAATAAATAAATTAAAAATAAATGATTAACTTATTAAATTAACACATTATGTGAAAGAAAAATATAGAAAGAATAAAAATATATATATATAAAATAAGGAATATAAAATTATAGAAATTTATTAGTTTTAATTTATTAATTTTATAAGATAAATAAAATAATAAAGAATATAAACAGGAAATATAATAATAAATTTGTAATTAAACTAGAATATAAAAAAGATTGATTTAAATAAATTAATAAATGTTAAAAAAAGAGGGATTGGAAAATATAAATGGCATTTAGATTAAAATTGCTTAGATTCTAAGAGGTAATACAAATATCTCATATTTAGAGCGGCATCTTTAGCTAAAAGATGAGTACCCAATATTTAAAAGAAAGGAATTCCATTATATAAACATTTTTTTATAGAAATAATTCTTGACAATAATCATATAATATGATTAAATTGTAGAAAGAAAATTGAAATGAAAAATGATTCATAGAATAAAAGAACGTTTATAAAGAAAAAGTGTGTGAAATTAATTTGTTTTATATATATTAATGGGACATATGTGGAAAAATGGGGGAATATTTATAATGGAATAATTAATAATGTATTGATTTGATTAAATTGATTATTGTTATAATCTTGCTGCTGTATTTGTAAACTTTTATAAGACATTCCTAATTGAAACTTTCCTAATGCTTTTTGGCCCACCTCAACATCTAGGCCAATCTTTCTGCTTATAAAATTAACAAGGTATTTATACTGGTTTATAATCCTAAATTGATAACCATCCAAACTTAAGAGGGTATGTCACATTCAAAACATTAAGGACATTTTGTAAATAATCTTTTGAAATAGTATAACTATCAGCATACTGGAAATCCAGAACCATGCAGTAGAATTTATTATTTTTCCTTTTAATTTACTCAAATTAATTCCTCATTAAATTTTTTATCATATCTTGATCCCTGTTTACTATACCACTTATAAACAATTACAAAGATTGTAATCATAAAAATTAAAGACAATCATGAAATATATATACCTTCTTTTTTAATGCCTTTTCATTTCAAGGGTCTCAGATTTTGTACCTAGAGGAATGGGGCATTCTCTCATTCCATCATGCCAAAGTTGTATAATATGAATAAATTTTGAGGATCAACCATCAATTTCAAACAGTACCAAGATGTCCTATTAATTCAATCAAATGCCTTAATTAAATCAAGTTTGCAACACCTTCCTCACATCTGCCTGGTAACAAAAACTGTCAATAAGGCTTTCTTGATTCTCTAAAACCACAGCAAGTCTCTGATGACCATTGATCTATAACAACAACTTATTTAACAAAATTATTGACAATATTGCTGGTTTATTCCCCCATTATTATTAAAAACTGTAACAATAGCAATATACTTAATGTCAGACAGTGCATTATCATGAGGGCATATATTCCTAAAAAAATCTAATATTTTTGAAAGCTAATATATCACCACCATATTTTAAATTTTCTTCAGGTATTTCATAGGGACTTATAACATTTCTGTTTGTAATTTACAGGGATCTGTTTTGATATCACTAAGCTGAATAACTTTATTCTATTCAATCTAAATCAGTAAATAAAATATCAAAACAAAGACAAAACTCTCCATATAGTAGTACCACTTAGTATAACTCATAGTAATCAATGGATGCAAGAAGGTTTGTGCATAAAATCTCTAGCTAGTGCAGAATCAATATCCCCAGACTAGTTTTTAGTTTGTGGATTTCATCAAGCTTTGGATATAAGAGCACCCCACCTAGATTTTAGAATCTTATGCAATCCTCCAGCATCCACTTTTTATCTATTTAGTTAACTATAAAACTATGAATTTAAATTGAAAGCACAGTAATATTTTCAATCCAAGTTTATTCACTTTGTATAGTCATATAGATTTGAACTCAGTTCAGCATCTATGCATTTTGATGTGTTTGCTTCTTTAATAACAATAATCATCATCACCTCATTAGAAAGGATTAGTAATAAACCATTAAACATCTATGGAGAGTTTGGACTTTGTTTTACCAGCTTATGTAAGAACAGGAAATGGTAATCTTGTGATGCTTAGTGGTTGAGATAAAATATTTATCAAATGCTAGATATTATTTCCAATGAAAATATTGACAAAAGAATGTTTATGCAGCTTCAATTAAAGACACAACATTTGTGACTCCAATTCCTTTTTTATTTTTAGCTAAGCTTTTAAGAATTAAGAAAGTAATAATGGGAACAGGCATAAGATTGGAAGTTTGTAATTGTGATGTTTTCTTGAAACAATGCAGTCATTAATGAATCAATTTGTAAGTGGATTTCAAATAGTAATTTTAGCTGGCAGATATTGTATGTTTAGAAAGCCCTATTTAAGGATCCTGCTACCTATAACAAAAGTGGAATAAGTTTAGAAAATGTATATGAATACATCTCACACAGTCTTACTACATTGTCATGTGTAATGGATCACTCATTAAAATGATAGAAATGATACCAGTAATAGTAAAGTAGATCATAGTGGAAGTATGAAGATGATTATTATAAATACATATTTTTTAAATATAGCTACATGGAATGTGTTAATTTGGTTACTAATAAACAGTCAAGATTTAAGACTGATGATATAACTGTTTCAGTGAACAGATCTTCCATAGAAAGGTAGTTTAATAGAACAAGTGGATGGATAAAAGTTTTTTGGAAAGGTAGATCAGTCAGTGAAATGAGAAAACATAATAGTGGATTTGCTAATAGTGATATGCTCATATTATTAGTGCCTACACCCCAATCACAGATTAAAAGAATTCAAAGAAGTGTGTGTGTATATATATATATATATATATATATATATATATATATATATATATATATATATATATATATATATATATATATATTATAATTTTAAAAAGTATTTATTTCTTCTGGATATCATTTAATGCACAAGTTGGTACAAATAGTAGATTTTGGCCAAAAGCTATTGGAAATGATAGTATTAGTTTTGTAAATTCAAATGGTTTCTCATTTTTGAATTTTTTAACAATACATAGATTGACCATTACAAAAACGTTGTTTAAGTAGAAAAAATAAAACATGGATTTATCCCCACTCTAAAACAGCATTATCTAATCTTAAATAATCCAAGAGCTGCATTAAAAAATATTTATCCAAGGTCTGCATCCAAAATGATATATGCTCATACATATATTAAATTATTGAAGAGTCCTACCACTAGTTAGATTTAGCAGGCAGTTCTAAAATATAAAAAAGTTATGGTGTTATAATTTTCTATTGAATCAGTAGGCAATATTGTTTTATATCATATTAGTGAGAATTTGTAATACTTCAGTTTCATTTACTAAACTACCTGCATCAAATTTGATGCTTATAATTATCAATTGCTTTTTCAAAACCTTTAGTCAAACTGCACAACCCATCTCTGTAGTTGACATACAATCCATGGACCATGTCTTAATTGGTTCCTCTTTAAAGTGTTATTTAATAGATTACATTATAATTAGGAGTTAGATTACAAGAGAAGTTCATTTTAAGTGAGTACCTAAAAGAACAGCTTGGACAGATCGCATATTAGTATGCCCCAAGATTAGTATTAAAAATAGATATTATTCCAACCATATTTGCAAGAAAATTGATGTTTGTTTTATAGAAAAATGTATTAATCACAGAAAATTTCATAAGCTATTAAAGACTAAAATTGCTAAGTTGTATCTTCAAGACTACCATACTACTGAAGCATGGAATTCTCTTAAGGTATGAATAATGGGTATAAGTAAATCTATTCTTGGCTGGATTAAAAAGAAGAATCATGTGTGCATATTCACAAAGGTTAATTACAAATTGTATGAATTACATAATTCATATAATGATAAAATTCTCCAGGATTTAAAATGTTTACCTTCAAAAAATGGCAATATCAGTAATCCTAATAATCCACTTTATTGCCACTAAAAATAGGGCTAATGATATTCAAGGGTATTATTCCAATACTTATGTTACACAATCCAAAATCAAATGTAAAACTTAGTATACATTGCACACAATACTGTATTAAAAAGTTAACTTTTTTATACATTTATATACAAATATAATAAACACAAACTTGTATAAATATGGTTAAATATTTTATTCAGATTACATATACAATATATTTACAAATAAGTATTATAGGGGATGTACCAATAACTCTAATAAGCTTTTATCGATAAGTACTGCAAAAGAAAGTATTTAAAAAACTCTGTGTAGAATAATCCATATCTTCAGATTTGTTTCAAGTTTTTGATTCACCTCAGTGAGGTGCTGGGACATTCAGACACTAGATCTAAAAATACCAACTCAAAGCCAGTACTTATCTAATATGTAACTATTAAGTAGAAAATCTGAAATTTTCAGACATGCAAATGTTTTTAAATCCAGCTAGCTGGATTTAAGTACCAACTCAAAGTCAGCACTTTGGATTTAAAGACCTTTGCATGTCTAAAATGTCAGAATTTCTACTTAATAGTCACATATTAGGTAAGCACTCACTTTGAGTTGGTATTTTTAGATCTAGTGTCTGAATTTCCCAATACCTTATTGAGGTACACCAAGAGTTCAAAACCAGTCTGAGGATAGGAATTGTTCTAGATAGAGATTTTGAATGCTTTCTTTTGTGGCACTTATCAATAAAACTTGTTAGAACTCTTCCTATATTACATATCTGTAATACAAGCTTAAAACAAGTTACATGATATATGACTTGCTTTTTCAATTAATATATTTATAAATATCTACAAAACTGTTTGCCATAATGTATGCCTGATATATTTGTTTGGTTTAACATTTAGATGCTATATTTACCTAAGACTTGCAACTGAACCATGTCAACTTGCCTCATGTATAGATACAGTGATTCTTCCAGCTGTTCTGTGAGAGCTTCCCTCATATTATGGTATAGTAGGTTTCAGTTCTAGCTTAAATTTATCTCACTGTTTTAGTCATATAATGAGCATATGCACATCTGCTAAGCTCTGACAGTAATTTATTGTTGTCTCCTTTTGCCTCCAAATGGACCGACTATTTATAGCCAGATCGCTTCTGTAATGAAAGCAATCATATTCACTGATCATCTTTATCTAGCAGATGATCTAATAATAACACAAAAGGCTAAAACCTTTGACTGAAGCACCTTAAAATGCCTATGTGACAGCCAATCAGATGTAATAATAACTGCACATGGAATTCTCAATTCAAAAACACAAGCCAGAATATGAGAAAAAGATGGGTCCTATCTTTTTGTCATCTTTTTCTCATGTTCTGGCTTGGGTTCTTGAATTGAGAGTTCTACATGCAGTCATTATACATCTGATTGGCTGTCACATAAGCATTTTAAGGCACTTCTGTTGAAGGTTTTAGCTTATCTATTTATATATCCATTAGACAGTAAAACAATAAATGCTCTATCACATTAAGATAAGATTGAATCTGGACAAGTCTATTAGCTAAAGATAAGTCAAGATATAACATTTCCTCCCCATAACCAAAATCAGTTCTAGAAAATATAGTCATTCAGGCATTTTGGTAGCTGTCTTCATCACTTATGGTTTCATCAGGTTTTAATGACTTTATCAGCAGATGTGGTGTCTTCATTTGTAGATCTGTAGATATGGTAACTTTAAACTTGGTAGAATTATTACTGTTGGCTAGTGTCTCTTTACTGTTGGTTTTTGAAATATAATTTAATCTTATCTGGTTTCTGTTTCATGGTGTTACTGTCCATCAGTTGTTTGAACAACCACTTTTTGCAATCCTTTTAATTTGATCACAACTACTGAATGATGGTTCCAGTATACATTCAACATAGAACTTGGGTGCCTATAGACATTTTAGTATTTTTATTTTCACGACCATATTAAATAGGTCTACAGACTGGTATATTCATTCTAGAATTGAACCCTATTTTGTCATCAATTACTTCTAAGTAGACTTTTTGATATTGTTTTTGTGAGCTGGTGGGACATGTGACTGAACCACTCACAGCCTAATAAATTGCTATGCTGACCAGCAGATGCAACAAGAGCAAATACATTGTTTTACTAGGAATAATAATTTTAATTCTTGTTTAATCCAAAAGTGATATTTGATTTCTTTGACAGTCAACAATCACTTTACATCTAGGATGTAAACAAAAGTTATTTTTTTATTAATCATAGGCCACATATTTTTTGACACAATGGGCACTGCAGACATAGCAATCAGTTTCATTGTTATTGTGTATCAATAATAATTCTGCTTTTGAAGGCAGAATTATTAATACTCACATAATTTATACAAGTCTTGATATTATTTGATTTTACTTGGCCCTTCCATGTTTTTGAAATAAACTCTCTCATTCTTTTTTGAGTGACTTTTTTTCTTTTTAAAACAAAAAGCTTTTGGGTGACTGATACATTACAATATTTATACTTTGCATTCCAGTGACCTTGTGCACATGCATGTTTTTATTTGTTACATATGTAGAAAAGTCTAGCAATAGTATTATCCATAGGAGATTCCATAAGCTTGATCTGATTGGGAAATTTTTTAAATGATCTAACTTTCTGATCCATAGCTTTAATGCTGGGACTACTTCTCTTTGAGTGGTCTGAATCATCATAGATTCAGTCATATCACCTGAAAAACAGATGAATCAAACCGAATATGACATCAGGGTCCATTAATAGCTTGACCCTAAAGTTACAATATTCCACTCCACAAAAGTGAAATGATTTTTAGGACTTCATTTAAGAAATCCTTAAAGTTACAGATGCAAATTTTCTGAGTTTGGCAGCAAAATCTCATTTTTGTCCCTCTCTATATGTATAGAGATTGAAATGATATCTCTGGATAATTATAGAGTTTTGGGCAGAAAAAGTTTGGCTTTATCAAATTCAAACTCATCTAGAAGTACGGAAGCTGCTTATAATTTTAAGATTTTATATATTTGAGATCCGCTGATAGTCACAAATGTGACTAATTTTAAGTCAGTTTTTTAATTTGTTTGTGTATAGAAAAGCACTTAATCCATGTAGCTTGTCCAAATTTCACAATAGACTGGATTAAACTCTTCTAATAAGCCAGTTTTAGCATTGATTTTTTTTTTTGCTGTGAGAAAAAAAAATTTTTTTTTAAAAATTTTTCTTTTCATTTTTATCAATGCAATAACAATGTTAGCTGCCATTTTTTGCAGTCAATGACAAAGATCTAAATAACCCACAGGGGTAAAATCTTATTGTGGTTAAACTTTTTTCCAACTGTGGGCAAAAAAAAAGTTTTGTGAATCTGTTGAACCCCTAAAGAGCAAAACTATCTTGATTGCACTAAATTTATTGTGTTTACATATGAATATAATAAACTCATATAAATGGGATTATTTTATTCAGCTTATATATACAATATATTTCTAATGAATTAAATTTTTCCATGGATTGTTCTAATAAAGAATAGAAATAAGGAGACAATATCCAGGTAAATAGAGTTAACCTTTAACCTTTGATGTTTCCAAGAAATTATTAATTATTACTAACTGACAATTTCTATGGCTAAACAAATTTTCTCATTTATAATAGCTCTTTTGATTGAGTTTTTTGGAACCATAAAAACTCAAACAAAAGAGCTATTTTAAAAAACTTGTTTAATATAAGGAATTGTAAGTTAGAAATAGTTGATAATTTCTTGACAACATCTAAGGTTAAAGGCTATCTCTCTATTTACCTAGATATTATCTCATTTCTATTCTTTATTAATATATTTATAAATATATACAAAACTGTTTGCTCTTCTGTACACCTGATATGTTAACTTGGAATAGGATTTAGCTGCTGTAGAACTATTTAAGAAAGATACTTAATATGCCCTTCTTGGTTTATCTAACACTTTCATCTGAATCATAATAGCTTGCTTCAAGTGTAGGCATGGTAATACTTCTAGATGTTTTTAAAACACTTTCACCCATGTCTAATGTATGATCTAGCAGCTTTTTCTGCATGAACTGACCTCACTTGTTTAGTCATTAGTGAACAATGTGCATACTGTTGTTCAGATCTAACAATAATTGTTATTGTATCCCTTTACCTACAAATGGACAGACAATTTTATTAATGAAGGAAATCAGATGTACTGAACAGCATTGCCTATTGGCCTATCTTTCTATATGGATAGGGTCAGTAATAATGAGTACTCAATCTAGTCAAGATAAGACTAATCCATTAGTGGAAGATAAGTTGAGGTATAATAATGAGTTAGCTCATACAATGATAACATTGTTAAGAATTTAAAATTTTTACCTTTAAAGATATCAGTAATCCTAATATTCCACTTTATTATCACTAGAAATTAGGACTAATGACAATCAAGTGTATTAATTATTTTAATCTACAACCAGATATAAAACTTACCACCCATTGTGTACATTGCTATGTTAAAAAGTTACCTTTTTTGTTGTAAAATCTGAACATTTTGTAAATCAGATAGTAGATGGCTGGATAAAACTTATTTTACTTTTTAAAACTATAATTGATTGATAATGCTAAACTATTATTAAAAAGAGAAAAGTTATTATGAAATGGGTAGAAGAGTTCTATCAAGAATTATATAGTAATAAGAACAAATACCTCCTATATCTAGTATATTTTCTGAATTGTCCAGGATTTTAAAAGAAGAAAGGAGACATGCAATTAAATTTATGAAAAAAAAAGAAAAGCTCCAAGTAATAATGGAATTATAATCAATATATTAAAAGAAGCAGGTGAAGAAATAGAAATTTTTTGACAAAGTTATATACCAAATGTCTAAATAATAAAGATGTACCAGATGATTGGAAGAATGCAATATTAATATTAATATTTAAAAAAGGTGATAAAGAAGATATTAGAAATTACAGACCTATCAGTCTTTTATCAGTTTTATACAAATTTTTTACCAAGATAATTACAACTTGTCTACAGACAATATTGGATTTCCACCAACAAAGAGAACAAGCTGGATTTAAAAGTGGTTTTAGTACAGTAGATCATATCCAAGTATTGAGAGAAGTTATAAAAAAAACCCCAATGAATATGAGTTGTCATTATGCTTTGGATTTGTAGATTATGAAAAGACATTTGATTCTATAGGCTTTTCTTCAGTGATGAAAACATTGGATCATCAAGGTATAGACCCAAAATATTGTTATATTTTGAAGAATATTTATAAAAATGCAACAGCAGCAATTAGATTACATAATGATACTAGGAAGGTTAACATTGAGAAGTGTGTAAGACAGGGTGATTCCATATCTCCAAAACTTTTTACAGCAGTGCAGCAAGAAGTATTTAGTGGATTAAAATGGGAAGCTAAAGGAGTAAAAGTAAATAGAAATTATTTAAATCATTTAAATTTTGCAGAGATGTCCTTGTCTTTGAAAATAATATTTCAGAGCTGCAGGAAATATTTCAATAGTTATCAGATGAAAGTAAGAAAGCAGGACTAAAGGCTAAAGTAATGTTCAATGGATTTTCTCAAAAGATGAAAGTAAAGGTTTATTATGATGAGCTAGAAGTTAACAATTACAAATACTTTGGTCAAATTATTACTACAGATGGGAACATAATGAATGAAATTAATCAAATTAAACTTGCTTGGGTTGCTTTTGGTAGAAATAATTTTAAAAGACAATATGCTTATGTGTTTGAAAAAGAACAATTTTAATAAATGTGTTTTACCAATTCTTACTTATGTATCTGAGACTTGAACCTTAATAGAAGAGCAATACAGAGACTTCAGACCACTCAAAGAAGTATGGAGAGATGCATGTTGGGAGTAACAAGAAGAAATCGAAAACACAAAACATGGATAAGAGAACAAACAAGTATTACTGCCATCAATGAAATAATTAAAATATTAAAGTAGAGTTGGGATGTATATATTGTTAGAAGAGATGATAATAGATGGACAATTGAAATCTTAAACTGGATTTTAAGAGATTGTAAAAGACCCAGAAAATGACCCTATGTGAGACGGATGGATGAAATAAGAAAGTGGGTAGGGATGAAGTGGAGAAGTTAGAGATCGGAAAAGATGAATCGAACTTGAGGAGAACTTCATCCTGCATTAGATTGATAATGGTTGACAATGATGATGATGACTTACTTATTAGACCTGCTGCCTGTGTTTGCGATGGCAAAATGCTGTACCTTTCGCCAGTGTGTGTGTGTGCTTGCGATGGTAGAATGCTGCAATAAACAGTCGAACTTTTATCAGTATGAAAAATATAAATTTGTACACAAAAATAATAAATAAACAGTTTAATACGGCATTCGGCTGTCTCAACCCTCCCCCCACCGGAGAAAGGTAGGCATTTTGCCAACGCAATCACAGGCAGCAGATTTAATACGTAAAATTATGGTTACAATACAAATGATTACGTAAGTAAGTAAATATAGTTGAAAGTTGACATTAAATATCATATCAGTGTTAATTAAAAAAAAAAAAACCCATATATATATTCATTTAAATGAACAAATAATAAGTATAATTATATTCATATATACATTATTAAAAATAAAATTAAAATTTATGAAAAGACAAATTTAATTATGTATTTTCTGTTTTTTGCCATTTTTATTGTTTTATACAAGGAAATATATTTCTATTATGATAATAACAATTACTTGATATATATTTTATAAGCTTACGGTAAATGATAAAAATATTTATGTGACTGTTTGAATGTATGAAAGTAAGGGAGGGGCATGTTTGATCTTAATCTTATTTATTTTAATAACGAAAATTGATTAGAAGTGAAATTAAAGGCAAAATGGAACATCGCAATTTACAGAGTAAAAATAATTAACTTCGTGATGATACTAATACTTGGAAAGCGTTCTCTTTCTATGATGTTAATTTGTGTTTATAGAAATACTAATAGAAATATGTGATGGAAGTTATTATTTTTCTGTATTTTTATAAATTAATACTGTATATTGAAATGAAATTATATATATTTTGGCCACAGAAGGAATATATGACATCAAGTTAAGGCAATCTTATTCTGCTTGATATTAGTAGGGAAAACATTGGAATTAGTTTTAATTAACAATTCCAAGTATTTTGGTTGAATGAACTATTATTTGAACTTTCTAATATTATAATTACGAAGTTAGAAGATTTTCCGAGTTTAGGAGGTATATTAATGTATATGCAATCTAATATTCAATTTTGTTCAAGAACGTTAAGCATTGGTGGTCGAGGGGTCAGCAGAGCTGCCTTACAAGCAGTTGTCGCAAGTATGCTTCCCTGCCGATGCTTTGACATATGAAAAAAGAGAAAAGAATAAATTTGGCATGCTTTTAATATACTTAGCTACATTTTAATCACATTTTAAACAAATTATTTAAAGGTATTCGAGCATTCCATCATCAGATTTTCAATTGGATGGACGGTTGAAGAGTTGGAGTGTGTAGTAGATTGGAGCCTGTACATTAAAGTATAAAGATTGTCTATCTTAATTTATATCTGAGCACTTATAGTATATATGTGTGGGAGATGATAATCTGGACCAACTGATGATTGCTGGTTTAGCATGAAATACATATATTGGTGATTATTTATCTTTTCAGCATATATGTGCTTGAGTGTACCAGTGTTATTTGATAGAGTGGAGAGTGATGAGTCATCTGAAAGTCTGTGCTCATATACCCTATATATTAAATGAAGATAGTGAGATATTTGTGGATGAGATTATTAGAAAATTCAGAATTTCTGAAAAGTAATTTTGCCTTATAAATAGTGCATTAATTGATCTTTAGATATGGAGTATAAGAATAAAATGCAAAAATGATCTATTTAATTTGGCTTCTTTTTATATTTGTATGGATAAGATAGAAATGTTTTTTTGTTTAAAATCAAGCCAATGCAAAGTAAATTAACTTTTCTAATGAAATATTTGATGTATTTATAGAAAATTATTTTATAGAAGGTAAGTTTGCTGAAAAGTGCAACCTGTGCATATATGGAAATATATATTTTTGCAAATAGATCTGTTATTCTTTCAGTTGATGTTAATAATTGTGTTTGACTGTTAGTGTATAAGAGATTGGATGATAGATAAATTGAAAAAGCAAAACTTTTGATGAGGAGTTTATAAAAATGGAGGAAACTTGTTGATCAGTCACAATTTTTCCAAACAAAAAATTTTTGGTATTGAAATTGAATATTTTTTATTATGATTATGAAATATGATAAACAGATTAGGCAAAAGGTTTTTAGAAGAATATAAAATTATGAAAGTATCTGTAATGTCATTTAAATGTTGAGTTTGAATCCTTAAAAAATGTCTTTTAATCTAAATAAATAGACCATTAAGATATATAATTGTATGTTACAAAACTTAGAAATTTTTTTCCTTTTATCATGATGTGAATTTCAAGACTTAACATAAACAGAAATAGAAATTAGAAATTGCTAAATTTTCCAATACTCAAATAAATTTGAGGATAAGAACTGAATTAAAGTCCAAGAGATGGTAACTGTATGTATGCTTGATTGGTACAGATTTCTCACATTCCCTAATATGTTCACTCATGGTTTAAAATTGTGTGACCACTGAATAAAAAAAAGAACCCATTTTTTATAAACTAAAAATAAAAAATTTGAGACTTTAAATAAAATTAATTTTTACATTTTTGGAAAGTTATAAAAGTTTGCTTTTATATTAAATGAGGTTTATTTTGCTAAAGTGAATGATCCATGTTTTAGATTAATCTTTCACTAAGTGTCCAAATCTGAAATCCATAAGAAAGCATATATTTTTTATTATTAAAATAGGTATTTATGAACATTATTTTGAATGAAATAACTTCATCTAAATATAATTCTGTCACTACCTTTTCTTCTATATTACTAGTTTATCTAATATATTTATAATAATTAATCTCTTCTAATTTATTACTATCAGTTTGTATTTTCTTCTTTTTGAAAACCCATTGAACACTATTTTAGTCTTTTAATCTTTATTCTTAATTTGTGATTTTATATTACAGTTTTTGTAAGATGAATCATTTACAAAACAGATGTGACATAAATAATTCCCACAAATTTTATTATTTTCTTCTCAATTTAATCTTAAAATAATTCTCTAAATAAAATGTGAAAAGATCTGGAAAGACTAATCCTGCTGTTCCCTCTTATCCTTCAGTCATCTGTATCATATAACAAAAATAGGCATTTCTTTGTGAAGTTTTATAAATATATATGTAGTTTTTCTAATCTTAGTAATAATATATTTTTACAGTTGTGCATTTTTCTAAATATTTTCCAGAATTTTATGGTATCCTGAATGTAATATAATGAACATGCTAATAGCTCTAAACAAGCTTTTCTGATAAATGTGAAAGAGAAAGCATTTAAAATCTCTATCTAGAATTATTTCTATTCCCAAACTGGTTTCAAGCTATTGGCTCTCCTCAGTTAGGCATTAGGATATTCAGACACTAGCTTTAAAATACCAGCTCAATCTCAGCATTATTCAAAATTTTTCAGACATATATGTCTTTAAATCCAGCTATCTAACTTAAATAGCCATATGGGAACTGAACTAAATTTAGATCCATCATATATTAATAGTTTTAGCAAAAAGTTAAGTCACATGATATATGATTTGATTTTCTTACTAGTATCCTGAATCTTTGTTATAAAGTTCACATCTGAAATTTTTATGAACATATTTCTATAATTTACTTTTTTCAATCCAAAAATATAAATCATACTCATTGGTTCCAGTTGCAATTTTTCTTAATATTAAAGTAATCACAATCAGCCAAAGATAATCTTATTTGAAAATTTGATACACTAATTATTCATAAATCTTTTTGTTATTTAGTAAATTTCTGCTTCTAAATATCTTCAATATTTCTTATGAAGCTCCTCAATGAATTTAATATTCAGCCAATCAGATAATACTACATGTTTTTCTTTTACTTAAATCCATAATAATTCAATAAAATATCCTACAATGAATGTAATTGGTTCCAAATGCTCATTCTTATAGCATCAGCTTATTTTATTATACATCAAATATACATATATTTAAGAATAATTTTTGGTTCATAGCCTAGTGCAATGTTACAATGCAATCCAATCATAAGCAAAAAAATATAATGCTAAATTATATATATAAATGTAAATTGTGTAAAAAGTAAATGACTGTATTTGATACAGTTTGCTGGTTTCATAAATTTAAGTTTTGACTTTACTGAAAACTAAAATCAATTAAAACACTGATTTAAACATTATGCAGAGATGAAACTCTCCATTCAGTAGCATCACTTAATGCAAACCAGAGTAATCAATGAATGCAGCAAGATTTTTGCATAAAATCCCTATCTAGTGCCTACTCATCCTATATCCTCAGACTAGCTTCTAGCTTGTGGCTATCATCACTGAGGAGCCTTAGATCTGAGAGCACTATATCTAGATCTTAGGATTTAATGCAATCCTCCAGAAGCCACCTTTTACCTTATTAGTTAACTATAAAGTCTCCTTTTGGATGAAAGCCACAAGCTAGACACTAGCTTGAGGATATTAGCATGAGATAGGGATTTATGCACAAACCTTCCTGCATCCATTGATTACTCTGGCTTGCACTGAGTGGCACTACTGTATGGAGTCTTTTACCTCTGTGGAACAGCTTGTGCAAGCATAAAAATGGTGATCATTGGATGGCTAGACTTAAATATTTCATATTCATCACTTTCATCTTTGACAATCTTAATGTGTTCTTTCTTCAAAATTATCAGATTTGCTTTTTCCTTTATTATAAATTTATCTTTTTTTGTAATAAATTTGCTAACATTATGAATTTAATTAATTAAAAATAAATAAACATACATGATAATCTTCAAAATAGTAATTCAATGTTAAGTCATTATTTGGTGAACTTTAGGGGGAAAAACCATTGAATATGAAGAATCAGATGAATCAAAAAGGGAAAGATTTATTATGGACAATAATAAGAAGAGGAAAGCTAAATGGAAGCAGAGATACAGCATTAGAACTAAATGGAAAGGTTTGTCTCGTTAATAAGAAATCTCAGTCTGATGAATCCAAAATTGAGGGTCCTTTAAAGAAAAAGGGAAGTGAAGTTCTTAAGGATAGCATTGAATTAAATGATGATCATCTAGATAAAAAGGTTGATGTCAGAATTCAAGAGACTACAGACAAACCAAACTATTTCTGAACAGGTTTCAAGGTCTTAAGGATCCTCAAGAGGAAAAAATCTTTGTGGAAGCAAAGGACATAATGGATATAGTCAATAGTGATGTATTTAAACAAGAGAGTGCATCAGATGGTAAAGCTAACATAACCACAGATGTGTCAATAGAATCAGCAAGTAAAAATGATGACCCAAACAGAATGAAAAACAAGGCAGATAGTCTATTCCAGCCTCCTAAAGCTAGTAGGTGCTTAAAGATGAACTATTGTCTGAAGAAAATGCGCAAACCGATTGTTAAAAATCAATGTAGTAGGCTAAGAAATGAGTTGCAATATGGTGCAGCTCTTCCAAATAGTAAAGATGATGATGAATTAGATGTGTCATGTACATCAATGATTAGGGATTACCAAACTAAGCCAATGGGTTGGAAGTGTAAAGGATCAGTAATGGGACAAGTTTCAACAGTAGTCGATGTTTATGATTCACTGGTTTTTAAGGATGATTCAGAGGATGGCATAGTGAGTTCTGAAAATATGTTGATAGGTCTGCAAAATGAGATTTTCTTCAGTGATACTTAGTGACTCAAAGTCTATCATTATCTTGAACTGTATGGTGTTTTGATGTGTACTTAATCTGATTTTGTTCATCTGGATTATCATAGCTTAATGAATAATAGTTGGACAAATGTAAATATACTAATACATACCTATTCAAACAATTCAATCCCTTGCCTCATTTATATGTAAAAAACGTCACTGACTTATGTAATAATATATATTCAATACTATACAGACATCTACGTATTCACGAATGTAAACACTTGTATACAAAAGTAACTCTTTGTATCTTCTGTTAAATCTGAATAAAGTTCCCTTTTGAAAAAAAAAAAAAACACGAACTAATTTATGTTACAAACCAGATCTCACATGATCTAGTCAAAGTGAAAAGGATCTGAAGCATCTTGTGCGCATATGTAAATGTTCCCAGAGAGCTGAGAATTTTTGCAGTGACCAAAAACGATTAATTCATATCTGCAGCAAACTCCTTAAAAAGAATCTATGCCCAAAAAATGTTTACATTTTTTTTAATTAAGAAAAATTTATAATGCGATATTTTAAAGTTCAAATTAACAATTAAAACAAATACCAGTAATATAAAAAAAACAACAACATCAAATTTCGTACTGGTATGTTTGGGTAGGATTATAATTCAATGTCATTATTATTTTATTCATTAAGTTAAGGTTCGAACAGCAATCTGTAACTATGAGTGCTTATTTAATATTGACTTTATTTACATTCTGATTTCTTGTTAGTTTTGAGCATAACCAAGTTTTTTTTTTTTTATAAATTTTTTTGTCTAAGCAAACTCTTACGCTAATCAATTCTTGTGTGCAAAAATTCAAAACTCTTAGACCGTCTGAGTTCACATAATGAATGATGTGAGTTTGAATAATTTTTGTGTCAGTTTTTTTATAATAATAAGTTAATACTATCTATTTCAGGAAAATATTTTTTTTTTAATGTTAAAGCATAATCACTAATAAAATGGGAATGGATATTTTGGTGCAAATCATTTTTTAATTTATTAATCTTTCATTAAAACATCTGGAAATTTCAAAAATTAAAAATGCTAAGTTAAATTACACAAAAAATTTAACGTCTTTCACTGCATTAGGTCTCGTAATTCAATCTATTTACTTTACTCTAGTCTTCTTTCACCTGATAAATTGATCTTTTAGAAAACTTATATCTCTCTATCTAGTCAGTTAATCTTCTTTCTTTGATAGATTGTTTCATCAACGTAATCATAACTTACTTAAACTTTGACAACATTTTATCTACAAACATTTCATATCTTTACTTTTTAGTTAATTCTGTTTTTTCTTAGTGAAAGAAAAAAACTCTTTTTAGAGTACAGCATAAGAAAACTTATTTAAAGCTAGAGTGAGTTGGTGGTGAAAAACTTATCTTTAACTCAATTTAGGAGTGAGTATGAAGTTTACAATACTTTTTAAAAACAGACTTTGCCTAAATTAAAAAATAAAAGAGTTATAAAGCAATTTTTTATTTATAAAAAAAAATAATTGTTTAATTATCAAGCAGCGCAGTAAATGTGTTAAAGACATTTTATTATGAGGAACAAATAAAAAAATATGTTGTTAAATTGTTCTTCATCCAGAAAAATCATTAATCAAGGAAGACTTAGGATTCAAAGGCACTTTACAAGGGTATTTGGGTACTAAACCCGCAACACAAAATATATATTAGATCTTTATGTGCCTGTTCACCCGCCGCTTCTGATGTGACCAAAATAATGTGTACACGGATCTTTCTTGCGCAAAAAAAAAAAAACAAAAACAAAATGTGTACACTGATCTTTCTTGCGCAAAACAACAAAACGTGTGGTACAAATGTCAACAGCCACAGTAGATGTAATATATGCTCCGTGTTGCAAGGCTAAAAATAAGTGAATATACATCAAACGAACAATAAATGATTTCAAAATACACCAAACGCGATAGTTTTGAATTGTTAGAATAATTTATGTATTTTCTTTATCTGAAAAACAAAAAATGTTTTATTGTGTTATAGGTAACAAAAATATGAATAAATGATGCAAAACTGTGGGTTAATATCATTGTTACTATCGTTGTATTGATCAGTGTTTGTAAGTCTAGATTGAAAAAAATATTAATGATTCAATAGAACCTCCTTTATTTATATTATCTAACATCTATTTTAAGTTTTATCTTTTTTGCCTTTTCTGAAGTTAGGTTTAATTCTGCTATGTCTTAGTTCCTAATTATCTATTAAGAAAAATCCTAATTTTCTAAGAGTAAGAATAACAAACAAAATTCTTAATATGAATGAAAAACACAATGATTCAAGGTGCCTTATAATTCTAACAATTTAATATGTACGATATTTACAAAAATATATATAGATACAGACATATCATTTTTATCATAGAGTTCAACAATTAATTTTTGTACTACTATTATTTCCCATTCTATTTACAGTCTATTACCTAATGTACGCACATGATAGTATATAACTTTTTATTATCTTCAAGTCTTTTCATTTAGTTTGTGTGGCCTTCTAAACTTAAAAAATTATAATAAGGTTGGGGCGACCTGTTTAATTCTCTAATTTTGATAACCTTTAGGAACTGAGATCTTGTGGAAAAAATATTCCCCACTGATTTTCACCCGCTGCTTCATGTCATCTGCTTTGGTACTGATCTCAAAGATGAATAAGAAGAAGGCATTTCCTATTCTGCTGTAGTTTATATATCTTTTCATTTTTTTGTTCTTACTGGAGTATTTCAACAAATGGTGTATTTAAATATATCGCAAGTGTATTATCAATTTATTTAGTGTAGATTTGACATTGAAAATTTAATTAGTATATATATATATAGTTCACACTAATTAAATTTCTTTTGTTAGATGAAATATTTTGCTTTCAATAACAATCTCTCTCATCTTTGTAACTTTTTTTAACAAAGCATTTTGAAACTAAAATATTTTAAAACTAAAATATTTTATTCAAAATCTACTTTTACGTTATTTTCACTTCAATCCCCCAAAAGATTTAATTTTTAATTAGTTCAGTGCATATATGTTTTATCCCTTCCATTTTTCCAGAAACATATAACTATACATGTTATATATATTTGCAATTTCTTCAGTCGTTGTCTCTGTTTATGGGGTCTAAGTGATCTATGCCATTATGAGGTTTTGTTTCTATTTGTTTTGTGGGTACTTCATGCAGAATTTCCATTATTTCATCAGATTCCATATGTTCTGATTCAGTTTGGTTTTTCATTTAGGGTAATTACTTCATCTGATAACTTGACTATTTCTTATATCTGTCCATTGCTGACATGATTTAAATGTCTCTGATACTCATTATTTTCATTTAGAGTTGTGATGATGGTATTTAAGTTATATTCATATATTGGACTATTTCCATTATCTAATATTAAGTATTGAATGTCTTTAGAAAAGTTTAACTTTATTTAAATGTTACAATTACATTCAACTGTTAGTAATATTTCTGATACTCTGTCCCATTATTTATTCCCACTGTTACTATTTGTTTGAATGATTTCACTGTAATTATCCCTTCTACCCATTTTTAAAGCAAGTTTCATACCCAAAGTTTTTCATCTATTGTCTTCATCATAAATTTGCAATTAACTCCACTTCTGCTTTTTCTTTAGTAATTTGTAAAATAGTTTGCTACTTTAGCTTTATTCTGCAAAAAAATTTCAAAATAATCTACCAGACTAGGAAATGCTTGGAGTAGGTCTGACCACATTTTTCACAGCTCTCACTTTCTTAGATGATGATTGTTTACCCTTGTCCTAGATTCATGCCCTAAAAATACTTATTCCTTTGCATTACATATACTTTTCTGACATTTAATTTGACATTGAATTCTCTAATTTTTAGCATACCTTAAACAGTCTTTGACATTTCTTTGGAACAAGCTGTAATAAATGTCATCAAAATAAGGTATTATACACAACATAATCCCTGTAATAAAGCATTAATTTCTGCCTGACAAATGTTCAGTTCCATTGTAAGTTGTAATATTGAATGGTAGCTGATTAGTGTTAAGTAATCCAACAGGGGTCATATTTTCACTGATTTATCATAACAAATATTTGGTGGAAAGTGGAGTTAAGGTTCAGTTTTTGCAGTCTGATAGTTTTTGAATTAGCAGTGGATATCCCCCTTATTTAAGTATTTTTTTAATATTATAATTGGCTCATATCCTGATTCAATCATTAGAATTTTGTTATTACCAGTATAGGCATGGTCCAATCTGATCTTTTGACCAACATCAAGACTCTCTTATTAATCAATTCCTGAACTTTCTCTTTTGCTCTACTTTTTAGTATGAATGGAATTTTGCATGATTTACAAACACTCAGATAGGCATTTTCAAATAGTTCAATCTGTATTAAGTTAAATAATATTGTTCATAATTTATCAAATGTAGTCTCTGATTAAATAACCCAACAAGAGTCATTAGTTAATATTTTCACTGATTTATCTGCAACAGATATTTGGTGGAAGCAGAGTTAAGGCCTAATTTTGTGAACTGTGATGCTTTTTGAAGATTGGTTAATACTTCTCTTGCATTCAACTTTAAATACACCCCCTTGTTTAAGAATTTATTTACCATTACTCTATAATCACCACATATACAGATTTGTACATTAGATTTTGTTATTATAATTATAGGCTTGATCACAATCTGATGTTTTCACTGGCATCAGTATATCCTTATTAATCCATCCCTGAATTTTTTCTTCCACTTTACTTTTCAGCATGAATTGAATTTTGTGCAGTTTGCAAAAAACTGGATTGACATTTTCAAGTAGTTAAATCTCTATTGGACTGGTTAATGTATCTAATTTCCCATTAAACAAATCTGGATATTTCTTTTGAATTTTTTGTTCCAATGAAATTTTTTTCACACTACTGACATGAATTTCTATTGCAGAAAACCATTCTCTAATGATTATAGAGACATTTTTTCTTTCTACTATATATAATAGTAAGTCAATTATTTTTACAAGCTATTTTATTGGTGTTTTTACTTGACCAAATAATTTCAGTATACTCCCAGTCACAACTTGCCTTAATGCTTGACTTCTCTATTGGAATATTTATATAGTCAGCTGACAGAGCACATAAATTTTCCTCAGACATTATAGATATCCCTGAGCTATTGTCTACCTCCATGTTAATATTTTCCCACAAATTTGCAATTTCACCACAAGTTGCTTTGATTCCATAACTTTAATGATTTTTCACAAATTGTATGTTGGATTGTATTTTTTATATTGGATTATTTTCATCATCTAATATGAGTATTGAATGTCTTTAGAAAAAATTAACTTTATTTAAATATTCCAAATATATTTAATTGTTAGTAATAGCACATCAAATAGGTTAGTACATGCACTATGTTTCAATAAGTATTATTCTCCCCTCTTCTTCAGGTGTTGCTGGCCTGACCAGTGATGGTACTAGCATGGGAATCAAACCGGGACTTTTAGATGCTTGAGTATTGAATTTTAAGGTAATGCTCTAATCAACTGAGCCATAAATATGACTAAAATAACCATCATCACAAACTTTCAGGAAAACACTGTATATTGAATGCTTTGCCACACCTATTTTTCTGCAAATGGGTTTTACATGGTTCTCCTCATTCTCATCTTTTCTAATACAGGAGCCAAATGATCTTTAAATCTGCATTTCAACATTTTCCCCTTTTTCCCACTTGCAATCTTTTGTTCTGTGTCATGCTTTTCCATAGCAATAATAAATGGCTTTATCCTTATTCATGTATACTGATTTTTGTGGGTTAGTAATTTGCTTATTTGTCTTATAAATAATATTAAAACTATCAGCTGTTTTATTAAGAAAATCATGCACTTATTTAGTATTATCTCATAGGCTATTCTCTTTTTGATAGGATCTCACATGTTTAATTTGAGTCAATTAAAAACATGTCCTCAGACTTATGACAAAGCAGCCGATCAATTAATATTTATGCACAATCTTTAGCCAATTCTCTCAGGGCTGCATTATAAGCTTTAATTTTCTCACTCTTTGCTTGCTTTCTGTTTTTTAAATTTAAACAATGTGGCAAGATGGATGAGGACTAAAATATTCATTTAATTTCTTTATTTCTTCATAAGGGATGGTTGTTAGACAGGTTCACATAATCTGTTAATTATTTTGAGAACCTACCTACCTGAAAAGCATAAGAATACTGCCACTTTATATTTATTGTCCTTAATTGCATTTGATTTAAAAAAATTCTTAACTTGCATTATGAATAACAGTCATTTGGTATAATTGCTTATTTTGAACTCAGCAATACTGGTTTGCCCAAATGATGCCATTCTTTTTTCCCTCATCTTCCAGTTTGTTGTGCTAATTTTCTATACACATCCTTTTCTAACATGGCTTAACTGAGAGTGATTAATTTTACTATCACCAGATTTGCAATTTGACCACCAGTTTTGCTGCAGGCAGTCTTTCTCTGTCTTCATGAACCAGTATAACTTTCCTATATCAGGTTCAAACTTTGACTGTGCCAACTTTACTATGTCTTAGCTTTTAATTTCTTATTAAAAAAATCTAAATTTTCTAGAAGTAAAAATAACAAATAGAATTCATAATATAAACAGAAGACAGAATAAATGACTCAATATGCCTTATAATTCTAACAATTTAATATATATATATATAAATAAAATGTCCGTTAATTGAAAACAAAATTGTAATTATAATTGAAATAATAAATTTAATGGTTTACAAACTATTACAAACAATTCTTAAATCAGCAGAAGTACTTTTGTTTTTTGAATTTAATGGCAGATGAGGCAGGTTTAAGAAATTAACCAAAAGTACTTCTACGGATTTAAGGATTGTTTGTAATAGCTTGTAAACAGTAAATTTATTATTTCAATTATAATATATATATATATAGGTACATGCATTCTATTTTTATCATAGAATTCAGCAATTAATTTTTGTATTAGTATTATTTTTCCATTTATTTGCAGTCTATTATCTTATGCACGTATATAATAATATATAACTTTCTACTATCTTCAACTCTTTTTCTTTAATCCGTGAGGCCCTTTTGATTTATGAAGGTTGGAATGATCTGTTTAATCCCTTAATCGACTTCATAACCTTATTGAGCTGAGATCCTGGGAAAAATATGTTCCCCACTTATTTTCTTCCATTGCTTCATGTTGTATTCTGTTAAGATGATGAACAGAACATTTCCTGCTCTGCCACAGTTTATACACCTTTTCATTCTTCTGTGCTTTATGGAATATTTCAGCCAAGTGTTTAGTTATAGATATCATAAATGTGTTATCAGTTTAATTAGTTTAACTTTGACTTTATACATTTAATTAGTGTATATATATATGAAATAATAAATTTAACGGTTTACAAACAATCCTTAAATCCGCAGAAGTACTTTCGATTCGTGGAATTTGAATTGATGACGTTTGCTTCCGCTTTTGTTTTTGAATTTAATGGCAGTTGAGGCAGGTTTAAGAAATTAACCGACTGCGGATTTAAGGATTGTTTGTAATAGTTTGTAAACCGTTAAATTTATTATTTCAATTATAATTACAATTTTGTTTTTAATTAACAGACATTTTATTTATTTTACACACACACACATATATAATAGTTGTATTTATTTATTGGATTATTTCCATCATCTAATATAAAGTATTGAATGTCTTTAGAAAAATTTAACTTCATTTAAATTTTTAAATTATATTCAACTATTAGTAATAGCACACAGGTTAGTATACTATCATTAACTGTTGAATGTAATTTGGAAATTTAAATAAAATAAATTTTTTTTAAAGTCATTCAATACTTAAATCATGGAAATAGTCCAACAAACTCCAACACCACAAACCTTCAGGAAAACAGTATATATATAAACTAAGTCAGATGTCACATGACCTAATTTAAACAAACTCGTAATACATATGTTATATAAAGAGCTCACAAATAAGCTCTTAACAAGCTTTGCAGAATATCCCTAACCTCAGACTGGT
Source organism: Epiperipatus broadwayi (assembly GCA_028023455.1). NCBI lineage: Eukaryota > Metazoa > Onychophora > Udeonychophora > Euonychophora > Peripatidae > Epiperipatus > Epiperipatus broadwayi. The sequence continues at coordinate 420,036 of JAQFVV010000070.1, forward strand.
TTCTGTTACTGGCTTCCTCAGTAAGGTGTTAGGATATTCAAGCATTAGATTAAAATACCAGGACAAGCCCAGCACTTTATCTAATGAATAACTATTAAGTAGAAAATCTGAAAATTTTCAGACATCCATATGTCTTCCAATCCAGCTATTTAACTTAAATAGCCATGTAGGACTGAACTAAGTTCAGATACACCACATATTAATTAAATTTCTTTGGTTATCTGAAATATTTTTCTTTCAATAACTACTTCATTCTTTTTTTTTTTAAAAAAGAATATAGACTTTATTTTATATAAAGTGTTACAAATGAATTTCTCTAGACAACAAAAAAATCTAGTATAAATTTGCATTTTTACTAATAACTTGTGGATAGGTAGATTTCTTTGGGTGCAAGAAGCTTATCTTTTTTTCGAATAGAATTAAATGTGTGTTTAATAAAAAGTTGTAAGTCCAATGGAGAATTTGTTATAACTATATGACATCTAAGTAACCATATTACGTGGTTAATAAATATGCATCTTCTGATATTGCAGAAATTACCCATTTTAATATTATGAATGATATCAAAGAGTTCTGGATTGTGATTATTGAAATAATTTTGAATTATATATTTTGCTTCTCTTAGTCCAGAGCAAGAAACAAGAATACGATCAAATGTTTCACTATCTTTTTTACACAAAATACATAAGGAATAAATCCTTTTAAATCCTCTATTTGAAACAAGAAAATCGTTGGTAGGAAGTAAAGATAGATTTATTTTAATGATAAAATCAATACATTTAGGCATATTTTCTCATTTTATTAAAAAGATTGATATTAGTCACTTCAAGATAACTAGGAGGGCATATCAGCTGAGGATTTATTATTTTAAACGTGTCCCAATATGTGTGCTTACTATTAAAAAAAATTTCATTTAAATCCATTTGTACATCAATAAGTGAGATGAGAATTTGGAGCCAATTTTTTTTAATATTCGGGGAGGCCTATCTGTGGGAATGATTGTGTCAATAATGTTTTGGTAATTAAATTCAATCTTGATGTAGTAGAATAAATTAAGCATATTTTTAATTAATAATGTATTAATTGAATGTAAACCTAGGCCATTAAGTATTTTTGGATTTTGCATTTTATGCATACTGATACAGACCACTTTTTTTTTTCCAGCGATAATCAATGGATGCTACTTTCTTCTCTCATTATTGTTCTTTTCTTATACAGAAATTGGTGCTGAGTTTCACTTTCATCTTACAATTGTAACAAAAACGATCTATACCTATTTTGTCTTCAATTTGTTTGTTTATTTTTTTATTTTATAATTATCATTTTCAACCATTATCAATCCGCTGCTGGATGAAGATACCTCCGAGGTAATTCAGGTTCCATGATCCAGGTCTTCTCTTCTCCGTATCGTTCCAAGAAGTTTTTTTGTTACTTCTTCCATTCATTTAACATGTGATTATTTTAGCTTTCTACAAACTTTTGAAATCCAATTTAATATTTCAGTTGTTCATCTTTTAATATTGCTTTGATAAATATAGCCTAATTCCATTTCAGGCTTTTAATTTGAACAAAAATTAAAACGAGCAATTCTAACTTTAAGAAAAATTAACTGATTTAATTTAGATAGTTACTTTATATATACATAATTTGTTTTTACCTTATCAAGTATTTGAACTAATAAAACACATTGGCATATTTTGGTTATTAAGAACTAGCAAATGTTTATTTTCGATCAGTACATTGTTTGTATCAACAGACGAGTCATATCGACGGTAAAAAGTTCTACATAAAGAAACGCTCGAGCATTTTACAAAATCAAATACTTTGCTAATGACATAATTAATTATTTTAGTTTAAAATTACTGAGTCATACGTTTGTATTATATATTGTAACCAAAACATCTCGAGCCAGGCACGTTAAACTTAACCAAAATCCCCGGCCGTCCACCCTGATGGCTCACAAAGGTGTAACCAACCTTCCATCACCCCTCCAACTACCCATCATCATCTTACTTTTCCACTATAAATTTAACCGTAAATTGTTAATCTCAACTACTAAGTAAGCACTAGAATTACAACCTTGTCACTGATCAACTCTCATTGCACATTATCAGCTATTAAGAGTTATCCAAAAGCATATCATACTATTTATTTTATGCACAAAAGACCACAATCAACATCTGGGCATTTACTACAGACAAAATTAATGAATTAACCTAACTTTTTATAATTTATTTATCACAGTATACCCAAGACTATCATAGTATTATTATAAAACATATTAAACAAATTATAGGTAATTTTATCACCCTTAAACCTCAATTTCGATTTTTATGTATCGACCTATGGAATTCAAGATAGCTAATTTGTGAACATAAAATTATAAATTTTAAATCACTATATATTCTAAACAATTAAGTAATTTCAATTAATAAACATAATAATTTTTTTATAATTTAATATATATTGGATTTATTTTTGAAATAAAATTTAAAATTTAGGTAAATATATTTAATCATATATTATTGAATAAATCTGTTCACAATTTAATAATTAATTTTTTTTATACTAGAACAACACGAAAAAATGATAAAAGGTAAATGTTTTATTACCCTACCAATCATATACTACCAAAGAAAAAGATCTTATGTTTTCTCAAAATATTAATAAATTTTATATCATGTAGACAATAATGTAATTCAAGTATGCTCTATAATTCTCTATCCAAAGTTTAATTTTATGATGAAATACAATACAGTAAGTTTATTATAAACAACTTTTTTTCAAACTTTCAAAATTTTTTAATTTTAAATAAAAATAAATAAAATAATTAAACAATGATTTTTCAATAACTCACAAATTAAAAACTAACAACTTTCATATATAATGTATTGAGAAAACAATAATTGTTGTTTATCAATAAACCCTACTAACCAAAATATAATAAATAAATTTGTGAATTTATAAAAGTAAACTAATCTAGATAATAATAAAACAGAAATCAAGATTGAATAGGTGGTATCACACCAATTGCAAATGGGAGATTGGATAAAAATGACTATATAACAAAATTTATAACGTAGGAAAAAAAAATAACATACATAAAGCAAATACACACTGGATAACAAGGAGAAAAGAATAAATAATGATAAAAAGATAAGTTAACAACTACAACATTTTTACTACATTAAAAAACCCCCTCAACTCTGATATGATGCTAGACAATAACGGACAGAACTACTCTGTATAATATAATGTAAATAATATTGGGAAATAAACTGGAAAGACAAAAAATAAAGAATACCATGAATATTAATTCGGATTTGATAAATTTTTCACTTTTTATTTACAAAAAAGTATATACAAAATGATAAATAATATATTAAATAAATTAAAAGATATAACTAAAGAATAAAGATTGAGAATAATAAGTATAAACAAATAATTGATGTATTAAACAAATGATAAAGCAGAAACTTTTAAACAGGAACACGATTTAAAGAATTTTATAGATAACTACCCTATCAAAAGCCAATTACCTATCCATGCAAGTTTTACCTAACCAGGAAAACAAACCAATACTTTTTTTTTAAAGAAATATAAAATTTTATTTTTAGAATTAGCAAAGTAAAAAAAAAATATATTAAAATAATATACAAAATTTTTTTTGAATTAAAGAAAAAATAAAAGATGAATTAATTACTTTTTTTAACTAAATTTTTTTTAAAAAAAATTTTTTAATAAAACTTGTAATTAAAAAGATTCAAATAATGAGAATAAATTTCAAAAAACCAAATTTATTAATTCAACTGGATTTAAAGAATTGGAAAAGAGTTGATGTCGATAAAGATTATTAGATAATTAGAATATTTTTTTATGCAATTTGGAGTTTATTATAAGTTATACATAACTTACCTTTTCTTTCCCCAAAAAAAAAGACGAACCTGAAAGTTTTCATTGAGACGATACGTAATGCTGTATTTATTTAATAATTTATTTTAATTGAACAAATGGTTTTATTTTAATTCAATAGAAATAATAATTTAAGATTACTTTAAATAAATAAAAACATATTATTATTTTTAATAATATTTTACCAAATTTTAATATGTTGTAAAAATTTTAAAAGTTAAACATTCTGATATGAGTTAGCATATGGAATGAAGCAAATTGAAAATTATTAAAATAATATCAGAAAGTAATCTGTTCAAGTGCGAATCAAGCCAACCAAATCACCAAGAGAAGAAAGAGAAATTTTTATATAAGTTACATCAATTAATATATTTTCTACTAAAATATATGGTTACAATATATACTTGTATGCATATGCATACCCTTAAATGTTTTTATTTTATTCCAAAAAATTGTGTGTAAAAGATTTTTATACGTGATGAAATATATAAGTAATAAAAATACAATTTGTACACTTGACATAACAATCGTATAAAGCCAATAATTTTAAGCTCTATATATTCAAATAAAAAAACAAACAAACCAGAATTGATTCTTTTTTTAAAACAGTCTTTAAATAGTGAACATTTTGAAGTTATTCACAAGTAGGTCCATTTTAAATATGCCCGGTGTATGTTGTGTTTATGCTATGGCATGACCGGAAGTAATATACCTGGTATACTTGAAAATGACATACATTTCCAGGAAATAAATATAAATATATTATACATGATATAAATAATGTTTAATAATGTTCAAGGCTTTTGATGATGATATAAATATATTCAAACAATTATTTTAAGAGTATGTTCAAGGTTTATATATAATATTTCGCCTCAGCAGGGTTGGGAATTATATGAATTTGGCAATACTTTATAATACAGAGTACATTCAACGTTTATATACAATATTTCGACTCTGTAAAGATGGCGAATTGTATAAATTTGGTAATTAGTACAGAGACATTCGATTGAGACTTTGATATTTTCAAGCTACGAATGGCTGTCTTTTGTACAGATACAGTGATGGCTAGAGCTAACAGTTTTTCAGCTCCATGTTTGCATTTGCCTCACTGTAGCATACATTATTTTAATCAATGTACTAAACTGCTAATCAACGTCTGGCATTTGTCTGATGATGTCCGTTTCCCCTCTCAAATGGATCTCTCTACATAGTGATACCTCTGACCTTACTGGCAATGATTAGGTTCACTGGTCTAGCTTTCTAATACTGGATTGTTTATGCCATTGGCTCTATTGTTTCACTAAATGCAACTTATTGTAACTTGAATCTGATCTTTGATAAGGACAAGTTCATTATTTGAGAATAAGATTCTGGGAAGTTAGGGTGATTTCATGACTTCCCTTCCTTTGGCAAAGTTATCTTCGAAATACATAGTCTGTAAGATAGCTTGATGGGAATTTAGGTCTTCTTTTTGATTTCTATTTTAGCCTCATTTCATTATTCTTAGGTCTAGTTAAATTATCAAATTTGTTTTTTTCATCTGGTCTGAATTTTTCATCTGGAATAGTAAACTCTTCATTGTTGCTGAAACTTATTTGGTAATCCCATTGAACATCTGACATAGGACTGTAATATCTATCCACATTTCATCCATTTTATTTTTATTGTAGTGACTATGCTAATTATATCTAATGTTTGACAGGTTTCTCCTAAGGTACACAACAGTTTATTACTAGTCACCTCTAGGTAATTCCTATTTAATTTTGTTTTGTTTGTGATCTGATTTATTCTAATCACTGTATAACCCAAATGATGGGACCCATCATGACCTAGTAGATTTTGTTTGCTCGCAAGAGGTGAAAGGATAGTTTTTTCCCCAGCATGGTAACTTTAACTCTTGCTTTTCCTAAGAGTGATATTTGGTTGCCATGGTAATCAGAGATCACTCTGCTGCTGATTATTGTTTTTTTTTTAATGATAACACATATTTTTTAATATTATGGACATTGCAGATCTGGTATCCAGTTCCATTGTTATTACCATATCATTAAATATTATTTATGTTTTTAGGGCTGAATCACTACCTCTTACATTATTTGTACAGGTATTGGTTTTATTTTATTTTGCATTTTCAGTCTTTTAAAATGGTCTCTTTCTTTTTTGGGTGACTTTTTCTTTTTTAAGCATGTGGTTTCTATGTAACAGACTTGATTTGTCATATTCATTGCAAACTTTTGTATTTGTTTCTGCTGATTTATTTGGGCAGTTTTAATATTGTCAGCTAGGTATTCATTTGACCTCATTTTCTGAGTGAGAACATTAATACTGGTGTGGACCACATTACAACTGTAGAATCAATTAGATTAATTTGGGAGATTACCAAATCAAGAGTGGTGCTTGAATCCAATAGCAGCTTGATACTAAGGCTGTGGTCTCTCATCTGTGTATGTTTGGGTTCATTAATAGCTTGATTCTAAGGCTGTGGTCTCTCATTCCACAGATGAAATGGTCTCACAAAGCTTCATTTAAGAAATCTCTAAAGTCATATTCTTCTGCACTAGGTTTTTTTGAGGCAAAATCTCTAACCTTTTCCATCTTTCTCTATAGACAGAGGTTGAAATTGAACCTCTTTAAAATTATCAGAAATTTTGGACAGAAATAAGTTGTCAGAAGAGATAATGCTGTATCGAAATCTAAGAAAGATATATAAGGGTTGATTGAAGGATAAGATTTCGCATGTTGAAGAACCACAAATGCTTATAAAAGTTGCTAACTTTAATTCTGATTTTTTGACTTGGTTTGTCATGAGAAAGAAGTGAACTGCTAGCCAATTTACTGGGTTGACAGAATCAAATTCTTCTAGGCAATCAATTTTGACACTTTGCTTTTTTTTTCTTGCCATGAAAAAAAAAAAAATTCAACGTTTCTTTACAGAAAAGAAATAACTAAGCGTTTAGTTCTTTTTCTATTAATATGCTAATTTATGTTACCTGTAATTTTTTTCTTTCAAATAAATAAATGACAAAGATCTAAAAAATATATGAGAGTAAGATTCTATCATAACTGTGCAATCTGTCGATGACCGAGAGCAATATTCCCGCTCATTTAAAGGCAGCACACAAGTCTAGGAAATAAATAAATTTATTATAGATAATATAAATATATACAACATTACTTTATAAATACAGTATGCAAATTGTTTATATACAATTCTTTGTCTCTGTTACCGTTGATGAGTTATATGAGTTTACTTATTAGCAATACAACCTGACATTTTCAACCTATAAAATACCAGGTACACCTTAAAAAACATTTCACAATACAATCTATGAAATAAAATTTATTCCTTTTTGCTTCCGGTTTAAAGTGGTTAAGAGTTCTGATGATGGCTGCTGGGCAGTCGAAACTTAAGCAAGAATAAATAAATTTCATTTTATAGGTTACATTATGAATTGTTCATTTAAGGTGTATATGGTAGTATGTATATATATCAAAGCATAATAGGTTAAAAAGTGGAAAGAAATTATAACACTTTCAGTGTGCCATTGATTTGCCTCATGGGCAGGTAGACCTGTAGCTGACTGTCATCAGTTTTATGTCTAAGCCTGTCTCACTGTAGTCTACATTATTGTGAACAGCATATGCACTGCCATTCAACAACTGTCAGATGTTTGTTTTTCGTTATATAGTGAGATCCCCGACCCTATTGAAAATGATGGAATTCATTGAACTAGCTTTCCAATTGGCGTATTTATGCCATTGACCATATATATTTCTCTTTATTATAGTTTCATTAGTCAGACTTATTATAATTTGAACCTGATCTTTGATAAGGAAAAAAAAAAACAAGTTTATTATCTGTGGGTAAGCTTCTGAGGAGTAAAGATTAGTTCATAACAGTATATATATTCTACCGACAGATTTTTTTTAAAAAAAAAGAGATTATGAATTAATAATTTCAAAATCCGCTTATCAGTGTTTTCAAATAATTTCAACGTCAAAATCCCAGTTAGCAATTTTATAAATAATTTTTTTGCCTAGTTAAGCAGTCTGCAATTCGTCATTATCATTTTAATCCTAGAAAAAGATGATCTTTTATTAAAATCCTCTTCAGATAGAGTATATAGTTTCAGGTTAAACGTATTTATCTTTAGCGTTTACAGTGAACAAAGCAATAAAAATGTAAATTAGTATAATGACTTGATTTATAAAGACAACTGCATCTCTTATTTCGTTGGAATTAAAAAAAAAATAATAATAGTAATAAAAATATCAACTTAACTGTTTGACCTTTTCGTGAGCACTAAAAGTTTACTATTAGTAATTATATTGAGTTAATATATAAAATACTATGTTTGATTTATTTGTATCTGTTATAAAATAAATAGTCAAAACTACTCTTGTTCTTGCTAGAAGGAGAATATAGAAAATTAGGGGGGGGGGGCATTTGATTTGCTATAAGACAAAATTAAATAATTTCATTGAGAAAATCAGGTTATAAAAATGAAACAAAGAAAACTGATAATAATCCAGATTGTTGAAAAGATTAGAATTTGTATAGTCGAGACAACAAAAGAACAATACAATTTTTAAAAATACTGGTATATAGTACGTAAAAGTAAATTGTGTAAAAGAAGAAATATTGTAAAAGTAAAAACTAGAATTTATAATGACATTAAAGTTATTGTAGCCGAGTTGAGCTGCAGAACAGAATTTGCTGCAACTGAAAGGAAACCTTTGATTTTTCTTTGAAGATTAAAGGAATCGAGTAAATTACTAATGTCAGCTACATAAATTATTGTCATTACAATTGTTAGTGCTATATGATTATTCATACAGTATATATGACTATGCATGACTGCTCACCAACATGCATCAGACTGCATGGTAAGTTTATTGTTTTTTCCCTCTGAGTTTAAGAACAAAAAACAGCATGATTTTTCTCCCTCAATGACTTCTTTATTTTAATTAAAACTTCAGTTGAGTTTTCTTGAAGTCACAGTGAACGATTTTTTCTTTTTAATAATTATGATAAACAAAACTAAATTATGACTTTTATTCTTATGAGGTTGTAAAGCCATCAGCCAAACCAGTAAGTGACAGATGAAGGCAGAGGTTGCTAAGAATTGCTGGTAGTGGATTCAGATTTCTATGCAATGATCTTACCTGCAGTTGCAGATCACTTTTAATGCAAAGGAAGATTTCATCAATTCGAAGAATTATCCAACATTAACTGAAGCATTGTTAGACCTTGTGAGATGATTTGAAAAATGGACATGTACCTTATTATATATGCATAGGTATTGAAAACTCAAGTGAAATGGGATTCATTATAAATAAAAAGTAAAAGAACATGATGGAAATTGATAGTATATCAGACAGAGTAGTGAAAATAACCATTTAACTTAATAGAAAATACCAAATAATTGCAAGTCAAGTTTATTCCCATCGTAAATTTTATTCAAAAAAGAGGATTTTTATATGTACAAAACATTTTTGATCACATCAAGCATTCTAAAATTTTTAATACTAGAATTGGAAGTGATTAAAAAATGAAAGAGCTATGCTAAATTTGACCATGGTGGAAGTAATGAGAGAGGACAAAAACCTGTAATTTGTAGAAAAAATTATATATTATGAATTCTTTTTTGAGAATATATGGGAATATCCAAATAAACATCACATGATATAGAGAGTTTTGTCTGTGTTAATATCCAAATGAAAGAACAGCAGAATTGGATATATTTTGACTAACAAAAAATATTTCAAAATTAAGATGTTCTTAATAGATTAGTCACAGGAAGTAATCTAGATGTAAGATAATTGTTAATCAAAACTAGAGAAAATGAACACTTGATATTCCTAAGCTTTAAAAATACTCCAAAACATTCAAATTAGAATTTGATAATTATTTTAAAATATTAACAGACTTTAGAGATATTTCAAGCCTGACTGAGATCTATAAGAAGATAGCTGATAATTTATTAAGAATTTTAATGAAGATAGCATGTGGAAAAAAGAAAAAAGCAAATCACGTGTGAATTTTCGACTGAGACAAAAACATTGTATGAAGAAAAAAATAACTATGAAAATAATTTAAAATGATACATTAAGAAAAATCGAAAATTTGGAGTTATGTAAAATAATACAAAAAGAATATTGATATAAAAAATGTAACTGGGAATTGGCAAGGAATAGAAGAAAATAAAAAGTTTCAACAGTATTAACAATATCTTGATATTGCAAGAAAAAGTTATTTCAGATATATAAAGACAAGATGGAACTATTACTAAAATTTTGGAGAGAAGATATGAAATGCATGGAACATTTTTGCAGAAAATTATATAGTAATAAGAAACAAAAAACAAATCAAAACAACTACTACATTTACATCTTCTGAATTTCCCAGAAATTTTTAAATCAGAACTGAAATATGCAATTAAATCTATAAAGAAAGAAAAGCTCCAGGAATAAGATAGAATTATAATTGATATCTTATAAGAAACAAACAAGTGAAGAAATGAAAAATTGTTGACAAAACTGCATCAAATGTCTAAATGATAAAGATATATCAGATGATTGGAATAATGCAGCAATAATATTGATATTTAAGAAATGATAATAAAGGAGATATTGTAAATTAAAGACTTTTCTATCCAAAATCAATGAACTCATGAACTTTGAATTCAAACAAACCAAAAGAACAAGATGGATTTAGAAGTAGTTTAGTACAGTTGATCATACCTAGATATTGACAGAAGCTATACAAACCATGAATATGAGTTGCCATTATGCTTATGATATATAGACTATAAAAAGCATTTGATTCTATAAGCATTTCCATGGTGATTAAACCTTTGGACTATCATGATATAGACCCAGGATACTGCTTATTCAGAAAAAAATATATATCTATTTGCAATAGCGATAATTATAGTATATCATGTTATTAAGAAGATTAACATTGATAAGGACATACACCAGAATGATTCCATATCTACAAAAGCAATTTTAGTGGAAGTATTTTGTAAATTGAAATGTGAGACCAAGGATTAAAAATACATGGAGATAAATTTAAGTTATCTAAATTTTGCAGAAGATATGGTTATTTTTACAAATAATTCTCGAGAGTTTCAACAAATGTCAAAGAGCTTCAATGAAGGTAAGAAAGTAGGATTAAGTATAAATACTAGAAAACTTAAAATAATGTTCAATGTCTTTTTTCAGAAGACAAATACATATTGATAATTATGAATTAAGAAGATAACTGATGGTGTAATCAAATTATTAATTTATATGGAAACATAATTGGATGAAATATAAAATTAAACTTGGATAATACTTTTGGTTAGAAATAATTAGTATTAAAAGAAAATATTTTTATGTGTTTGAAAATAAAGTTTTTTAATAAATGTGATTTATCAGCTTTTATTTTAAGTAATACTAAGGCTTAGACACTTAAAAGAAAAGCAACAGAAAGATGTCAAACTACTCAATGAGATATGGCAGAGATGAATGTTGGTAGTAAAAAGAAGAGTCTGAAAGTCAAATGTTTGGCCAAGAGAACAAATAAATCTTGACATTGAAAAAAATAAAAGGATCATATTACCAGAAAAGATGGGCAGATGAAGTTTTAAGAGGGAATTCTAAAAGATTGTAAAAGATCTAGGAAAAGTTTACATGTGATATGAATAGATAAAATTTGTTGATTTGATGTAGAAAAAGATAAACTGGATTAAGTTTGGAGCTTCATTTGTGGAATAATAATAGTTAACAATGATGCTAGAACTGAGTCATAGAGTCATAGTCTATGAATAAATACAATTTGGAATAATTATTTGATATTTGTAATGAGATTTAAAATCTGATTGACAAGCCAGAAGATTTCAAGAGAGAAAAATCTTAGTTTGATAGAATTGATAAATTTAAGTCAATTTTATAAATAACTGAAATTTTGTTGATAATGTAAAAATATACATTTTTTTTTTTTTTTTACAGATTAAGAGATTTTATCTGGAAAACAAAGTAGGATTATAAAAGGAAGGTTTAAACATTCCAGAGTTATAAAAAATTATTAAATAAGAGGAAATTCTTCTTATTTTTTTTCATAACCCTTCCAAAATATTATGATTTCCTTACTATACAATGGTTTTAAGGAGCATACTTTATTACTATATTTCTTTGCTGCTATCTATTTTGAATTCATGAATATCAAAATATATACTTATTGAATCAGTAAAAGAATTATATAATATGTAAGCAAATTGACTTGGATTTAAAACATTAATGTGTTTGAATTTCAGGCTCATAAATAGACAGTAAAAAAAAAAAGTAAAAAAAATGATTGCATTTGGTTCAAAAGATTCAGGCGAACTAGATTTTGGTCCAAGTTTCTCACTGATGAAAATAAGTCAGAAAATAGTCTAGAATGTAAATAGGATTGCACTGGATACAGATTTTTATGAAAACTACTATTTTGTATCTGTTGATTACTCGAGCTTAAAAAAATAGGTGGCAGTAGTGGAGTAAAATAAATAAAGTTTACTTTTATATTTTTTAAATTAAAAAAAAATCATTTGACAAAAAAGGATTATTTTAATGAATATTTTGATAGATAGGAGCACAGATTGAAATGATGAAAGTCAAGGTATCTGTAAGATTAAATAACATATTCAAAGATATAAGTAAAAGGTAAAACGATTTTTAAATATCACACTGTAACTCAAAGGCCTCTCCAAGAGTTTTTCATAATGGAACTGTAATCAAGAAAGCACGACTCAAATTTTTTTCATAATAATGAGTATTTGAGCAGTTTTTTTTTTTTTACCCATGTCTTATCATCTAGCTAAGAATGGCTAGATATCCATTTTCTAATGAGTATTGGATGGCTAGCTAGACGAACTATAGGCTGAACACCTGAAAAAATCTAAATCTGATTAAATGTTTAGATTTAAAACTCAGATCCAAGATATGATGGAATATGACCATCATCCTATTAAAAAAGATATAAACAGGAATAAAGATTATAAAACAAGGTGTAAGGATAACAAAAATGAGATTAGCATTGATAAAAAGAAAATTATTTGATGTTAGAATTGATAAAAATAAAATTATATGATGTAATTACAAGTGATGAGAATAAATTTAATAAAACAATAAATATTAATGATATTTGTAAAAATTTTCTAGTGATTATAAATGTGAGTAAAATATGGTAGGGTTATTAAGATATGCGCAAAGAGTAAAAAAAAAAAAAAGAAAGAGAGGGGAAAGTAATAGACAAGAAATTATAAAACAGGTTGGTTTTTAAAAAAAATTAGAAAACTGTTTATAAACATAGTCAAAATAAGAGTCATATATCACATGATCCTATCTTTTAAGCTTGTAAGTTATAAACAATGAGGATTGCCAATTCCTCTACAAGCTTTATGATAAATGCTTAGCCAGAGCCAGCACTTAAAATATCTCCATCAGGAACCCCTCCCCAAACCCCTGACCATGGTTTCGTGCTTTGGCACTCCTCAGAGAGGTGTCAGGGTCGGTTCAGACACTAGATCTAAAAATACCAACACAAAGCCAAGCACTTATCTAAAAGTTATCTATTGAGTGGAAAATCTGAAATTTTCAGACAACTATATGTCTTCAAACCCAGCTATCCAACTCAAATAGCTATATGGGGCTGATAGATCTTCAGCCATACCATATATTAGTAGTCATAGCAATATAAAATTGCATGACTTTTGGCAGAGACTATAAATAGTTAAAATAAGAGGCATAGATCAATTCATAGATCACATGACCCTATCTCTTAAGCTTGTAAGTTATAGGATTGCCAATTCCTCTACAAGCTTTATGATAAATGTTTAGCCAGAGGCAGCACTTAATATATCTCCATCAGGAACCCCTCCCCAAACCCCTGACCATGGTTTCATGCTTCTCTGACTAAAAGGCTTTTAGTAAGTGGAAAGGTTATTTTAGTTATTATTGAAACTTGTAAAAAAAAAGATTAAAAGTTTTCATTCAAATACGCTTATGCAAAATACAAAATATTCGATAATTAGAGACAATAAAGAAAAAGAAGTTAATACCATGTAGGACATGAAGTTAAAAACTTTACTTAAGAAAGTCGGTGCAAAAATGACATTTAATGGAAAAAAAAGTGAACTAGTGGAGATAACGAATTTTGTAAATTATAAAATAGGGGTAGAAAAATTAAAAGAAATATGTTGCACATAACCATAAAAATTGAAATAAAATGAAAACACAGAGGACTAATTAAGTTCTTTATAAAAAAGATACTAATAAATATTTGAAAAATAAAATAATAATCTGAGAAAGATGGTATGAAATGAAATATAGGACCTATAAGAATAATGTGAAATCAATTTATTTTATTTTATTTATTTCTAATCCATAAAGAAAATGTGGTATTTTTTATAATATCTAATCATTATATATAAGATAGAGCATTCTAATAAACTTATTGTAAAATAATCAAGTGATATACTGTAATTGTCTATGATGCGGGGCCACTTAGGACAAACTTTTGAGATTATTAATTAATTGCTTTTCAGAAAATAACGTTTTTTATTGGATTTATTTATTTTATCAATTAATATTTAATTATGATAAAAATAAAGTTATGTAAATGTTGAATCATTTTTATTTTCTAGAAATCAATAATCGGGCAATGACATTAATTGATTTTAAAAGTTCTTTAATTTGGAATAAATTCAAAGAAACATGGAAAGAAATTGAAAAATATTCAAGTAAAATTGTAAGCATTTTTACCAAATAAGGTTTTAACAATGAATAAATAGCAGGATCTATTTTAATAATTTATTTTATATCCGTGAATTTTAAATTCATTAAGAAATCAATTATAATTCAGCACCTTGAATGAGATAAAAATTGTGTCTTTTGAGAGAAAGTTACAATTCTGAATTTCTACAGTTGAAGAGAATAATTTTGATTGATTTTCCACCTTGTACCAATTTTTAAAATTCTAAAGTTTACTATGTAACTTTAGACTTGCACGATGTACAATTAACCATTTTTCAATATTTCCCAAAATTTAGTGAGAACAATTCTTGAATTTGGAATCTATTTACAATCATAGCTAAGCCAATAAGTTTCAGTGATTATAAAAATGGAATTGATTAAATTAGTGATGCTGAGTTAAGGAACTGCTATCAAATGATTTCTGGACAAGTTAAACAGAAGAGTACACCAAGGTATCACATCTAGCTATTTGGGTTTTGCTTCTTCTAACAATATACATTTACACATTTCTGCAAGGCAGGATTTTTATATTAGGTTGCAATCAAATAAAAGAAGAGGAACGGACTCAAAGTTGAACCAATGAAAATTTAGCTTTTAATATTGTGCTGATATTAAAAGAATGTCATTTAAAAATCCCAAATCATCAAAATCATTAAGTATATACTTTATTATAGTTTATTTTATTGTACTATTTTCATATGTTTTGTTTTATATATTTAAAATTTGAGAATAAATGTCTGTTTTATTTAATTTTTATATTTACTTGCTCAATTCATTTATTGTTAATATCTATCTACCGTACAAAATAACAAAGGTGTAAAAATTCAAGATTTGTGAAGTATTCATTATTAGAAAAGTTTGAGAAATATTGATTTAGAAACTGTATAATAAATGGGTAGCAATCAATTAATTTCTAATAATGCTACAGTTCTATTCTATTAACAAAGTCTAGGGCATTGTCTGAATAAATTTGCATTTATTTAGCAACAAAAACTGTCTATATATGTATGTAATCTAGCTATTATTGAAGTTTGTTTTTATACGGGTTGGACTTGTCATTTGTGTTTATTCCATATGTTATTCCTTCTCACTTTACAATTTCTCTTTTACTAGTCATTGCTGACATTTTATTAGGCGAATTTTAAATATAATTTTTTATTTCTGAAGTATCATTTTTTTATTATTATTATTACTTCTTTAAACAAAATATCAACTTTATATTTTAAGTTTAAATGATTTTTTTAAATATTTTTATGTTGCATTATTTATAGTATATATAAACTCTTAATCGATAAATTATAAGTAAATTGAAATAATAGACAAGTGTTGATATAGAACGTACTTTAATATCATCCAATCAATTTTTATTCTGATTTGAACTTTCTCAAGATGCCATTTTTGAAATTGATCATGTGACAAGGAATATATTAATATGGTAAATGATTCCACAAAATAATGGCCACTATTAGTTGATTGGAAGCTGTAATATATATATATATTTGATAGTTAACATATAATTAATTATTGTTTGGTTATAGATAGTAAAAAAATGATTTAGAGCATGTATAATTGACATATATATATATGTATGTGCAAATTAAAAAAGCTTGACTTTTCCATGAGTTTATTTTTAGTGATGTCTACTAGAGAGTATTTAAAGCTGTAGAACCTTCCTTGTCATATGATAAATTTTAAAAATGGCATCCTGAGCAGGGTTCATATTAAAATGAAAATCGATTAGTTGTCCATTATTTTGATTTATTTATAATTTATCAATTGATTAAGAGTTTACAATTGTTTTTATAATTTACCGAAAAATGACTATAAGAAATGATATATATATACACACACACATACACGGTATATTCAAAGCAGTCGGAGCACATTTATTAATTTTTCAATTAACCAGTAAAGGAAATGCATGCATTCCATTCTAAAAATGTGATCAAACTGTAAGAAAAAATTTAATTTTTGAATTAATGATATACTTTCGAACAGTTATTAAAATTATTTTAGTATATATGTATAATAGTGCTGGAAATAGAAACTGAAAAAGATGCCGCCAGAATAAATGATACAGTAGCTTATAGTGGGTTGTTCAAAATTGTTACAAATACTAATTGGTTAAAGGGAAATGCAATGATTTAATAGTATTTTATATGCATGAGCATAGGTGAGATATATAAAAGTATCCTATTTGGACCAAATAAATAAAGACAACTAAAATTTATAAATCTTTATTAAAATAACTATCAATAAATAAATTTGATCCAGGCAATGCTGTTTTAATAGAAATAAAAGAGATTGAAATATATTTATATACTATTTTATTAAAAAAGAATTAATCTGATTAGATTTGTGGATAAAAAAAAAGAATGTACAAATCTGGTATTGGTACATAAGTTTTAGACTTGCTACATGTGTTTGAGATGACAGAATGCCAAAACTTTCACTAATGGGTGGGGGAAGTGTTTTCAATGGCAGAATGCCATAGCTGTGACTTTTTAATACAGCATTCTGCCATCACAAATACCCTCTCCTCTTCCACTGGAGAAAGGTATAGCATTCTGCTGTCTCAAACATGGGCAGAAGGTCTAATACGTAAGTATCTTAGTATGTAATAGTAACTAAAAGATTAAAAAAATCATTTGTCTATAATGTAGTTTTATTAAAAAAGAAAAAAGGGGAAGAATTTAAAAATAAAAAAAGAAGTCACATTCTTTAGTGTGGACTGGTGGCTTAAAAACATCAGTCTACCTTTAATTGTTGAAAAAGTAGCAAAATCTGTCCATAGAAACAATATTAAATTTAGGATGAAATTTTTGCATTGTGAATTATAACTAATTTAAATATACATCACTGTGTTGGAGTGAAATGATTTATTAAATATAAGTCATCATTACCAAAAGTAAAAATTGATTTGTGGATTATTATTTGTTGATGCAGCCACAGAAAATGCATTGCTGATTAACTTAAATGTGTAGCCACCCGTCATAACTATGTAATAATCTGCTGAGAACCATCTAAAGCTTGAACCTTAAATGTTACAATACTGATAAATTACCACTCATCTATGCCTCTGAGAATACGGGTCTCTATCATTATTGGGAACCAAATACTTGAATTGAACAAAGTGGAAAAATGAGATATCACATGATTTTTTTTTCATACTGATCAGTAGGAAATTATAAATGTATATACCATAGGAAGACTATTTTTTTAAAAAACTTTTAACAAAAGTAAATAGAAAGATCATAATAACTCAATGTAATTCATTTACTATCTTTGAATTTATTTCTTTTAAATTAGTAATTAAGTTATTTTTCTTTAATTATTTTTTTATATGCTTAACCATTGTATGAATTTATTGTGAGAGAGAGAGTTAATTGTATCTTATAAATATATTATTAGTTTATAAAATTCAGGTTGTCAATACCATTTTATATCATAGCTTTTATTTCAGATGTTCACACTAGTATTTACCAGTTTCATGTTTGTAAAAAAGGGGTTAAGTCAGAGAAAATGCCTAACCAATGAGAAAATGCCAAATGTTATCAGGAATTGCAAAAATATAGGAGTTGAATTTGGTTCATTCAGCATGTTTTTCTTTTCATAAATGAAAAGATGACACCTAATAAAGGTTGCAAACACATGCCTTTTCATTTCAAAAAATATCTTCTGAGTGGTAAAGTTTATTTCAAATTCCTAGTATTGATTTTGTAGAGGTGATTGGAAAATATAATCCATTTTTAGGTTTAATTATCTCTATCCTTATCTACTTTATATATAACTCTATGAAAGTTATATCAATTAGTACATTTAAATGTAGCCCCTTCAGTTTATTAGTACAAAAATAATGACCCAAATGTGGCATGATTAAATTTATTTTACTCCAGAATTAAAACAGGCAAAACTCTCCATATATTTATTGCCACTCAGTGCAAGCCAGAGTAATCAATGGATGCCAGAAGGCTTATGCATAAAATCCCCATCTAGTGCTTACTCATCCAATATCCCCAGACTAGTTTCTGGCTTGTGGCCTTTGTCAGTGAGGAGCCTTGGATCTGTGACCACTGCATCTAGATTTTAGGATCTAATGCAATCCTCCAGCAGCCACCTTTTACCTCTACTTAACTATAAAACTATGAGTCTTAAATTGAAAATACAATAATATTTTTAATCCAAGCTCATTAGCTTATATAGTCATATATATCTGAACTCAGTTTAACCATAGCCACCACCATCCTATTAAGAAGGATTGGTTTAAAGCCAATAAACATCACATGATGACCATTTCTTATGCTTGCTTATAACTAATATTAAAACAGGCAAAATGCTCCACACAGTATTGCCACTCAGTGCAAACCAGAGTAATCAATGGAGGCCAGAAGGTTTGTGCATAAAATTCCCATTTAGTGCCTACTCATCCAATATCACCAGACTAGTTTCTGGCTTGCTGGAGGGTTGCATCAGATCCTAAGATATAGGTGCAGTGCTCTCAGATACAAGGCTCCTCACTGACAAAGGCCACAAGCCAGAAACTAGTCTGGGGATATTGGATGTATAGGCACAAGATGGGAATTTTATGCACAAGTCTTCTCGCATCCATTGATTACTCTGGCTTGCACTGAGTGGCAATACTGTATGGAGAGATTTGCCTGTTTTAATAACAGTTATAAGCAAGCATAAGAAATGGTGATCATGTGATGTTTATTGCCTGAGAATTCAGGACAAAGATGATTTCCTAACTAATAGTTGGCTAGATAATATATGTATATGAGTATATCCTAAGAAAATTAAATCTAAAAAAGTAAGTAAATTTTAGTAGATATATAAATAAATAAATTTTTTAAAATAGAATACATTAATGGTATTGTAATGTGCCCAAATAATACATAAATATATTGAACCGGGTCTTACTATATTTACCCAGTGCATATGGGATTTTAACATATGTTTATCCAACTGCATATTTATCAGTTCATATAATCATACGTATATATTTTTGCTTTTACACATATGTATAATTAATACTTTTAGAATAACCAAATTGTGGCCTCACGCAAATAATAAAACAATGATTTACTTAAAAACCACGACTATCTTTCCTGGTTATCCAGAATCCAGGCTATTAATATTATATATGACAACAGTATTATTATTGATGATTTAATATCAAACTTTTAAATCTGAAACAGTGTTTATTTCTTTTTTTTTTCAGGCACCAGCATCAGTGAATTGTTTCAGTATTAGTCAATTTGCTCTTTATTTTCTGTATGTTTGGTAAATCTTCCCAAGCAAAACATCGCAAGATAATTCAGTGTACCAACATTCATTCTTATGCTTAAAGAACAAATTAAGGAGATTGTTGAATGCTATATTTTAAAATAAACATTAATAAAGTTTTTAGCCTATTATTTCCCCACACCCTTCTTATAGACTAATAACATATATATAAAACACACAACCAATAGTATACATTAGTAAGAATAAAACATGTATATAATATCAAATTATCACATTACATTGAAAGTAATAATTAAAGTTCTTTATAGTAGTTTGTTAGCAAGTTTTTGTTAGGTTCATTTTAAGTTTGGATATTTTATCAAAAGGAAGCAAATAAAAAAAAGGCTTTTATAAATAGCTATTTTTTAAATCGTATCGCAAATTTTTATATAGTTGATCTGAAATGTAGCCATGGCTATAAGTTTTTAGGTGCTCTTTTAATTAAATTTATTTTTTTGTTGCGTTGTTTTGAGCATTAGACGTGATGTAGGTATGGCAATTTGGTTTAAATCGTCATTTCAGCACTAGGGGTTCCGAGTAAGACATCAGCAAACGTATATATTGGATTTAGCCACGCATATGGATCATTTCTCTAGTATATGTATAGGCTTTCATATTATTAACCATGTCGGTCTTAATTAGCACAGTAAGTGAATTATCATTAATTGGGACATAAGTTCGCCATGAACGGCTTCACCCTGGGTTGGTTTCTGCTTTTCCATTGATCTATATTTTAAAATTTCTGAGAATCACTTTATATACACTCCTTCCATCCCCTATGTATATACTTTATCACACCTCTTCTCTCTTTATTTCTGTGGGTATTCAATCCCATACAATTATTATCATATATATTTTTATTTTCAAAAAAAGTATAAAACCAGATATTTTTTTTATCTGTTTCATATGTAGTACGTATTTCTGGCTGTGAAATAAAATACTTCTAACTCAAAATGAACTGTATACTTTACAAAGAAATGTATAAAAAAATAATACTTATATATATTTGAATTATATAAGGGATTTAAACACAGACTTTCAAGCTCTCTTCAGCTATCCACTCTATCTCATACAACCAATACTTATGACTACTCATGTGTAAAAGACAAATGATCTCCAATATATGTATTTCATTTGTCTTTTACATTTGTGTGTGGTCATCTTTATCAGTTGTACGAGATAAAGTGGATAAATGAAGTGAGATTAAAAGTTTGTGTTCAAATCTTTTATAAGTCCAAGTATATTTATAAAAAAAAAATTATACTTACATTCAATCAAATATTATATATATATATTTTATAAGATTAAGACTAATTTTTTTTCTCTAATTACTTTTCATTATAATCCGACATTCCTATCTACCACCTTTAATTTTAAAAAAAACCTGTCTTTATAGATAAGATCTTTTTATTAATTACAGATAATTAAATTAAATTTTAATCTCTATTCTTTAATGACAGATATATTTTCTGTGTGGTCAAAAAGAATATATTTAGTAATTATTAAAATACAATATTGAAAGGCAAATACATTCGTTTTCTATTACTTTTTTTTCTTTCCAGTAATCTCTAACTCTCTCTTTGGATGTTAATACACTTTATACCCATTAAAGGTGTAATATATATAAATATAAAGTTTATTAAGATAATTGCTATGAAATAGGAAACAGTGTCATTTGGAATGAAAGATGAAATTGACAACTGAATTAATTACAAGTATTTGTCAGTGATCAATAACGTTGAAGGCATATAGGAATAGAAAGAGTTAAGTAGGTAAAAGAGTAAAAATTGGCATGGATGTGAATTCAGGCAAATTCAAATATTTCTGGAAATTATGTATCTGAATTTATATAATAAATAATAGTGTTATTGTTTCTTTATTCTCTGTAAGTCAAATAAATAATAGTAGTAGACATATATAAATTAGATGATTATCCGAACAATAAAAAAATGGTAAAAAAGTCAATCATAAAGAAAACAGTAATGCAAGAGACAGAATAGCCAATAGAATTGGAGCTGGACTTGTTGAAGCAACACCATTCATAGTTGCTATGAAAATATTGCATGACTTAATCAAAAAATGCCTACAGAAAATGAAACATATATATATTGAAAGCACAACAGAAAAATGATGAAAGATTTAATAAATCTCTACAAAATGTAAATGAAATAAATGCATAAAAATCTTATGAGTGGCAAAAAATGATGCTAAGTTCAAGGAAATTCAACAAAGGATTAGAGAAGTTCATGAAGAAATTAGGAAAGAGAGTGAGAATATGATAGAAACATCTGAAAAATGTGAGAAGAGATTTAGTCTACTGAAAGAGAAGCAGGAAGAAAAAAGTGACAGAGAATAAGAAATCAATAAATGAGATGCAAGAAAATATAAAGAGGTAATTGTAAAGTTAAACAATTTAAAAATTAATTGTGAAAAAACAATATGCAAAAGTCAACAAAACAATAAGAAACAGATAAAAGCAGATATTATACATTGGCTTAGTACAACAGATGCAGAACAAGGAAGCATTAAAATGCAATGAGAATGTAAAGTTGGAAAATCTTAAAATTAAAAAATCATAAAAGTGGTTATAAGAAACTACAAATGCCACATGAAATTTTATAAACTCCATGAGACTAAAAAAAAATTGAATCTTTACGCTTACTAATTTTTTTGACAAGTATTATATGTTGTTTTTATGTAGTAGCATTTTAATATATATCCAATACTCTCATATATGGATGAATTGACAAAATATATCATTTACATTATGACTAAAACAAATCTGATTCTAGCTCAAATTAGTGATATTACAAAGCTGCATGAAAAAAAAGTTTAATAAAGAGCTTGTATAAATTGAGAAATAAATATATAAACTGCTTAAAAAATTAAAAGGAAAATTCGAGTATGCATTAGATCATATTATTAAATGTTTCATAAAGTTATATTGTAATATGTGAGAAACAATAAAATAATGAATTGCAATATAAAGAAAGAAAAATTGTTTTGATACACACAAAAAGTTTGAATTGCATAGTTTATAAAATCTAAAGCATTTTGTACCTTCTTTCATTTACTTTTTGCAAATAAATTTTAATCAAACAATTTGGCAGTTTCTATAGCAAATTTTATGGCAAATTCAAATATGTTATTTAAAATTATGGGTTAATAAAAATAAGTAAGTTATCAATAAAACTTTAAAAGTCAGTTATATATATATATATATTTCTATTGCTAACTAATGTAAATAAAGAGAGAGAGAGGGAGAAAGGAAGGAAGAGACAGAGGGGGAGAGGGAGGAAGAGAGGGGGAAGAGAGGGAGAGAGAGGGAGAGAGAGGGAGGGAGAGAGGGAAGGAAGGAGAGAGAGGAAGAGAGAGAGAGAGGGAGAGAATTTTCTTTTTTAACTCATTGATGTACCTAAAAATCTGCTTCCACTACATATAGTGAAGCAAATAAAGAAAATAATTTTCAAAAACATGTTGTTATAAATTAAAGAGGTCTAATTTTATAACTAGCTGGTGATGAACCATTGTTTGAAAAACATGTTAGCAACATCAAGTAAGGTATGAATATATTGGAAACAAGCAACTAAGGCTAATTTATAGCACAGTATAATCCTGTCCAGTCTGTCAGTCCAGTCTACTTTAGTCTTTTTGAAGATTCAACTCAAGAAACAGTGTTGTAGTGATCCCATGCAGAGGAAAGAAATGATTGGTTAAAACTGTATTTCACCATAACTTAAATAGCTATATCTTGTTGACTGAACTACAGTCTTATTCAGCACTCCATTTATAACAGCAAATACGATGACTTTATCTAACAGAAGACCATCTAGTATTTATGGCTAGATAACCAAAAATGATACTATCCAAAACATCCAGAAATGCAATCAGATCCAGAAACAAATGCTGAAGTTTGTTAAAATGAGCCATTGCCTACTTTGATAATGCCATGGAAAAAGAAACAGACAGTCCAATGCCATAAGAATGACCCAAGACCTACTAATACTATATTCTATTTAACATCACCAGTGCACCAGGAGAATAACTACCATTTTTGAAAGAACTAATGAGGACATCCATAAATATATTAAAATAATTATCTCAGCAGAAATAATGGTTTAGAACTATTCAAATATTTCATGGTAAAATATCATCAACATAGATATTATAAGGCCTTAAATTTAAAATATTTCTTATTATCTTTAATATTTTGTTAATCTAATGATAGTTACAATTATATGAGCAATAGCTTTTTATTAATCCATTTAAATTGATGTTTGCTTATTGAACTCAATACAAACCTTATGCTTTTAATATATAATATCTAGTAACATCCACAACCCTGAGAAATTATGCAATCAACTGCTTGACATGCAAGGATAGTAGTAATAATTTGTAAATGATGATGATTGGGTGTAAGTAAGTTTTCCAAAAAATAAACTTTTGATTTAGAAGGTTTGGCACCTTACAGTTTCATTTTTTTTTTGATGTTGAAACTACAAAAATAAATTAAAAATATTTCTGAGAAGACTTGTACTTAGGTTATAAATCATCGCTATCATTACATCGATTAATATATATATTTGAATTTAATCATTTTATTTGAATGCTATAACCATTCAACTTTTTTTTTCATACGTCAAAGCATTCAGGAAGCGAACGTGTGCCAGCTGTTTGGAAGGCAGCTATGCTAACCACCAGGCCACCAGCATTTGATAACCATTCAACTTTCACCTAATATAAATATTTATTTGCAATCAAAATTTTTTTGAGAAACTGACAAGTTGTTTAATTAAAATTCATTTAAGAAAAGTAAATCAGAAAAGGGACCAAATGCTTTAGATTTTTATAAACCACGCAACTCAAACTTCTTGCAAGAATGGAAGCATTTTTTCTTTCTTCTCTAGTTGCAATTCATCACATTTAAATATTACACAAGAATCTTGGCCTCAGGGTGGCCTTTGAGCATTTCATCATCAGATTTTCATTTGGATGGACGGATGAAGAGTTGGAGTGTGGAGTAGATTGAAGCCTGTCCATTAAAGTATGAGAATTGGTTATCTTAATATATATATATATATATATATATATATGAGCACTTATAGCATATATGTGTGGAGATGGTAATCTGGACCAACTGATGATTGCTGGTTTAGCATGAAATACGTATATTGGTGGTTGTTTATCTTTTGAACATATATGTGTTCAAGTGTATCAGTGTTGTGAGATAGTGTGGAGAGTGATGGGGCGTGTGAAAGTCTGTGCTCACATACCCTATATATTATATATTACAAAGTAACTTAATAAATATTTAATAATATGATAGATACAATGCATACGCTAACTTTTCTTTCAATGTTTTAGGCAGTTTATATGTATTTCTCAATTTATACAAGTTCTTTATTAAACAATTTTTTTTTCATGCAGCTTTATAATACAAATAATTCAACCCGCTAGCAGATTCGTTTTAATTGCAATATATATAATAAAATGTTCATTAATTAAAACATATTGTAATAATAAAAATAATAAATATAATGGTAATTAACTATTATATACAATGGCAGTTGAGGAGGGTATCCCATTTTTGGTTCAGTCGTCACCATCCTTATCTTCTTTGCATATAACTCTATGAAAGTTATACCAATTAATTATATTTAAATGTAGTTCCTTCAGGTTACCTACAATATATACTTAGACAACTTTATGTTAATGGTTGCTAATAAAAACCTTATTATTAAATGGTGCAGATTCATAGAAAGATGTTTTATTCTGCAAAGAATTATTTAATGAACAAATAATATTTTTTATGCTATATAAAAATACGTAACAACATTTACAAAGTAAACGTTTCAGGCAAATTAGTAGCTTTTTTATTATTAAAAAGAAAGACTCCTGGTAATATTGCGATCTTTATTTTATTCCTGAATTTGTAATTTCCTTTTCATTTAAATTTCAAAGATAATATATAGTTTATCTAATAAAAAATACATCTAAAAAATATTAATGAGAAGAACAATACAAATTTTCTGGTTTGCAACTATTTCTTTTGTCTTTAATTTTAGTTAAAGAATTTATAAGTACAATATATATAATTGATTATTCAAATAAAAAAAAACAGAATAAATTTGAAGGAAATTAGTAAAATATAAATATTTTTTTTTTCTGTTTTAGTAAAAAATTTATATTGAAGGATTTAAGCAAAAACATAACAATAAATAATTTATAAAAATAAATATAGAGTATATACAGTATATATTCTCTGATTTAAAGCGGAGATAGTTAAGCAATAGGATACCATAATCAAGCAATAACATTTCATTATGACGATGATATTTACCATTAAATACCACTTAAAAGTTGTTTTTTTAAACAACAACATCTGCACTCTATTATATAACAAACATATTTAGAGGAATGATATCTTTCTTCTTTTATATAAAATATTAGGTGACATCAAACACAGATCAATAATTTTCAAGATTCTTTATTATTCAAAAATTCAGAAATCATTTAATAAAGGCAAATACTGTAAGCAATTAGATGATGACTGAATAATAACATTTTATCACTGTTCTTAGAAGTTTTGCAATTGCTATCTACTCACTTAATCTAATTTACATTAAACAATTTCAACAAACATGAAAAGTACTTTAAAGATTGCCCATTTACGTCACCAATAATCAGCTTAATAAACCAGCAGAAAACTAGTGAGCTTGCTTTCTAATAAATTTTGAGTTATCAAAAACCTTACTGCGGATACCAGTGTATTATTCAAGTAATTTATTATGGTATGTATATGTAAAAATGACTTTAATATATATCAATACCCCCTCCCCAAGATATAAATATGCGTATATAATTACATACAAGTAGTGTCTATGTTTGTGGTTACAAAAAATAAAAAAAAGATATTCAGGTGTATATTCAAATATTTACGTACATAACTTTTATTATATTATCAATGCATATATATATATATATGCCATTTTTTTGTATGTACGTGTCGATGTGTGCTTGCACAAATATATATTTATATGCATTTAGAGCATTAGAATTGTTGGTTAGCGTTATTCTATAATTATTTACTGTAAAAATTATCACTACAAAGAGTTATAATTGTTCTTTTGCTACTTCCAAATATTTATATGTGGATAAAGTTATTTATATAAATATGTATCTGTTTATTATCAATTATACGCAAATTTAAAAAGTAAGAACTGATTTGGATATTTCGAAATTTGATTGTTCCAATTTCTTATTACGTTTTTATTAGAATCTATTATTTAACTTTTGTCATAAAAATTAAAAAAATGATCACTAAATATTATATATATATAAAATTATATGTAGCTAAATGACAAAATAAGATGACCGGCTTTTTTTTTTTTAAATAATATTTTCTAAATTTTACCTTATTTTTTAATAACAAAAAGCCCACATACTATAATAAATGACATGCAAAAACAAAAAATAAAATCTTTCAAAAGATTATTATTAAAAAGAGTTTAAATACCGTATATAAACTCTTTTTTGCATTTGCGTCAATTTTGTAAAATAAGGTATTATATAAGGGATTTGAACTCAGACTTTCACACGACCCTCAACTCTCCATGCCATCTCATATTGCTGACCCACTTGATCCACACACATGTTGAAAATATAAATAATCACCATATGTACTTCATGCTAAACCAGATTACTACCTCCATACATATATACAATCAGTGCTCAGCTTTATATTAAGATAGACAATCTTCATACTTTAATGGGCAAGCTTCAAATTACTCCAATTCACAACTTTTCAGCCATCCATTTCATTAAAAATCTAATGATGGAACGTTCAAAGCCCATGTTAGTGCCAAGGTTGTCATGCTACCCATGTTGACACTAGCCATTCTGACCCTTCATGTACCGGAGATGCAAAATCTAATTATTTTATACAACTTTTCAGATGCTGTTTATTAAAAAATTCATTCTATAATAATATAATTAACATTATATTTTATATTATTTTTCCATTCTTATAAAAACTGTACAAAACCTGATCACCTAATTTCAAAAGTTTTGTTTTTGATCAAATCTAAGACTAGATAGATAATTTACAGTCTATTTCTTGTTATCGGAATCTCTAACAAAAGCTGTTACTATCAAGATAAGAGACGAGATTCAGCTAAAACACAAGTGGTGAAATACTGACGATGAGCTTATCAGATGAACCTGTATTTCTATTAATGCATATATTAAAATAAATGTCATATCTATTTTATGGCTAACCATGTAATCTCACGCATAGGAGGATTGATTACAAATAGTTATAAAACAATAAAATAAGAGGATTTAGTTACTGTAAAAAAGATACAAAATATTATTTCACATTATACATAAAGTATTGTAATAACTTAATTTTTATATTATTAGCTGAAGGATTTAAAATAACTTATAAAATGTTCTTAAGCAAATAATTGCAGAAATGAATATTTAAATGAATAAATAGAATGTTTTTTCCCCCAAAACGTTAGATTAGGCAGATTAATTAGAAAATAAATTTTTTTTAAAAAATTAAAGCATCTACATTTCAGTTTAATAGAATAAAAGCAAAGAAATTACGATTGGTTATATATATCGAATATTCTCACATTTCCACTTGATCACACAAGGGAAATGAATACTATAGTATTGTAGAGGCGCTGTAACCTATGTCTATAAAGACAGTTATAGAGGCGCTGCAAACAGTGTTAACAATAATTGTTAAAGTTCCACAACTAGAAAAAACAAGTGTATAAAATTGAACAAAGTGAAAAATAAATAAACAAATAAAAAAATGTATTTTTTATGTTTTTCAATTGGTGATTTATTAATGATTGCTTTAGTTGTTTTTTCTAAATAAGTTGTATGATCTCTTTTAGATTTTATATAAATTTTATCATTTAATAAAGCCAGGATTTTGATCTATGACCACCATAACATTACTTTTATCAGCTGGAAGTATGATTACTGATGTTAGGTTATGTGAAGCACGTCTTTCTTTCTTTGATATATTATCTCTAGGAAGTTTAGCTTTTTTAAAAACATTACAAATAAATAAAATTATATCTCATGAGAAATATTGTGTCTGTCCAAAATTCTATGAGCTTCCTAAGATACATAAAGCAGACCCTCTTTCCTTCATCCAATAGTAAATGTAATAGGATCTCCTATTCATAATTTAACTAGATTTTTATCTGATTTGATAAAACCTACAATCCCATTCATTAAGTCATACATAAAAACACTCAATACATTTTGTTTCTCTTTTAAAAAGTCTTAAAATTAATACAGATGATATTCTGGTTAGTTTCGATATTTATTTATTTACAAATATTTCAGTCAACAAAGCTTTGAATATCATTTCTCAATGATATATTTTGCCTGACTATATTTTTACTTTGGCTAAATATTGCACTTTCAAACATATATTTTATATATGATCGACATTATAAACAAACTTTTGGTACTCTTATGGGTTCACCTATTTCAGGAAAAATAGCTAATTTGTTTATGGAACATATAGAAACTCATGCTCTAGAATCAGCACCTTAAAACATGTCATTTGACTGAGATATATAGATGACACATTTACCATCTATCAGAATGGTAAAGATAATTTTAGAAGATTTTTTATTACATTTAAATAATATTCATTCAAATATTATCTTTACAATGGAAATAGAATCTGATGGAAACTTCCTTTTTTTTTTTTGATGTTCTTGTCGCTTTATCATTCTTAATTTTCAGAAAAAATACACATACTGACAGGTACCTCCAATTTTCTTATCATCATCTAACTCAGATTTTCCAATTGCTTCCCATAGAAACATTATTTTAAAAGTTAACTTTATTTTAAAATAACAAATCATAATAAAATTTTAATTTTTACAATTATTATTATTAAATACTTTACTTTATAATTTATTTATACCCATCACTTTTATACATTCTAGAATATTGTTAAAATAAAGTTGCCTTGGCAACAGTTTTAAATTGTTGATTGTTACAGATATTGGGATTGTTTAAGTGTTGACTGATTTTTAGTGATTCTAGAATATATATAAGAAAATGATGCACATAAAAGCTATGCAGTCATGGAAGTTATATTTTATAGTGGCTATAAAATAACCAAAGGAATACTACTTGGAATTTATTATAGTTCAAATATGCAATGATACAACAATGTTATGGCGGAATGTTAAAGAATTAAATAGTGCTATTATTCATATAAAAATGGAAATATTCATATCTAAATGTTTTATTATGGATATTTTATTTAAAACATATATTCCATTCAATTTGCATAAAAAAATTTGTTTTGAATGATGTGATTAGAATATTATTAAAATTCAAATACAATGCTTATATAATATATCTTCACACTATAATTACAGATATTAATCAAAGATTTCAGGACTTATGAATTATAATTTTATAATGTTTATGAAAATATTGTTCTGTTGGTATATGTTAATAATTATGCTTTTTAATGGAATATTTAGTTAAGGAATATCCAATGATGCCTGGAAAGGTGATCTTGGTTGTATGTTTTCATTATATATTTGTTTACTATAGAATATATGTGTTTGTCTATACATCTGGGTCTCATTTTATGTGAATTATTTTAATGCAATTATGAAGTTATGCGATTCATGTTTCTTCTTAACCCTTTAACCCTGAAATCGCCATCTTGTATTTTTTTAAAAATTATAAATTTTATAATTGTTAGTGTGTACTATGTTTGCATGCAATTAGTATAACAAGATATATATTGTTAGAAAGAGCAAATATGAAAGAATGTAATAAAGCTGATAAAGTAATCATTACTTCAAAAAAAAATTAAGAAAAAAAAGATTTTTAATACCTTTGAAAAATGTTTATTTTTACATTTTGCATTTAAATTGGTAATCAGGAAATAAACGAAACATACTTAGTTTTTTTTTTTTTTTTTAATATACTTTAAAGATTTATTTATGAGTGCTTATACACATATATTTTCTGGTTTATTAGTGTATTAGTTTTTGCATCATCTATCAGATATTTAAATAATAAATTTATACACTATATGCAATCATACTATTGATATTTAATTCATAATCAGATATCCTAATCAAGATTATTTCATTCGTTAATTTATATATATATATATTTTTATTTATTAGGCTTCTTATATCAATAAAATTTTATTTTTATTAATTAAAATTGAATCTCAAGATTATTCATAGTTTATTGATAACATTATGCTTGGATGACAACTTAAAGAATTTACATATTTCATATTCAATATTCAGCTAGTCAAAATATTAAATAAACATTTACATATTTTAATAATTTATGGTATTATCTTAGTGTTTTCTCATTTACATTTTATTGATTACAATGGATAAATAATTATTAAAAGTTAAGTTAATGTTATATTAAACACTAATTGCTTAGGTGCATATATTTATTTACATTTACACTGATATAAATTGATGCTAAACGTTATTTATATTTTCATAATTTATATTTATTTTAATCATTAATTAAATTGAACAGCTGTATAAATTTAGTACCAAGGTGTATGGATAAATTGAAATCAATAATTTTAAATGATATAGTTAAGAAATGTAAAAAAGAACTTTTTGATATTCGGAAATATTTGAAAGTAATTGTATATTTAATACTTTTAAATGAATGGTGAGCTTGGGAAGTATATAAAATTGTTTGTGAAAATGGATTTAAATTACTTGAAGTTAAATTACAGGTAATACAGCATTGATTGATCCACACCATAAGATGGCGCTGTTTCTACACTAAAGCACATAAATATGCTGTTTACAAGGCCGCTCATAGATCTTACAGCCTAGTTCAACTGCTAAGATGTTGAAGTGCAGCCATTACCCTAACATCTCTAGTATGCTGAACATTATTAGCGACGAGTATGCAAGGCTCTCTATAGACATTACTCTTAACTATTGTACAGCGTATGATGTGAAGGTTTCTGTATTTTGAATGTCGAAAATTATAATGTTTTTTTTTTTTTGGCTTCGATGTATTTTTTTTTATTTTCGTTCGTAAAAATTGTAATGATTTTCCAAACACCCCTGGTTTCATTGTCAGGGGTCAGAGTTCATTAATGAGGATTGTTAGTCACAATTCGGCAAAGTTCACAATCAAGTCGCACACTTTCTGACACTTTTTTGAGATCAAAACATTTCAATGGCAGACTACAGAAGCAGATCGGTGGCCTTTCTTCAACAGAGAAATATTCTCCTCACCCAGAAGAACTGCCTTGGTGGTAGTTTAATGAAAGTAAAAAGCCAAAAAAAATAAAAAAAGTTACTTTAAAAAAAAAAGAAGACCGTAATCAAAAGCGAAAAAAAAAAAAAAAGTTACTTAAAAAAAAGACCGTAATCCAATTTTGTTAAACAACAAGTTTTACCAAAAAAATAAAAAAAAAAAAGGTTTTTACAAAACGTATTAAAAAAAAAATTTAAAAATCAATTTATTTATTTAAAAAAAAAAAGAAAATACGGTCCCCCCTCCCCAAAAAAAAAATCCAAACCAAAAAAAAAAAAAACATGATAACAATACAAAATAATAACAATCAAATCAGCCTGGTAACGTTATATCTATTCGTTTTTCACTAGCAACAGCGCCATCTTACGGCGTGGATCAATCGATGTTTTATTACCAAATTACATAATAAATTTGACGAGAAAATTGATTTTTTATTTAATAAGAAGTATCCACAAACTTGTAATGACACGAGTTTTGTTAATTTGTCAAATAAAAAGATACATTTGATTCAGAAATACATTTTAAGTCTCGGAGCTGACGATACATGGGATGATTATAATTTGGAATTAATTGCAGTTGTTCAAAATTCATTTGAAATGATTCCTGGTGGCAGTAATATTGATGATGAAATTATCAAGAAAATTAATTGTCATAAATTTAATGTGATTCCATATGAAAATTCATGGGAACTGGACATTTCTGAATTTAAACAAAGGCTGAAGAATGATAATATGATTTGTTTGAAAGAAGATAAATGGCTGCTGATGTGTTTAATGATGAAATGACAGTACATTGAGAAATTTAAAGTGCAAATGAATAAACTTGGTTTCTCTTTGATTGAAGAATATAACACAGATGAACAGAGAATAAAATTTATTAACAGTATTTAAAAAAAAGCCAAAAATAAAACCTTAAGTAATAATGTGTAATTTAAGATATATCCTTTTTGCTCTATATATCTTCATATTTTTGCAAATGTAAAATTACATAAAGAAGGTAATCATTTGTGGATTGTAATTGATTTTGGTGGTTCATTTATATATCATACTTCTAAATATATTGGTACAAGAGTTTTTAGGATTTGGGGAACATACTATTGCTTCATCTTTTGACTTTGTAAATAGAATTAAAAACATAGAGATAAATGGGAATGATGTTATTGCTTCATTGCATATAACAGAAATGTATGGTTCCATTGATAGAGTGGATTCCTTAAAAATAATTAAACATGAATTAAAAAGAAAAGGTAAAAAAAAATAAAAAAATAAAGAGCTCTGTTAATTTGCTCTAACAAGCTTTATTGATAAATGCCAGCTAAACAAAGCATTTAAAAATCTTTATTTTGAAAATCACTTCTTAGCCTCAGACTAATGGTTTCACGCTTTGGCATTCCTCAGTGAGACACTAGGATAGCTTCAGACATTAGATCTAAAAATACCAAGCCAAAGCTAGCATTTATCTAAAAGTTAACTAAATTAAGTCAAAAATCTGAAATTTTTAGACACTTAAATGTTTTCAAACCCAGCTGTCTAACTTAAATAGCTATATGGGGCTGAGAGATCTTCAGCCAACCCATATATTAATAACCTTAGTAATATAACATTGCTTAAGACCTTAAAGCAAAGACTATAGATAGTCAACAAAAAATCAAAGTCATATATCACATAACTCAATTTTTAAGCTTGTAAATAAAAAATAAAGTTTAATTTTATTAAATACAATTTTTTTATTTATTGCTTTTTCCAAAACTTCAACATGAATGTTTGTTAACTAGTATTTGTTTTCTTTTTATATCCAAATACACTCTTAACATAAATGTCATAATATATAAAAATCACCATACTAATTAACTTAATTAAAATATGCAATTATAAATAATGGAATATATTAATGATTCCTAAACACATGTACTTGGTAAAAAAATTTCTCCTCCTTTGGGCTAAGCCATTCATTTTTATTGGATAATTGAGGTATGAATAATCACAGCCTAAAAAATTTGTTTACATTGAGACAAGACTCTCCATACAGTAGCACCACTCAGTGCAAGCCAAAGTAATCAATGAATAAAGGAAGGTTTGTACATAAAATTCCTATCTAGTGCACAAACCTTCCTACATCTATTGATTACTCTGGCTTGCATTGAGTGGCACTACTGCATGGAGACTTTGCCTCTGTTAAACAGCTTGGTGCTGATATAGTATGCGCTCGGAGGCCATTTTGAATTTGGAAATACCCAAAAACACTGCTGGCACATGCAAGCGATAAATGTCATCGACTAGAAACACTCATTTTTAAAAAAAATTAAACGCCTGAGGCACTATAATTAAAAAAGGTGTTGGGAAGGGACTACACTTAAAAAAATTGTGGGAAACTGTCACATTAAATAGCCTAAGGTGATACTATCAAAAAAAAAGTGCAGGAAAAGAAAAAGAGGTGAAAAT
Source organism: Epiperipatus broadwayi (assembly GCA_028023455.1). NCBI lineage: Eukaryota > Metazoa > Onychophora > Udeonychophora > Euonychophora > Peripatidae > Epiperipatus > Epiperipatus broadwayi. The sequence goes on from JAQFVV010000070.1 coordinate 454,772, forward strand.
TAAAAAATACTTTAAAATAAACCAAAAACGCTAATTTATATATATAGTCATAATCAAACATTGCAAAAAAAGTGCAGGAAAAGAAAGATGACATTTATTGCTTGCATGTGCCAGCAGTGTTTTTGGGTGTTTCCAAATTCAAAATGGCCACCGAGCGCATACTATATCAGCACCAGTAAAGGTCAACTATTGTTCTGAATTGCATAAATTCAAAACTTTATATTTTTCTACAATTTTAGCTCAGCCAACATAGTGCCATAAAATTATTCACTTATTAAAAAAAATCAAATCTTCGGTGTTTATCTATAATCAATGTAAATCCCTGAAATGCATATTGATTCTTAACTGCAGATAACATAAAACAACAATTCGCAACTCTATACTAAAAGTAAATTTTCAAAACAAAAAGTATAAAAAAAATATGACTTAATTTTTAATATCAAAATACTATTAAATCAGCCAAAATAAAGTGAAAACATGTAGTCAAAGTACATAGTATCCTTAATGTACTTTTTAATATAGAAGTTAAATTTATTAATAAGCTGCACGATTGTGCGTCTATTTGCAGTTTTTTGACTGCTAAAAATCAAAGCATTAGTAATTCTAGGAAAAAAATGGCAATATTTTTAATATACAAAAAAATTTGCATCAGCCAATTGTTGTAAAATAATACAGTAAATCAGAATTGTATATATAGCACACTTTGTTTATACAAAAAAGTTCACTTGCAAATTGTTTGAATATGTAGTTATTTAAAATTCTGTATAACAGTTTAAATTAGAGCATTTGTGATTCTATTCTAAAAGTTTATTTAAAAAGTACAAAATAAACTAATGTCTGCGCAATTCTACGTTATTCTAATTCATGGTAGAAATATATCTTCTGAATGTACTGTAGTTTCTCTTTATAAAAAAATGAATTGGTTAAAAAATTCGTTTCACTTTATTTGTTATTTACTCCCAATTCTGCATGGTCTATAAAATCAACAAGTTAACACTGTTTATTCTTAAAATGACAGCAGAATTATTTTTTCATGAAGTAACGATTTTTACATTGCAACAGTTTTTTGTAAAAGCATACAAAGAAGTTTCAAATTTTATTATGAATTTTTTGCCACTTAGAAATGCAAAATCCTGAGAACATTTAAATAGGCAATGGATTTAATTATATCGTTTTTGTAATGTAAGAGTGAAAAAAACTCAGTCTTTCCAATTAAACAAGCAATAGGTCTAAATGCACTGAAACTACCTTAATGGTGAAGCTAAGATACAATTTGTAATATTAAATGTCTGAACACTTTCCAGAAGCGGAAAGATCATCTGAAAAAGATATAATATAAAGGCAATGAATATTTAAATATATGCAAAGTAAAAGATTAAAAAGTTCATTTTTTGGAGAGGGTAAAGCACACTTGCTTTCAGTTTATAGCATGGATGTTATTAGCAATATGCCATGCCTTTTTGATTTTATGTTTGGAGGTCTGTCATCCTCTACATGCGCTAGAAATGGAGGAGGTTCAAATGTATGGCTAGGGAATCCTTGATGTTTTAAAAAGATGGAATCATATTCAGATTTATTAAGAGCTCTTCCATTGGCCATATGCTTGAACTTTTCTATGCATCTATTGCATGTATAGAATGCCATGCCTCTGTAAAACCAAAGAAGCATAGAATATGGCTAATAACAGCCTTGTTATAAACCAAAAAAAAGTATGCTTTCCCCTCTCCAAAAATGGACTTTCTAATTTACTATTTTGCATATATTTAAATGTTTGCTGGCTATATATTACATATTTTTCAGATGATTTTTTTGTAATGATTACGAGAAGATAAACTTCTTGAAAGCGCTCATCCACTTAATATTACAAGTCTTATCTTAGCTTCACCCTTAACTGCATTCCATCACAGTTAGGCCATATTATATCTTTTTTTACCTTTAAAAAATAATAGAGGTATTTATTACTAAATTAAATACATTTTTAAGCATCTTACTTTTCACCATCACTTTTCTGTAATAACTTAATATTTGTGTTAATATTAAATATGCATACGCATATATAATTCGGTTATATATAGATAACTCAAATCAAATAAATAAATAAATAACAAACTTTTATTGATTTCTTCTAGCGCTTTCAAAGGTATAATCTTCATTTTCAAGAAGTACAATATTTCTTCATTTTCACGAAGTGCAAATATGCAAAATAGGACAGATTAAATATGCAAATATGGATAGGAAGATTTTAAAGTTGCCATTTCTTAGATATGGCGTAAATATATTCTAACACACGGTTTAGCGTTATACATCACTTTTTACAAAATCCAAAAAATGGCACAACTTTTATTAGCAGTTCGTTACTGTATTCAAATTCCTGCTATTTACCAATACGACTTTTCTTTGTAATCAAGAAAATATAAGTAATAAATTTACATTAATTTGTGTTAAATTAATTTTTATAAGCAGTATTTAATAGATTATTTTTAAGTTACACTTCTATATTTATTTTTTGAACATTTTTCATTATATTGATATAATTATAGCTACCAACTTTGATTAAACCAAGACTTTGGAATAATTGTAATCTATCTGTACTTATAAATTAAATTTATCTAATTCATATACATAAATATATAGTAATGATGTAAGATTATTGTGAAATGAAAAACTTGATTTAACTGATAAGTTTTGAATCAGTGCATAATATTATAAGTCATTAATAATTTTTCTCCAACACCAACAAGAAATGTTTTAAAATATTGTAGTGAATCAGGGATTGATAGGAATATAAAACTCAAGCAACTATAACAATATATAGTAAAATAATGTCCAACTCAACAGAAAACAATTTTTACAAGAAAAGAGTACCATCTTTTCTTGTCTCTCATTTATTATGGAGAGAACTGTTTAAAACACTGCCTAGAAAGTATAAAATATTTAAACTAATTACACAAAGATATTTTAAATTAAATGATATCACTAGTTGATATGCTCATGATTTTTCTGAATTTACATATTGTCAATTAGATATATATTAAAAAGAAATTGTAGTTTAATGAAATATGTTTTGGAGGGAATGGTAAGTGGAAGTAAGAAGAAATGATGGAAGAGATTGACATTGTTGGATGATATAAGAGATGAAAAGAGTTACATGGAATTGAAGAATGGGCCAATGAAGATAGTAAAATGATAAAATGGATGAATTGATGACGTGACTACTCTCTTAACCAGTCCATTTAACAGAATACAGTTGATGATGACATATGTCATCATTGATTCAAACAAACAAAATATTTAATAATATTTTCAGTGCTAATATATATATATGTCAACAGATGGTGTTCTACAAAAAACACCATCAAGCGTATGTTTACATAAACATCAGAGCACGCATTCACTATCTCTAACTTTAATTCCACTTTCAGATCATGATTTCAAGCTATTTGCTATCATCAGTGAAAGACAGGAACAAGAAACTAGATCTAAACACAAACTCTGAGCGTTTATGAAACAGTTTCTATTCAGCTTGCAAGCGTGAATCTTTTAGACACGTAATGTCTTCAAACTCAGCATAGCAAGCCAGATAGCTATATGGGTCTGATCTCAGTTCAGCATCACCACATAGTAGAAGCCTCTGCAATATATATCATTGCTAGAAAGACCTCAAAGGTACATTTATGAAAAACAAAAAACAAGTTAAAAACTTGCTAACGCTTGTATTTATGTCAACAGATGGCGTTCTACCAAAAACACCATCAAGCGTATATATATATAATATTTTGAGATCAAGATTTTTACAACTGTAACAAGATGTAATTAAATACTCCCCAACTCAGCATAGGACAATAAGTATACACAGACCCTCCTGTAAAGCTTAGAGATTATATATGTTATTGAGCATACTGTTTCTAGAGTAGGGAAAGAAATGGAATGTTTGAGCGTATAAAATGTATTGTAAATAAAGATCATTTATTTTTTGCAAATATGGGCAGATTCTTTCAGTAGTAAATTTATTTTCTCTTAATACTATTCCAGAGAAGGTCCAACATTGAAATTAATAAACTTCCATGCAGTAGATTATTGCAAGTACTGGTTGTCAGATAGAAATATTTACCACTAAAAGATAAATAATAAAAATATAACTGACCACAGTGAAAAATTAGTAATGGGGTTATAGTTAAGAAAATGATAAATCATGTGTGTGATGCAAGTACTCAAATGGAACGTTAGTGTGTAAAAAAAATATTTATTGCCTGAAAAATTGCTAGAAAATAGTTACTTCTTAAAAGGCTATATTCATTGGTTATTAATATATGCATGTTTATATTGAAAGAGACTTTTTAATAGGAGGTATAAATATGTAATTTAGTTTTCTCCATGTAAAATGTTTATTAAACCACTAAACATCACATGATCACCATTTCTTATGCTTGCTCATAACTTTTATTAAAAATAGGCAAAACTCTCCATATAGTAGTGCCACTCAGTGCAAACCAGAGTAATCAATGGGCCAGAAGACTTGTGCATAAAATCCTTATCTAGAGCCTACTTATCCAATACCCCCAAATTAGTTTCTGTCTTGTGCCCTTCATCAGTGAGCAGCCTTGTATCTGAGAGCATTGCACCTAGATCTTAGGATCTAATGCAACTCTCCAGCAGCCACCTTTTATCTCTACTTAACTATAAAACTATGAGAATAAAATTAAAAACAATAATATTTTTAATCTAAGCTTATTAGCTTATATAGTCATATAGGTCTGAACTCAGTTCAGTACCCATACATTTTGATGTCTTTGGTTCTTTAATAACCATAGCCACCACTATCCTATTAGGCAGGATTGGTATTAAACAACTAACATCACATGATCACCATTTCTTATGCTTGCTCATAACTGTTATTAAAACAAGCAAAACTCTCCATACAGTAGTGCCACACAGTGCAAGCTAGAGTAATCAATGGATGCCAGAAAACTTGTGCATAAAATCCCTATCTAGTGCCTACTCATCCAATATGCCTAGATTAAAAATATTATTGTGTTTTCAATTTTATTCTCATAGTTTTATAGTTAAGTAGAGATAAAAGGTAGCTGCTGGAGAATTGCATTAGGTCCTAAGATGTAGATGCAATGCTATCAGATCCAAGGCTCCTCACTGACAAAGACCACAATCCAGAAATTATTCTAGAGATATTGGATGAGTACACTAGATAGGGATTTTATGCACAAACCTTCTGGCATCCATCGATTACTCTGACTTGTACTGAATAGCATTACTGTATGAAGAGTTTTTCCTGTTTTAAAATGTTTATTCCAGTCTAGGATAAATTATAGAGACTATTTGAATTAATGGACTATAAAATTGCTAATTATTTTTACATTTTTATTTCTATGGTTACCCAATATTTATTATATAATTATTATGCATATTTGTTAATTATTTTACTGATGCTTGACTTGTATTTGGATACCCTCATGATATAGCAGTCTTATATAAAGATTCTAAAATTTCAAAATTTTCAAACTCGCTTGTTAAAATTTGCACACTCTTTAGTTTCTTCAAAGGCATGATTGATTTTTCGTAATCAGAAACATAATGAGATTTATAATCATTAGAAGGATCATTCATTAATAATCCCACATTATATACAATATGGTCATTGAGGTGATCAGTAATTTGTTTTGAAATATTTAAAACATCAATATGTACACCATTAATCTTTATTTTAAAAAATTGTTAAATTTTTCCTAAAATATATATTTTTAACAACAGTCTAAAAATTGCTTAACTTGATTGATTTTAAAGAATTAATTTGATTAGAATAAAAAAACATTTTATCTTTAATTACATTTTTTTTTAATCAAGGACTTAGTTGAGATCAAAAGTCTTCATAAGAACGTAATTTTTGAAAAATCTTGCATAATTTGTTTTTTCTGCTTACTCTTGATATCAATTCACTGGTTTTCCAATCATTTCTTTTTAAATCGTTATATATATATATATTTTACAAAAGAACAACATTCAATAAAATCTTTAATCTTACCAATAAATAATGAAAAAGTACAATTTAAATTACTAGACATCACATGATCACCATCTTATACTAGCACATAATTGTTGTAAACAAAGGCAAAACTCTCCATACAGGAGTGCCACCCTGTGCCAAACAGAATAATCAATGGATGCCAGAAGGCTTGTGCATAGATAGGGATTTTATGCACAAGCCTTTTGGCATCCATTGATTACTCTGTTTGGCACAGGATGGCACTACTGTATGGAAAGTTTTGCCTTTGTTTACAATTTAAATTATTCATGTTAAAGATTACATACAGAGTAATTAGTAATGTGACTATTTATGAAATAATACTCAAAAACATTTTTGCCTAAGAGAAAAATTCTTATTGAAATGAACTATGATTTTGCATGGTCTGTTATATTATTCCAATAATGACATTTTCAAAAGAGCATTTTCAGGACAGTAGAAAAGATATGGCCAAAAAGTAATATCTATGAAGATGTTTCATGTGGTTTTATAAACATTGTATAAATCCAAACAAAAGAAGCATATTTAAATAGTGTTGAGCAGCAGAAATAATTTCTCCAAAAATATCTATGTTTAAGTCACAACAATAATAATGAACTCATCATTTAATTTAGGAAATAAATTATGAAGTTCATCACTATTAATATCAATTGAAAATTGGTTGCTGATTTAGAGTCCACTCACCACCATTTTGAATTGGACCACCCAAAACCACTGCTGACATATCCAAGTGATAAATGATATCGAATAATTCACACAGGATCACTTAAATGTGTCAGTGGTGGGTTTTTGGGAAGTCCTTAGAATTCAAAATGATGGTGAGTGCAGTCTAACTACTAAACATTTATAACTTCTAAAATACGATTAAGTCAAATAATTTTTTACTTTTGGAAAATATATATATTCTCACACGTGTGTGTTCCCAAATGCTATAAAGTGTTATAAAATAGGTAACTAAAAACAAATGGCTGAGTGCTTTCAAAGGATCTTGCCTTCATAATCATAGCATATTTGCATATCATTAAACATAGTAGCAAGCTATGATTATGAAGGTAAGATCCTTTGAAAGCACTCTGCCATTTGTTTTTAGTTACCTATTTTATAACACTTTATAACTTTTGGGAACAGTTGTGCTGCACACGCATAGGTGCTAGAACTTCTAAAATACAAATGTTATTACAATAATGATGGTGCAAAGTGCTGAAGTCTGTGGGAAGAAGGAAGGATGTTTTCAATGATATAAAGTATCATCTCACACATGTTGGAATAATGTAAAATTTATCAGACCAAGTTTATAATTTTGAAAAAGGAAAAGCTTTTACATTCTAAAATATAAATTTTGGCATGATTAAAAAACTAAAACTCTGCCTGATTTGTTATTTGTTCTAGACTCAATAAATGATGTACATTCTTCTAACTCATAAAATTCTTTTCAATATTCATTAATGCAGATTTCAGACAAAATTATTATATCAAATGAATAATCAAGTAATAATTTGTCAAAGTATTTTCTTATACCATGTATATTTATATGAAAAATTTTAAAATTAAAATGTTCAATAAATAATTTATTGTATGTCAAATAATTTTTGGAAGAGAATTTGTCATAAATTAAAAAATCAGATTCAGAATTAATTCTAATAGCCCTATCTTCAGAATCTATCCTCAATCAAATTCTCCCATCTTTAATCCAAATAATTCAGTAGCTATTTTCTTTAGCTATTATATGTGTTTTTCAAAGTAATTCCAATTTTCCATCAATAAATCGTCATTTAAATATATATCCTTATCAGATATAGCATTAAACAAAATATTAGATAGATATAATTTAATTTATTTACTGCTAACAAAAATAAATCTCACCATTTTATGAATAAATTAAATTTTATTACCAGTCTAAATCTTCAAATATATTACTTATAACAAATTCTCTCATATATGTTTTAATGCAAAAATTATTTTAAAATAAAACTTCTTTATTTTCCTGACAGTTTCGACTGCCCAGCAGTCTTCATCAGAGCTTCTCAAATTTAAAAGTTTAGAGGAAATTTGAGAAGCTCTGATGAAAACTGCTGGACAGTCAAAACTATCAGGAAAATAAAGAAGTTTTATTTAAAAAAAATGTTTTGCATTAAAGCACATATGAGAGAAGTTATTATAAGCTATATATATATATGTGTGAAGAAATGCAAAGAAAGTAAAGGAGAAGAATAAGAGTATATACTTCAGTCTAAATCTATTTCCATATTTTAATTTTTATATATAGATTTATTATTATTTTTATTAAAGTCAGATAATTTTAATTTTTTAGCTAAATGTTTTACAATATTAAATAAATTTTCATCTTTAGAATATTCAATACCAATAATTTCATTATTATTAACTAACTAAATCAAAGATTTCTTTTTGTAAACTAAATAATAAAAAATCTTATAGTTTTACCTTTTCTTATATATCTGTTAAATCGCTAATCAACTTTTTTATATTATTTTGAATTAAATCAAGTTCTAAACTAAGTTTGTTAAAAGTCTGTGATAGAAATTAATATTATTTTGTAAAATAAATAGCATATCAAGTTTATTATTTATCCAATAAAGTAATTAAAAAATAGAATCTTATCTAAGAAATCAGGTGCATAATTTAAACTTTTGTTTAATTAGTTCCACCTGTACAATTTTTACACCTCATTAATTTTTAATTATATGTAACACATTTGTAAAAGTCTTTTCACTTACAGTATTACTATATATTTATAATTTAATTTTTATAATGTATTACTATATATTTAAAATGAAAATTACCATTATTTGCCAAAAAATTTATAAAATTACCACCAGAGGGAAGGGTTAACCGGGAGGAGAAGTCACAGTTCATCACATCACTACACATCACGATATAAACAAAGTGATTATACAGAAAGTGGGTTATTGGTTTTTATGCTGAGTTTGGGAAAAGGTAAGGGGGATTTAGATATAAAGGCTATAGAGTTGACAAAGTTTATGTTATGGAAATGGGAAGAAGCAGGATAGAGAAGAATATAGGAAAACTTAGGGCAGGGAATGGAAAGGGAAGTTAAAGTGGCTAACAGGTTTCTCTGGACATAATTGCTGAGAGATTTCTGACTGTGTGTAAGGATAAATCACAATGCATTACATCATAGTTATCCATAACAAAAAAAGTCGAAAGTTTTAAAAATATATGTATAAAAAAAAAATTAGAAAAAATAAATTCCAAACTAAAGATAATTAAATATCTAAGATAAAAAAAGAATTTTAAAAGAATGAAATATCTACCTTCACAATAAATTAATAAAGGAATCGATTTTAAAAAAGATATTAAAATATAAAAAATTACAAAATAAAATAAATTCTAAACTCCAACAATCAAATCTCAAAATCCGACTTAATATTATCATAAAGATAAAATGAAAGAAATAAAACTTGACCAAAAGTTATACGGAAAAATTCAGAAAGACGTTAATCCATGTTAATTCTTCCAAGTCAGAAGCAAAATAATTAAATAAATAATAAAAAGTTACCTAAAAATGAAACTAGCCATTCCAATTCCACAAAAAAAAAGAGAAAGAAAGAGAGGAAAAACTACTCTAGAAATGAGTTTTGTGGTGGCTATATAAACCAATCTATAGACCACAAATAAATCCACACATAGAACATGCTAGTCATTTTTCTGTTCGGTTGATATTTTATGTTATTTTTCTAAAATACTTCAACACTGTGTCTAATTATAGCTTTTCAATGTATTTTATTCTTTATCATGTCTTTCCAATGGAAACAATTGCTATTGCATTTCTTTAGGAACTCTTTGAAATAATCTTTATAATATAGATAGGATCTATTTCTTCCTTGTAAATCATGCCCAAGTTTACTATAAAAATATTTTTTAAGAAAATCTTTGCTTTGCAAATCCAATCCAACAAAGGTGAGATTTTACATTAGTGGACGGAATTGTATTATATCCAGTAAGCTGAAAAACACATTGATTTATTTTATGATCTTGCTGTTGTAGTTTTAAAATTTTACATAGAATTCTCAAATTAAACTCTTTTAATAACTTTATTTTGCACCAATAGAATACTTATAAAACTACCAAGGGAATTCAATTAATTTATATTTTCAAATAGATGATCATCCAAACTGAAAGTTGCTGAGGATATATTTCTTCCACCCCTCACTGATAAAGCATTTGAGTCTTTTGAACATTAATTGATAAGCCAGACTTTATGTATTATATTTAAATTATTAAGAACATTCTTTAAATTGTCTTTTAAATTGGAAAAATTAGCACAATCATCAGGATACTGTAAATCCAGAATCCAAGAAGAAGTTCTTGTTTTTATTTTTAATCAATACAAATAAAAATTCCACTATCAAACTTGTATCTTGATTCCTGTCTGGTTCCAAAGATGTCTGCTATAAAAATTAAAAATAATGTTAGAGAAAATGCACATCCTTTAGTTTAGTGTCCGTTTTTATTTAAAATGCCTGATTTTTCCTCCTGCAATAATAACACATCCTCTTAATTCATCATGCAGAAGCTATATAATGTGAATTAATTTTGGTAGTCAATATCTGAAGTATTAACTGAACCAATAAATCAATATATAAATCATTCTTTCATTCCCAAAACTTTTTCACATTTATCTGGTCCCAAAACCCACATCGTAGTGCTTTTTATTTTTCTACAACAATGTTAAGTCTTTGATAACCATTCATCTATAACTTGAAACATCCTATTCAACAAAATTCTTCACAGTATCATTGCTGTAGTGGATAATAATGACAATGAAATGATAATTTCTACAAAATTGTCTATTTCTTTATTTAAAAAAATACTGAAAAATAAAAGCATCTTTAAGATTAGATGAGATAACTTCATATTTGAAGCTAATGAACTGCCACCAAATTTTTCTAAGTATTTCATCAGGACCTACAGCCATTCCATTTTTATAATTACAAAGATTTGTTTGAATATTCTTGTCCTAATCTAAATGAGTCAATAAAATAGATATATTATTAAAAGACATTATGCCAATTGTTATATTTTTCATTCAAGATGATCAAAATGCTCTTTCAAAATATCATTATCTAAGTTAGTGTAATTGTTGAATTTAATAGGATTGTTATACTATTTTTTAAGTTTACATGTTGCTTTCAGTACATCAGTAAAAGATTTAGAGGAACCACAATCAACGAAGATCCATATTTTTTATTTCACTTTTAATTCACCAATCATTTAAAATGTTCTTGTCAGTTATTAATCATCTGCATTCAAATCTTTATTATGAAGTTGTACATTTAATCTATTATTCTGCAGAAAAAATACTATGATTTCTTTTAATTAAATCACAAATAATAAGATTCACATGATCACCATCTCATACTAGCACATAATTGTTGTAAACAAAGGCAAAATTCTCCATACAGTAGTGCTACCCTGTGCTAACCAGAGTAATCAATAGATGCCAGAAGGCTTGTGCATAAAATCCCTATCTAGTGCCTACTCATCCAATATCCAATATACAAGGCTCCTCACTGATGATGGCCACAAGCCAGAAACTAGTCTGGGGATATTGGATGAGTAGGCACTAGATAGGGATTTTATGCACAAGCCTTCTGGCATCTATTGATTACTCTGGTCAGCACAGGGTGGCACTACTGTATGGAGAGTTTTGCCTTTGTTTAAAATAATAAGATTGTTATCGGAAAACCAGTCATGGTTCTTTTTTTAGTGAACCCAAAATTAGATTTATTTGTAACCATAACCCATTCTGTTAGAGAACTCCATGCTTCAGTAATATAGTCATCGTGAAGATCTAAATTAGCAACTTTAGTGTTTAATAACTTTTAACATTTAGTATATATAATAGGCTCTTCCAAATGATGAATATCAATCTTCTTGTGAATATTATTAGAATATTTGTTTTATAATGGAACTATCATTTTCATCTTGGAGTTTACTAATCTATGATCTGCTCAATAATCTCTGCTTGTAAATACTTACTTAATGTAAACTTCTTTCTTATAATCTGTTTCCTAACTATAATGTAATCTATTTAATGCCTTTTTTCAATGTGTGGATGCATCCATGTTCCTTTATACTGGTTTTTCAATCTAAATAAAAGGTTTGTGATAGATAGTCTACCCATGGGTTGTGCATAACTTTAACAAAAACAAATTCTTTGAATTTATGGCATTACTTTCAATAACTTTTGGCCAAAGTCTCCTATTTGTATCCACATGTACATTAAAGTCTCCAAGAAGCAAAAAACGATCTTTTAATGGTAATGCTACCTAACGAGAAATAAAAGTTTTCCTTCTCTGAATTTAAGATTGCAGAAAAGGCACTAATGAAATGAGCATTAGTACAACTGTGCAAAACAAGTTTCAACATCATTAGCCTTTTATTGCTGGAGGAAATTTCAATAATAGAAGATACTAAATTAGTGTTTATAGAAAAACCAATATCATGCATTATTCTTCCACTGACTGACCTGTTTATCAAATCTATCTAACTTTCTTTTTCTGGGAGATAATTATCACTAAGAACAGTTATATTGATCTTAAATCATGACAACTTCTTAAGCACCAATTCAATTCTTCTGTTCTAATCTTGAAGGATTTGTATCAAAACAAATTCATATATTCCGTATATTTATATCTAGAAAAATTTAGATTTTCAATACTTACTTTTAGTTCTACCACTGATCACTACTATTGATAACTCATTATTTCTACCACTGCAATTAGTAATTCACCAAGCATGATAACAGCCAAAGTGTGTAAGGTAGCCTATTTACAGCTAGATTGGTAAGAAAAGAGATTTCTAAGTAGGGATACCTAATCTTTGCCAGTTAAAACTCATGAATTACTAAAATCCAATTTCAAACTCGGTGATTGTATTGCCCAAATCAAAAATCACAAGTAAGAACTTTCAGCCTATTAAGCTTGTTTAATTGCTCTCTTAATTTTTGAGGGCTGGAGCTAAAAAAGAAAGAAAGGTAACTGGAGTAGGTAATGCTGTTCATGGAGTTACATAGAAAATATGCAAACCTATTATCATAGTATAAGGTGAGACCTGATGAAATGAGGGGTTCATGATGGCCAGATCTTACAACAACTTAAGTGAAGAAAGAAATTTAAAACATCTTAATCAGTACTCCACTCCACAAGACAGTAGTAGCTCTTGTGAGTTACTGTTTATTTATTATTCTCAGTTATCTTTCATATTTAAAAAACATTCCACTATGTGCCACCTGTGAAGCCCATTGGTATTCTGAGCTCAGTATGTAATAGTTTGTACAAGTGATTATTAATTTAATAATTACAAATACCAAGTTTTCATCTGGCTTATATATTGCATTTCAGTCTGTATCATCAATATTGGTTAGAATAAGTTTTAAATATCCAAAAGCTTATGGGATATATGGATTCATTCTGTTTTTTAACCTTTGTAAATACAGAATATTATTAATTAATCTCTTTTTAATTAATATGTAAAATATATCAATGCTGCTGATTGGCTATAATTGTAAACAAATTGGAATTTCATTTACATATGGATTTTTTTCCTTCATAATTTAAAGATTTCAATTGTTCAACAATCATAAATATGGGTTTTGTTAAGTAAAAGTATTGTTTTTTAAAATAATTTTTATTTATTTCATTTTGTCTTGGATTTAACAGATGATTATCACATTTTTTAAAGAAACTTGTTAATTTATTTTTAATTCTGACTTTAATTCATCTTTATGTAAATTTTATTATTAGGGGATAATATTACACACTTCTTACAAAACTTATTGTCTTCCAATACATTAGTAGAATATCTAGAGTTTGATCCAACATTACCTGAGAAACCATAATATATTTGTTTATGAAATCAATTATGAAGCTAATTTCAATAAAATCTTTCTATTACACTAAAATCAAGGACCCTCATGATCTAGTGAGTGAAAAAATAGTGGATTTAAGTATCAAAAATCTATGGATCATGAGTTAATGGGTCATTTCCAGTGGTAACATCTTATGGTCTCTTGAGTGACAAAACACATGATTATTATTAATATTTATTAGAAGGCAAACAAGTACTATTTATAAATAAAACACCACATGACTTTCTCAGATTTCTTTGATGTCTGCAATTGACTTATGCAATTATCAAGCAAATTGATTTTGGGAGAGGGTTTGAATCTCCAGTTATTTTTTGGATAGTATAAAGGAGCTAAAAATAAGGCACACCTACAGCTTTTCATTGAAAGTTGTCAATAACATCTAGAGATGTAGCATTATCTCCTGAAGTCCACTAAGCACTCAATCTGCAGAATAAATGGAATACATTACTACACATTTTTTCCCTCTTAACACTATCATTATTATATTTTCTACAAAAGTATTTTATGTGTTGTATTGTCTTCTTTTTTTTTAAAAAAAAAATTACAAATATCCAGAGTTATAAAGAATTATATAGAGATCAATAGTGCTAGCTTTTGCTGAATCTTTTATGCAATTTTTATAACCCATTTTGTACAAAATTCTTACCAAAAGCTGACTGCTCATTCTGTTTATATAATTCAGTTTTTTCTGATGAACTCTTGATTGGTCTTAATAAGATGAAAGTGAGGCTGTGTACTGGATTAGTATAGAGAATCAAGATTCATTAAATATTTCACTCATTCGATTTTGACCAATATGTATTAACTATCATCTTAAACTTATTATTCAATTTGATTTATAAAAAAAAGTAATTTTATTTGATATTATGGCACTGAAAATGATAGATTGGGATTTGATCTAGCATCTTTAGTTCTAATGAACGTTTTGAATTGTAATATATCTTTGAAATAGTTCTTAATTTCATAAAGCCTTTTGAGAATGCTTTTATATGATAATGAGATTATATTTATATTTCAATTAATATAATAAAATTTTGCTTGGTTTTTTTCAATAAAAAACATTGTGACTTATTATTATTATTTGTAGTTGGCAAATTTTGTTTATCACAATAAGTGTATAGTTTTATCTTTTCAGCATTAAGAACAGTAATCCAACTACACCAGAGACATTTATTAAAGGCTGAATAGTTAATAGAAATTGGAATTTGGTTGAAATCATCATCAAGCTTACAATAAATGAATCTGGGGTATAATAACAGAAAGGATTGCTTCTCCTAAATTATGATTCAAACTCATGCAATATTTTAGATTAATTTTTTATTTATTAGTAGCAAGTCTAAAAAATAATTTTGATGTTTTATGAACAATTAATATTTGGCACCTAAAACTAATCCTGGACATTAAGATTGATAATGGATAATTCTGAACACCAAAGTTAGCAGCCATGTTTTTTTAATATATATTTTCAGCAACATTGTAATTTAATTCCATAACCCAAATGAATATGTTTTACTTGTTAATATTAAAAAATATTCAATAAATCATTATAATTCATGCTAATTTTAAAAAATAGTAACAATTGTTTTATAAATTCCATTCACAGAAATAACACAAAATTATGACAAATTTTAAATAAAAGAAATTTAATGATTCAAGCTAAAGGGATTATTTTTAAAACACTTGTAAAAATAAAGTTATATCTATGATTCACTTTATAATGTTCAATAACTTCCAATTATCAGAATAAATCACAGTTCCATTGATCATATTTTTTTTAATAGGATCCATAAGAATAGCAGCTGTTCTACCTGGAATTTATTATAAAGCACTCACCAGACTTTTTGCACAAGCCACTACATAATGATTGCCATGAAAGTTTTCTCTACTGTTGGTTTTTTTCACTTGCTTAAAAAACTAGTATTTATACATGATACATAAAGAGAATGTAATTAATTACATGTTGTGAATGGAGTTTACAATGTATTTATTGCTATTTTTTAAAAGTTAACAGACATTTATAATCAATTTATTGCTATTTTTAAATATTAACAAATAAAACATATTCATTACAATTGCAGGAAAACTATGTCTCTGAACATGTATAATTAAAACATCATGGCTGCCAATATTGGTGTCAGGATTATCCTTAAGTACCTAATATTTTTTCCTTTGAATTTTTTTATTTATTTCGTTTATATATATATATTTTTAAGGTAAACTATTGAAATTTATATGAAACAAAATTTTGATGATAACTGGAAATATTTTTGAATGATAAATTTCAATGTTTGAATCTTTTTCATAGAATTTTTTATTTCATTTATTTTTTTCTTTTGCATCTTTTATAAGGCTAATAATGTTTCAGCTCTATAAAGATTAGTTTAGAAAATATAAGGAAATATAACTTATTATCAAGTAAAGCAATATTGGTCTTTTTAGCTTGATTAGTATATTTCAGGCATAAGAAATCTGTCCCCACAGCCTGCATGCTGTCCTTTCTAAGTTTCAATATGACATGATTAATTCAAGATTATACCAGCATAATAACTTCTTTTTTAAAAAAATATGTTTAGTTTTTGATTATGCACTCATTGCTTTCTCTAAATGTTATAAATAAATTGTGTTTTTTTTTGTTATATAAAACTTATATAAATTTCTTTTAAAAGTAAATTTATTTCGATATACTTTATCATAAATATTTGTAATATATAAGGGATTCAAACTCAGACTTTCACACAACTCTCAATTCTCCATGCCATCTCATATTGCTGACCCATCTGATCACACACATGTTGAAAAGAAAACTAATCACCAATATACGTATTTCATGCTAAACCAGAACTTATCAGTTGGTCCAGATTACCATCTCTACACATATATACAATCAGTGCTCAGCTTTATATTAAGATAGTTTGGACAGGCTTCAAACTACTCCAATCCAAACTCTTCAGTCTTCCATTTCTTTGAAAATCTGATGATGGAATGTTCAAAGCCCTCAGGTGGGTCAGCAATATGACATGACATGGAGAGTTTAGGGTCATGTAAAAGTCTGTGTTTGAATCCCTTATATATTACATATATATGTATATGCAGGTGTAAGTCTGTACAGTGTATTAATTTACATATTGAAACAAAGTGTGTTAAAGGTCTGCCCATCCTTCACATATGTATGTAAAATGGATTATTCTCCTGCACATGAGGGGTTAGAATGACTAATGTCAACATGGTTAGAATGACAATCTTGGCACTAATGAGGGCTTTGAACATTCCATCATCAGATTTTCAATGAAATAGAAGACTGAAGAGTTGTGGGTTGAAGTATTTTGAAGCCTGTACATTAAAATTTGAAGATTGACTATCTTAATATAAAACTGAGCGCTGATTGTATATATGTGTAGAGATGGTAATTTGGACTAACTGATGAGTACTGGTTTAGCATGAAATATGTATATTGCTGATTAATATCTTTTCAACATGTGTGTGATCAGGTGGGTCACAATATGAGATGGCATGGAGAGTTGAGGGGCATGTGAAAGTCCGGGTTCGAATATTATATATATATATATATATATGCAGGTGTAAGCCTGTACAGTGTATTAATTTACATAAATGTTTGTATTTTTTTTAGTGCGATTCAATTGCAATATCTCATAACATTTGCTATTTAAAAAAATGTGTTAATGCTTGGTTTCTATCATAATTTGTCTAAAGATTAAATATATCTACATTTAATAGATAATTGGTCACTAATTAATATATAGTTTCTGACCTAGTGCTAAATATCTATAGTTATTCAAACAATTTGGCTTGAATTCTAAATATTAGTTTTGGTAGTTATATAATAGCATGTTGAAACCACTGGAGGGCATTATTTCTATGATAGCACACAGAAATATGCCATTTAGGTGGCCTCTGCTATCAAACATTCTATTTCTAATGCATAAGCCTTGAAATAGTCTGTTGTACAGTGTGGCTGTGTCTATTTCTATGCTACTGCACAGAAACATGACATTTAATCTGCTGCAGAAGCTATTGTATCAGCTTACAGCTCAGATTTGTGGTAAGCATTTTTGATGTGTGATCACATTTCACTTTTGGCTACAGTATTGTGTAAGGGTAGCTGGAATTCCGATTGTCAAAACTATTTTAATATTCATTAAGACCACCTCCCCCTCTATCTCCCAAGTTTTATGAATGTCTACTAACAATTATGAGCATAGTCTCATGCTTTTGTAGCCCACATTTCCTGCTCAAAAAAATTCGGCAAGTGTAGGTGCAAGTGCAATTTGGATCAAATCATGCTCCAAGTCACATTTCTGCGAGAACAACTGTGAGCTTAATCAAATGGCTGAAATAAGAAAGTTTCTGAATGTGAAAGTTCTCTGACTTCTGGAAGGGTTATCAAACAAAAGAGCTTGAAGCTGCATGCATGTTCCTGAAGAGCCCAAAAAGTTGGTTTTAATTGCCGTATATATTTATGTTTTTGGTAATTACCGTAAAAACTTTGTCAACCTTCGAGTTGTGTTCCATTTTGTTATGAATTGTAAACCCCCTCCCCAAAGGTTGACTTTTTGTTGTAAATGTTACTGTTAAATGGAAATATATTTATTTGTAATTTATAAAAATAAAACAAAAAAAAAAGCTGATTTCGTAGAATACCGGGTAAAGGTTTACTTTAGCGACCACAACATAAAAATCATGTTCGCCCTCTAGTTTTCAAAATTAGAAGTAAATTATTATACGAAATTCTTACGTATATGCTACTATATTACAATTACATTAAAATTTATTAAAATGTAAAAGATAATAAAAAAATATTTACCATTTTAAAGAAATTGAAATAATTACACTAGATTAATTAAAATAATTAGTTAAAATTATTTGAAACTTAAGAATTTAAACTATCTACATTTATAACTTAACAATTTAAACTATCTAAATTTATAGCACTTATTATAAAAAAACACAGGCATAAGCAAGAAAATAGTCATTGACTGGGCAAATTTTTGTCGTGAAGAGTATGCCAAATATTTAGACACAAATCCGATGGTTCTTGGTGGAATGGATGACAATGGGGAGCCATTAGTCATCAAAATTGAAGAACCTTATTATTTTTACAGAAAATACCACAGGGGGACTATATATAGAGGGAATTGGGTCTTTGGTGGTATTGAAGGAGTGTCAAGGAAGTGCTTCTTGACAGAAGTTGTGGATAGAACGGCTGGCACATTGGAGGCCCTAATTCAGCAGTACCTTTTACCAGGTTCTCACATAATTTCAGATAGCTGGGCTGCATACAATAATAGAAGACTCAGCAATGGGGTCTATATGCATTCAGTTGTTGTCTACCAGGACAACTTCGTGAAGCCTGAAGACCAAGACATACATACCCAGATTATTGAGAATATGTGGATAAGAATGAAGCGTAAGCTGAAATTCCAATCTGGTACCAGCAGAGCTTTATTTTCACCACACCTCCAAGAATTTGCCTTCTGCAGTAGATGTAGCACTGCCACCTTTTTCTCCAACTTCCTAGTATGCATAGGGCATAATTATGCTTAAAAAGGTAAATGCTTTTTTTTATCTTTTACATTTTAATTATAAATATTTACTGTAATTGTAATATAGGAGCAGATACGTAAGATTTTAGAATATTTTAGTTCTAATTTTAAAAACTAGATGGCGAATATACTCTGGTCACTAAAGTAAACCTTTACCGGATACCAAACCAAAAATGTAAGTAATGAGAAGAATAAAAAGTAACTACTTTTTGAAATTAATTTTGATTGATGTATTTTTTTTGTTCAAAATTGGTTTGATAGTACTTTTAAATTTGATAAACAACTCCAAACAATACAAAAAAACCCGGCCCAAAAATATAAGTAATGAAAAGAATAAAAATTAAGTACTTTTTTAAATTCATTTTTTGATTTATGCATTTTTTGTGTTAAAAATTTATTTGATATTACTTTTAAATGTGATAAACAACCCCCCCCCCAAAAAAAAAAAAAAAAACCCAGCCCCAGCAACATTATATTTATCTTTGTTTACAAACAAACCATGCCTTCCAGTGGTTTCAACACACTATTATAAAACTACCTTAGTTTTAATCGGAGCTTATTGGTTTGGATAATGCAAAAAAAGTGGAGATCATTGCCAGGATGGGTAGGTGAATTTAAAACCCCCAAAACTAAACAGAAACTATTTTGAATATTTGGCTACAGAACTATATACAATCCATTGATCATTCAAGACTACAATAAAAAACTTTATAGTAAATACCTACCTACTTTTAAGAAAAAAAAATTTCAAATTTATTAATGAATCATTTCAGTTTTTTAAGATTTTCAAAAACATTATTGTCATTTTACTATCAATTTTTCTTATATAATTTTTTCTTTCAAAATTATTTTTATATGTTAAATTTAAGTAAACTTACCAGTCATTGCTCAGCATGGCCATCACAAAATAATTCTCATTGCTTAGATGGTAAATTTAAACATTGCCTTTGTTTTACAAAGAGTTATTATTTATATTGCTCTATATTATAATCTACTCTAAAATCAAAGTCAAATTACTGCAGCTAACAACAATGATTTCAGTCATAGAGAACATGCACAGATATCACACACACACACACAAGGATGTGCAGGTGCACACATATGCTAAAATGAAAGTTTTCCAAGATAAATGACATGTATATGGATTTTTTGTTCTTATTATCATTATCATCATCATCATTATTATTATAGTAGTACACCACTGGATGAATTTTATTTGCCACCATTCAGTTGTATAGAGGACTTAGTAGTTATACAAAAAAATCCGTTTTTTTTGACATCATTGTCTCTAGAGAATGCTATTAAACCGCCTATATTATTTCAATCAGGGTCTTCAAAATGGAATGTAGCGGCCACCAGAGGGCATTTTACGATTTTTGGTGGGCAGTAATTAATTTAATGCCATTAATGCTTTTATTTAATTTTTTAAAACTACATTTTTATTTTATAATTCTGTTTTATAAATTTTTTAATTCAATTTGCATATTTTGAATGTAATCAATATTTAGAATTCCGTAATGACTGGGTTTGTTTGTTTCTTAATGTCACGTAATGTTACCCACTCAATATGAACTTCTAAAAATATGAAAGGTAAAATTAGATGGTGCCACATAGAGTGTAAATTTTACGATAATAGCAAGGAAAATAGTTTATTGTTTAAGGCTGGAACAGGATCGTTAATAGCAAGGAAATATATATATATAAATGGTAAAATGTAGGTTATTTAGTCTGCAAGTTATGTAAGGAAGGCATCAAAAATATTATGCATCCGCTAATTGAATGTAAACAACACATGATCACCATTTTTTATCCTTGCTCTTAATTGTTATTTAAACAGGCAAAACTTTCTAAAAGTAAACCAGAGTTGCCTGTTCTAATTGATTGTAAATGCTTTCAAGCAGAAAGGGAAAAAAATAATGAAGTTGTGGGAGAATAAATATAAACAAAGTGATTATACAGAAAGTGGGTTCTTGATTTCTATGCTGGGATTGGAAAAATATAAGGGTGATTTAGATATAAATGTCATAGAGTGAACAAAGATGATGTTGTAGAAATGAAATGGAACAGAATAGACAAGAATATGGGAAAAACATAGGGTGGAGAATGAAAAGAGAAGGTAAGGTGGCTTGACAGGTCTCTCTGGGCATAGTGGATGAGAGATTACTGATTTTGATCAACAAGAAGCTACTGTGCATTAAATTTCAAAAATATTGTAGATACTAACACAATAATGTGTGCATAGAATTCTTTCAGTTCAGTTGACTGTTCATTTGCAGAATAGTTTTGTGTTAAAATTGTATGTTTTTTCTGAATAACTAAAAGATTTCATTAAACCTCCTAAGAAAAAGTATATTCATTTATATTCAACTGAATATTTTGTATATGGTTTCATCAAATTTACAGAAAATAAAAACATGTCACTGTGCTTATTATGTCAAAAATTGTTTTCTAATAAAACAATGAAACCATCTAGATTGCAAGGACACCTTCATACTAAATCCAAAGATAAAATTGAAAAATTCAGAATATTTTAAAAGATACTTATAAACAATTTTAAAAAAACAAAAGACTATAACATCAACATTTAAAAAATATTAAAGAAAAACCAAAAATGGATTCACAGCAAATTATCAGATATCTGAATTTAATACTAAAAATAGGGGAGCCCATACTATTGGAGAAGAGTTACTAAAACCATATTTCAAAGTACTTAAGTACTTTTATTGACAATGATGCACTAAGACCAGCTGATAATCTGAAAAATTTGTCAATTAGTGATAACACAGTTAGACAGTGGATCAATAAAATTTGTTGCTGATGTTGAAAATCAACCTGTTTATATGCTTCAAACAAAATTATTTTTTTTTACATATAGATGAGTCAAGAAGTGTTGATAATATGTTCTTTTAATGGCCTATGTTCATTATTTTGATAATTCACTGCAAATACAAAATGCTATTTGCCAGTAACCTTATTACAGATACAAAAGGTATATTCATTTATACTACAATTCAATCCTATTTTGAAAAACACAAAGCATCATTAACAAATATGGTTGCTTGTGCAACAGATGGAGCTCCAGCGATGGTTGACTGCTATCAGAGGTTTTTAGTACCTTTGAGAAAGAAGTTTCCATTGTACTTTGTATCCATTGCATTATTCATAGGCAACATCTTGCTGTAAAGTATACTAGCCCCAGTTTATATTTATCTTTAACAATTACCATAAATGAAATTAACAAGTTTAAATCTAATGAAAAAAATGATGGCGTATTCAGGCAGTTTTGTAAGAATTGTGATGAATCATATGTCTAATTAATTCTTCATACAGAAGGGTGCTGGTTATCGAGATGGCACTGTCTTTCATGTTTTGTGAAGTTATATGCTACTATCTTAGAGATTTTTGAAAATACTAAAGAAATCGATATGTGTCAGAAATTAAAAATATCCAAAAATGATTATTTTTATTTAGCTACAAAAATGATTATTTTTATTTAGCTGATATATTTACCAGATTAAATGAAGTTAATTTACATCTCTAAGAAAAAATTATGACTCTTATTGAATGCAAAAAAACTAATTTGTCTCAGACAAAATATGATGAATAATGAGTTTAATCAGTTTCATAAGTTGTTATCAATCAAAGGTAATCGTACAGTTAATGACTTGGAAACTTATAGTAGTCATCTTTATATAATCAAATTTGACTTGGACGCCCATTTTCAAGATATTACCATCCTGGAAATGGATGCATGGATGGAGTTCCAATTTAATGTGAATGTAACTGAAGTTAGGTTGCAAGAAGATTTATTACAACTAAAATATGAAACTGAGTAAGGCGGATACTTGCAACAGTCGCAAAATAAACAAAAAAAAAAAATCCTAGCTGTATTCGCGTTTATGGAGTAAAATATTTTCATTCTTGATAGCCTTTCCAACTTTATATTTGGTGGCAGCAGGATTCTGTATTGTAAACAATCTTAGATCAAGGAGAGAAACCATTTGGATGTACAAGAAAGGAGAAACCTTTAATTATTTTTGATAAAACCAAACACAAACTATTTAGTTAATCAACACCAACCACAAGGCTCATTTCCCTAAACATATATTTTTAGTATATATATATATTTGTTATTAAATAAATGTGCGGTTATTTCTTATTTGTATTATCATAATAATGAGTTTGCTCTTGCGTTAGTTCAGTTTTAAAATTTTATTTTATATATATAGAAAACAACTTTATTAAAGCGAAAAATAAATGTATATAAGTAATACAAATGATTCTAGAGTAAAAAAATTACAAAATAAATAAATAAATAAAATTAAAAACAAAATAATTGGTAATATGAGAACTAAAGAAACAGTCTATAGTTAATTTAAAACTGATAAGGAATATGAATACATTTGACTATAAGATAAAACCAATGCAAACTGAAGACATATAATACATATTATTAAATAAAGATTAAAGCAATAGGGACTTCTTAAGGAAACCGAAACAGCACCCAAGTCTGATCAAACATAAATTTAGATGACATAGTACTGTCTCTGGCCTTAAGTTTTTTTTAAAGTTTGTATAAAGAAAAGGTCCACATCTGGCTGTGGCAGAGTGAACAGTTTCTTACACCTGGTTAACCATACAGAATATGTCAAGAAGGTAAACATTCTGATGGTTGGAATGTCTCTTGAATTCATGCAATCCTTGATGGACATAATTTTATACAGGTCAACTTTACAGTTCTGATAAATGGTCATTTTGATTTTGCCAAGACCAATACATGAGAGAGTGATGTGATCAAATGTCTCATCCTGATGGCAGCAGTTCATACACAGTGGATTGATGGCACCAAAGTGTCTCCTGTATTTCAGGAACCAATTAGTAGGCATAGTTTGAAGGTTTATTTTGACTAGATAGTCTAAGAATTTCGGTTCCAAAGCCCAGAATTTAAATAGAGTAATAAGCTTCTGATTGGTAATCCCAAGCTTCGGCCTTATAGAGTTTACTTGTGGGTTAATAAGCTGATTGGCTTCCCACAGAGTAAGTTTGGAATTGAAGGCATTATCCGATATGTTATAGTGTTTATTTTATTTTATGTCTCTACGATTGCGCTTATTTGTATTTGTTACTTCCTATATATAATTCCTTGGTTACTTCATAATATTATTTTTGAATAAAATTATGTTTTGTAAGAATATTATCAAATTTTATATTAGATGAGCGGTAGGCATATTGTAATCTCTCCAAAATATGTCGAAGTGGACGGTAAACAAAAAAAAAAAAAAAGATTGAAGATTCCTGATCTAAAGAAAGGAAGATGTAATCCTTTCTAAACATTTGCTTTAGGATAATACAGTATGTATTATATACACAGCATGTATATAATTAATTCAGTTTAAAACCTATAATTTATTTGACATCTAGTTTTAACTTTAATATTTTTGGATTGACTAGAATATATATATACCTTATAGGCATATGTATGGTAATTAATATAAGTCAAATCTGCGCTCAATGTTTTTTTTCTTCTTGACAAGGGTGTGATGGTTTTGCGAAATTGCTAAACTTGATTCCATTCTTTTAATTTCATCAGAACATTTAGGCTTTTCATGCTATGTCTAAGTTTAATTAGATTTGAGCCAAGGACAAAAATTTTAAAACGCATATGGACACACATACAATACTTTTTTTGGTTTGAAAATTTTTTAAAGCGATTTAAAAAAAAAAAAGTAATGTTAATTTTTATCGATATTTTTTTTTTAAAAGATTAGCGTAATAATTGCAAATTAATAATTATAATATATAAACGATTTTGTTTTCCCACATAACAACAAATTAGATAGTGTAATGATTCTAAGGTTATTGTAAAAGGAAATATTCAAAGTAATTAGCTGATATGGACAGGAAACTTAATTATGGCTGATGAGGTTAATTAAGCTTGTAATAGATTTTTAATATTTTTATGACAGAATATATATTAACACGTATATGCACAAAATAATTAATGAAACGCATTAAAAAGCAACTCTTCCGCACGCAAAAAGTAGTAAAACTTTGGGCACCTGCATAATACATACACACACAGTCATATATTTACATGATTTAAAAACTAAACGGCTGATAAAATAAATAGTTTGCCAAAGTTATTAAATAAATTTCAACTGAGGAAAAAAGGATAAAGGGAGACCGAAAAAAAATCTCTACTTGATTCTTTTAAGGTAATTAAAATGCAATGCTTTTAAACATATATATATATATATATGATGTAAATTTATTTCACATACACATATCGTCGTAATCATTTCACCAATTATTAATCTACTACAGTATAAAGTTCTATCCATGTTTAATCAAGTTATCCCAATCTCTACCCTTTCTTCTAAACATCCCACCAGCAAAATACCATATTTCATTCACCCATCTCACTTGTTATCTTGAGATCTGGTTTAAAAAATCAACAGTTCCATTTATTATAACCTCTTTCAGCAATGTACCCAATCCAGCTCCATTTCAGTTTTAATTCTTTCAATGCTCTCTCATTCATGTATTTCATTTTTGATCCCTTTTTATTATTCCTTACACCTCTTCATACTTCAATGGGGGTCTGAAGTTTCTGTACTGCTCTTCTGACATATTTACCGAAAAATCTTTTTTTCAAACGCATAGGCATACTTCATTCTAATAACTATAATGCTATTTTTATTGAATCTAATCAAACTATATACTCTCCTTTTTTTCTTTTTAAACAATTTATTTCTTCTCATCGACCATATATAACATAATCACATCTTTAAACACTTAACGTTTCGACCATCTTTTTCT
This sequence comes from Epiperipatus broadwayi, assembly GCA_028023455.1. NCBI lineage: Eukaryota > Metazoa > Onychophora > Udeonychophora > Euonychophora > Peripatidae > Epiperipatus > Epiperipatus broadwayi. The sequence goes on from JAQFVV010000070.1 coordinate 481,101, forward strand.
GTAGTCATTTGAATATGTTATACATGGTTGATGAGAAGAAATAAAGTTTTGAAAAGAAAAGGAGAGTATATGATTTGATTGGATTCAATAAAACAATATTATATATATTTTAATTAGGCAAAACTCTCCATAAAGTAGTGCAACCCTGTGCCAACCAGAGTAATCAATGAATGCCAGAAGGCTTATGCATAAAATCCCCATATAGTGCCTACTCATCCAAAATCCCCAGACTAGTTTCTGGCTTGTGGCCTTAATCAGTGAGGAGCCTTGGATCTGAGTGCACTGCACCTAGATCTTAGGATCTAATGCAACTTTCCAGCAGCCACCTTTTATCTCTATGTAATTACAAAACTATGAAAATGAAATTTGAAAACGTAATAAAATGTTCAATCTAAGCGCAATAGCTTATTTAGTCATATGGGTCTGAACTCAGTTCAGCACCCATACATTTTGGTGTCTTTGGCTCTTTAACAACCATAGCCACCACTATCCTATTAGGCAGGATTGGTGTTAAACCACTAAACATCACATGATCACCATATCTTATGCTAGCACATCATTGTTATTAAACAGGCAAAACTCTCCACACAGTGATGCCACCCTGTGCCAATCAGAGTAATCAATGGATGCCAGAAGGCTTATGCATAAAATCCCCAAATACTACCTACTCATCCAATAGCCCCAGACTAGTTTCTGGCTTGTGGCCTTCATCAGTGAGGAACCTTCCACAAGCCAGAAACTAGTCTGGAGCTATTAGATGAGTAGGTACTATTTGGGGATTTTATGCACAAGCCTTCTGGGATCCATTGATTACTCTGGTTGCCATGGAGAGTTTTGCCTGTTTAATAACAGTTATGTGCTAGCATAAGATGTGGTGATCATGTGATGTTTAGTGGTTTATATATATTTTAAAGAAAAAAGTTTGTTAATAGCAGTGACAATAATTTAAATATATATATTCCTTTTAATATTAAGTTGTTTCTATCAAAAACCTTGTATTGAAGTTTAATTCTATGATTAATTTCATCAATTATGCTTTCATCTGTATTAATAATCTGTTCGAAGTATTTGTAGTTGTTAACGTCTTCTAGTTCATCATAATCAATCATTATTTTCTCTTTCTCTTGTGGCATTTATCATGAAAAAAAATAAGCTTGTTTAGAGCTATTAGCACATTCTTTATTTATTACACATCGGTAATGCAAGCTATGTAGGTCATGTGATATGTGACTTGTTTTCATTAATACTATATATATATATATATGTATTATATATATCTATATAATATATGAACTCTCTGAACTACAATAATAGATGTAACTTCAAAATTTTTATTGACATTATAAAGATAATATTATTTAAGATTTGTATCTTACAGAACAAAAGTTTACGATTCCAAGATCTCATCTTAAGACTATTATATCAATTCTAAAAATCATGGATTCCTATTGACTTTTAAATGCATACATGCTCAGGACATTATCTTTTAAAAAGGACAATATATTGATAAAATACATAATGTGAATAAGTTACTTAAAAATGATGTTAATAAAATAATAATTATGTTAATTTGTACATAAACATAATGTTAAACATTATATGATCACCATTTCTTATGCTTGTTCATAACTGTTATTAAAACTGTCAAAACTCTCCAATTAGAACTGCTAAAAATTATAAAAACAAATACTTATGAAAGATTTATTGTATAAACACTTGTATACTGAATATCTTGTGACAAACTTTTTTCAAATTAATGAAACTTTTCTTAAATATTTTCAAAGAAAAATGTCAATATTTGTAAGATTTATCTAAAAAAACTGTTAATTATCTGCTAAAACATAATTAGAAATGGAGAAAATAACTTGTTTCAACTTTAATTATTGTTTAAATTACTACACTATTGGTTTTTTTCAAAAGTATAAAATTCTTTTATCATTTTTATTACCTGAAAGATAAATGTCATATCATTCTTTAGGATTTCCATCATAGAAGTACTGGAGGATTTAAACCAACTTTAACATCATTTTAAGATATTTACTTGGATAAAAATATCTTAAATGTATCTTCATGAAATTTAAAGACTTTGAAAGAAGTTGGGGTAGTAGAGTATTTTTTATATATTATTACAATTTATTCTCAATAAAATAAAAGTTCTCATAATAGGAAATCATAATAATCACATTGTAGCCTACTTCCTTTACTTTTATTTTTATTATACATAATTTAAATATGTTAATGTGAATTAACCCTTCTTATAAAAAATGCATGAATGTGGTCATGGCTTCAAGTCACTTGAAAAATTTCAGTTTTTACATTACAATAGTTTGTTTATGCTTATTTTAAAGCTTAAAAAGTACCGTAAGATGTTGCCCTCTCTAGAATTATTTTACAAATAAAAAATCAATAATATTGACTCTAGAAGCTGCAACAATGGGAGAAGATAGGTTTTCCTAGATGCTGATTGGTTGGTTCTCATTTTGAACAAAAGAAGAGCAAAAGAAGAGCACCTATCAATAATTTTCACTGCTCCAACTTCTTTGTTTTGATTTTCAAAATGAAAATGAATGTTTTAGTATTTTTTTACATATTATAAATTATTATAATAAAGTATGCTGAAAATATAATTTATTTTAGAAAAATAATAAGATTTAAGTAAAAAATTCTTAACTTTTACATGAACATAAATTGAAAAAGAAACCAATAATGTGTGCAGCACTTTCTTATTTATTACAAACTTCCTTTTCAGGTCTTCCACTATCAAATATTTTTAGAATTATAAATAGTAATTTATTTTTGAAAAAAAAAAACATTTGTTCACTTTCATAATCTGACAAATTATTAATATACTTTTTACAAACAAAACTAAAATAAATATAATATTAAAAAATGAATATACTTTTATTGCTGATTCTGTAATTGACCAATCAAAAATTTAGACTTTTACCTCATTCAGCCAACTGCAATATTTGACAAGGAAAAGATTAGATTAATAGTTAGGTATATTAGGATAACTGAATGATTATAAATGATAATTGAATATTTTACATTGATGATTAGCACCAGAATTTGAGATTATATGTTTCTGCTTTTATGTATTTTATTGATTGCATTAATCTTTGAATATAATTTGAATGTGTCAATGAACAATGTATTAATTTGATCAAAAATAATTATATATATGAATCTAGTTGGAAAAACATAGAGAAACTAAAACTTATATTCTGTGAATTATAAGACTTATTTCAAACTTATTTTTTTGCATTTATAGTTTTATATATTCTGACATTCCCTAGCAGCTGAATCAATGAAATTTTTATTTTAACAAATTAATCCTTACTCTTTGTTATTATTTCCAAAAATTTCAAATTATTGATTAGAAATATAAGTTTACAAATGAAAATCATTCTTAAAAAATATTTCAACTTTATAAATATGAGAAAAAAAAATTGAAATTCATATTCAGAACAAAAGTTTTTGTTATTATCTAATCATCATCATTTCCAGAAAAAATGTATTCCAAAAGAAATCAAATTTATTTTAATTCCATTTCTAAAACCCAAATCAATTATCATGAAGCTATGAAATTCTGTTTTAACATTTAAAATGTTATAAATAATCAATAATTAAAAAGGAAGTCAACCTATGATACTGCTCTACTTCTTGAATATTATAAATCTCTACACACTCACCCACCAGTAACAGTTTTAAAAACATAAGTCAAGCCCTGATATAAGCATGGTCAGTAAAAGTTGATATATATACAAATACACTCTAAACTTACATGATTCACTTAAGTTTTTAAAACTCTTACTGATGGGTGACTGTGTGGAGATTTATAATATTCAAGAAATAGTCCAGTATTAGAGGTTGACTTCTTCTTTAATAATTACAAAATTTTCAGTGCTTTATAATAATAGATTTAAATAATTAATAATAAAATGCCATAAATAATCTTATATAAAATAAATATTTTACAAATATTTTGTAGAAAACAATAATCTATATTTAAACAAACTATTGAGAAATATAAACAAAGAGCTTTGTTAATTGCTCAACAAGCTTTGTCATAAATTCTTAGCAAGAGAAAGCACTTAAAATATCTCTATCAGAAATCACACCCTAATCCCAGACCAATGGTTTCATGCTTTGGCACTCCTCAGTGAGGTGCTAGGATAGTTTTTGACACTAGATCTACAAATACCAATTCAAAGCCAGCATTTATCTAAAAGTTACCCATTGAGTAGAAAATCTAAAATTTTCAGACACTTAAATGTCTTCAAACCCAGCTATCTAACTTAAATAGCTATATGGGGCTGAGAGATCTTCAGCCAAACCATATATTAGTAGTCTTAGCCATATAACATCACTTAAGACTTAAAGCAAAAACTATAAATAGTCAATAAAAAATAAAAAATAGAGTCATATATCACATGACCCACTTCTTTTTTTAAGCTTGTAAAATATAAACAAAGAGCTTTGCTAATTGCTTAACAAGCTTTGTGATAAATGCCTAGCAAGAGAAAGCATTTAAAATATCTCTATTCGAAATCACACCCAAACCCCAGACCAATGGTTTCATGCTTTGTCACTCCTTAGTAAGTTGCTAGGGTAGTTTCAGACACTAGATCTAAAAATATAAGCCCAAAGCCAAAATTTATCTAAGAGTTAACCATTGAATAGAAAATTTGAAAATTTCAGACATTTAAATATTTTCAAACCCAGCTATCTAACTCATATAGCTATATGGGGCTGAGAGATCTTCAGCCAAACCATGAAACCATTGGTCTGGGGTTTGACTGTGGTTTCAGATAGAGATATTTTAAATGCTTTCTTTTACTTGGCATTTATTACAAAGCTTGTTGAGCAATTAGCAAAGCTCTTTGTTTATATTTTACAAGCTTAAAAAAAGAAGTGGGGTCATGTGATATATGACTATTTTTTATTGAAAAATATGTTTTTATTTTCAAAGTCTAGATAAAAAAAAAATGAAGAGCATTCTCAAAACTTTATAAGTACTATTGATCATGAAAACAAAGAGACTTACAATCAGCCACATTGTCAGGTTTTTGTGCAAGATTTTTCTGTATAGTAGTGACATCTTGAGATTTTTTAAAAAATTAATAAACCAATATTATTTTAGTTCCAGTTTTTGCTGCCAAATAAATGCAAAACTGGTAAAGAAATGCTCAAGATGCAAGATAGTGAATTAAAGCCAAAGTGACCAAAATGTCATTGGTGGCTCCATGACTTCATGTTCAGAACTCAGAAAGAGTTAAGATTGTGGACTGTTGACTTTAATAAATGCATAGTTAAGGAGATAAACTTCTATCTTAAATGCAGTGTGATATTTAATGTATGCTCCACTGTGCCACAATCGTGATGCAAAATAAACACATATAAAATCAAAATATTTAAATAGACTACTTCATGATAAAGACCTTTCTAAACCCAAAAACCTAAACCAAGAGGCATTACATTATTTTTCAGGTTTGCTAGTTCACAAGTAATTGGGGTAATTGAGGTGTTCATTGTTTTTTCATTACCACTAAAAAACTAAATAAACATTTACCCCAGTGCATGTATTGAAGCAAAGTTTTCACAGGTAAAAGGTACAAACATATATTTCAAGTTCATCATAAATGCATTTGCTTATTTACACACACACACACACACACACATTTTTTTTTTTACAGATATATGGTTCACATCTTAAGGAATAGGTAATATCGTTTTATCAATTGATAGAATTGCATTTTCTCCGATGTATCTGGAAAAGGTTGCTTAAAAAAAAACTTGTAAAAGTGATAAATTTAAGTTGGGCACTATAGAGTGGCTATAAATCAAATGTCTGCATACATGATTTTGTTGAAGTTTTAAAGGACTGCTTAAAATCATGTTTATTTTATATGTAGTCCTTTAAGTAAAAAAAAAAAAATATTACATGCACAAGTGGATATTTAACCATGCACAACATTTACAAACTGCTATTTTAACATGTGATTTTGAATTATATAAAGCATCTTTAGTTTACAATTATTAAATTCTGAAAAGAATTTTAGTAAAGCAAAATTTGTCATTTTAAAAAAAAATGTTTAAATTTATATATACATCTGTTTATATATTTGACCACTAGTATAATGTATATACTGAACTTTAGATGTAATTAGAGGGGATTTAAGCACAGATTTTCCAGGATCTCTTCAACTATCCACCCCATTTTATATAATCGATTCACATGAATGTGGTCATGTGTATCGGTTATATAAGATAGAGTGAATAACTGACGTGGAGCTGAAAGTGTGTGTTTAAATCCCCTCTAATTACATGCATATATCTTAAATAGCCCATTGTTGAATGATTGTTTCCATATTTGCCTTTGGGTTACTAACTAAAGAGTGATGAACATTTGAAGTTTATTTTGTCTAGTTTCAGCTCTGACAACTACTGATTAATTATCCAGAGGCTATCTAGGATAGTCACACATGCCTATTTATATAATCATGACATTTAAAGATTTACGATATAATCACTTGTTATTCCAAATAGAGCAAAAACATGAAGTTTGGTTATCAACAGAATGGGTTAATGCTTTGATAAAACATAAGATAAAAACTGGATAAGTAAAATACAGAATCAAATCGGCGTCATTGGACTGCGGGAGTGAAAAAATATAAATAAAATCAATAAGGAAATTTTTTTAAAATTATTTTTCTTTGTAAAAACTATCTCATTATTATTATTTTTTTTTTTTGTGAGCGATTTATGAAAAAGGTCAACCTATCGTTTAAAATATGCTTAGTTTTTTTTTAGTTGTAGTTGATATGTAAGTGTGATGTGTGTATACTATTTAAAAAAATAAACTTATTAACTTAACGAGTGTTTTGTTAAATCGACAAACTGCTAATAACCTTTTTCGGGACAGAGAATTAATACACAACTCTTTCTAATTGTATAAAAGAGCAATAAAAAAACGGTAGTAAAAACTAATAATTATAATTAGTTATGAAACATTTTATGCCTCACTTATTTTCTTTTAAATTATTTCCTTCTTCTAAGGGTCATGCTGTAATAAAGTAAAGAAAATCAATAGAAATACTTACTGCTGTTAAAATTTAATCTTATTTTCTATTGGTCAGTAGATGAGTTAATAAGTATAATGTTTAATACCATCTTTAGAAGTTACGAACTTTGTTGAAACTATGTTAAATCTTTCAATTTTATTGATTTGCTCTTTTTTTTTCTTTGTTTAATCGACAATTGACAAATATTGCTGTTATGAATCAAACGCGATTTAGAAATAAAAACATCGGCCTTTTTCATTGCTTTCAGCCGTAAAATATAATTTGTAGTATCATACTTGAATAATTATATAATTTTTATATTACTCTGTAATCTAGATATGCTTTAAACATGTTTTTTTTTTTTTTTTTTAAAGTTTAAATTAAAAAAAATACATTTTAATAATTATTTAGTAGATGCTGGGGAACAATTCCTGACGGCAAACATTGCCTTTAGCAGGCCTAAGGAATACTCGGTCTGGTGTAAGTATTTCAAACTTTTTTCGAGACTTCATCAAATCCTTATGATTATAATGTTTTATTGGGCAAATAATTTACCACAGGATAACATTGTTCACGAAATTGGTAATATAGAGAGTGATCGAAAAAGTGCCTTAAGATAGAGGTTAGGATAGAACAATACATTTTACCATCAGTATGGATGGGTGAGCTGCATACAATAACCTAGACAGACTTTATAATGGTATATATACGCATTTTGTTGTTGTGTTCCAGGAGAACTTCGTGAATCTGGACGACCTAGATATCCATATACAAATTGTAGAGAACCTATGGATGCACGTGAAAGGTAAGCTAAAATGGTAATTTGATACCAGCAATGTTTTATTTTTGTGCTACCTGCAGGAATATACATTCAGGACTCTTTAGAATAGTGTCACTATTTTTATGGACTTTATTATATGCATTGCTGAGAATTCATAACCTTATTGTAGTTAGTCATGAAGTAAATGGGATTCTCACTTCAATTCTCTAAATGGTTTCTAACACCAGACAGTGTATGCCCAATCACTTTAATCTATAGTTACATTTATTCAGCACTACCTTAAACCACTGTGTTCTTTATTGGTGCTATGTTCTCAAAGTATCAACTTTATAACTAGATAGTTAGAAATTCTTTCACCAGACCGTGTAGTCCTTCGGCAACATAAGTCATGTTTACCAATTTTTTTTTGTTTACAAACAAAAATAAATAAAAGTAATATATGTTATATAAATAAAGTAAAATATGTGCACATTTTTCTTAAACAAAACTATAATTGACAGACGGCTAAAAAATTTAGAAATTTAATTAAGCATATAAACGAAAATAACAAAAATATGAATTTACTTGTACAAATTATTTTTTAAAAAAAATAAATAAAAGTCTATAAGTAAAGAAAATAATAAAAAAATTCATTTAGTTGTGCAAAGTAATTAAAGAAATAACAAAAAAAGTTAACTAAAGTCATTTGTACCGAATAATTAAAAAAAAACAAAAACAATATAAAGTGATGTAGAATGGCCATGATAGATTTTGTTAGTTTTTAGAATTGGTTATTTTTAGAATAATTGTTCATTAAAATAGTATTGGTTTTTAAAACGGCCTCCTACTATTTATTTTGAGAAAGCATACTCACCCAATGTGATTATTTTAACTTCATTTGGTCACAAAAAACTACCCCTAATACATTACTTATTTTTTCTTTGGGCTTTTTTACAGACAAGAAAAAATATTGTCACTTTAAATTCCACCTTTCCTATGTAATATTTTTTTGATTACTATTTTCACTTTACTTTGGTCAAAAAAATCAATCGTTTTCTTTGATTTTATTTTTCCTCTCAGACTACAATCTTACCAAAAACCTCCATGTGTCAATTTTCAATATTTATCACCTGTATAAGGATGCAAAAAATCTAGCAGACACTTGACTTAAATAATTATGCTATTGGCATGCCTAATATTTTTTTTTTAAAAATTACTTTGAACAACACATATCTTTATTTCTTCTTTATCCACAGCTAAATTCATATTTTTTATCTTCTTGTTTATTTGTAACCATTTTTTTTTTAAAAATTAAAATTGTACAAGTAAATTTGTATTTCTGTTCTTCTTGTTTATTTTTTTAATTAAATTTCTAAATTTTTTAACCATTTATCAATTGTAGTATTATTTCTGAAAAAAGTAAATATAAAACATTTAATTTTGTTTCCAATAAACATTACTTCATATTTATTTGTAAACAAAAAAAATATCCAACTATTTGTTCCATCAAGACTTAATTTGTGATGCAATTCACTGTGACTTCTTTCTTGAAATCAGGAATCACTCAGACACTATGCCCAGAGAAACCTGTTAGCTACTTCCCTTCCCTTTTCATTCCCCACCCTAAGTTTTTGTCATTTATTCTCTATCCTGCTCCATCCCATTTCCACAACATTATCTTTGTCCACTCTATGGCCTTCATATCTAAATCGCTCTTATCTTTTTCCAAACCCAGCATAAAACCAAAAATCAATTTTCTGTTTAATCACTTTGTTTATATTTATTCTCCCACAGCTTCATTATTTGTACTCTTTACATTCAATTAACATATGCCTAAAATTTTTCATGCCTTCCTCACATAACTTTTAGACTAAATCACCCACATTTTTCCATTTATGTGTATATATTCAGTTGTTACTACTGATCCTGTTTGAGCTTTAAACAGTAAATTACTTTCCTTGCTATTATCAAAAATTAACTCACACCCAATATTCTGTTTACTTCTATATATATTTAAATTTTTTTTATTCGTTTTTCATCTCTCCAACTCACTATTTTTTTATTAATGCATCTATTCTTCTATTCCATTCTTTGCCACTATAACAATCAACAATTCTCCAAATACCGTCATCCCACCTTTTTGTAAGTATACTGATATAAAGTCTTTATCCAAATCTTCTGCATACCATACTATCTTTCTCATCCATCTTGTTGCCTGACCTTTACTCATAACCCAATTAAATACTATTTTGGCTATTTTTTTATTATCCATAAATTGCAATCTACCGAACATTTTCATTTTACTTTTTGCATCTCTCATATAAAAACTTGACCGTCCCATTACTCCTTGAACTGCCTTCTTTGTCATCCACACATTTGCATCTAATGCATGACTTCCTACTTCTCTTTGCACTATTTCTAAGTAACCTAACACCCCTTTACTAACACATAATGCATTGTTACTATAAGTTATAGTCCAGTGGCTTCTCCAAGTATCAATGATAGTATTTAGCAATTAAATTATCTTTTTTTTGTAGTAAAATTTCTCCTAGCTTTTTAATAATATTTATGTAAACAGTATTTAATGACTAAATGCTTTTTTAAAATTAAAGTTAGTGAATAAAGTATTCAAATTTTTTTTTCTTTAAATAAAAGACCAAAATTTAGATCAGTGTTCCCCAAAATACTCATATGATGGAACATATCAAAATTCTAAAATTTTAGCAGAACCAGAATACCTTAATTATTGTAAAGGATAAGTAGACATTAATAATAAATTAATTAAGCAAATAAATATAAATTAAAAAAACAAAATAAGCATTTCCCCTCAAATTGTAATTATATAAACAAACACATGAAAATAATAAAATAAACTAGAATATATACAATAAAATTATGTTCTTAATGATTAGGATGTTTTTGGTTCTTTGAATTGCAAATTTTTTTAATATCAGGTACAGTCGTCAAAAGCTGAATTTTCATATCCAGTATAACATCAAGTCTGTTCTTGTGTTTTAATTTGGTTGTAGCATAATATGAAAATCATGCCTTGCGTATAAGCATAAATATATTGCTGTAAAAGTAAACAAATATAAATAGCTAGGTTTGACACATTGGTGTATTCATCTGTTAAATTTGTCCAGAAATCATTTAATGGCAGTTTTTGTATTTTTATTTTAAATCAAAGTCACTGATTAAATCAACTATATTTTCATAATTACTTGTTCTGAAATCTATTGGCCTAAATATTACTGTAAATGTGTCCCAAACTCTAGAAATGTCCGATGAACTTTGGGAAGCATTTCAAAAGAGTTGATTATAAATCATGCAACTTATCTCTTATGTTAGAATTTATTTCAGTTAAAAATTCATACAAGATGGAAAAACAGTCAAAATTAGTCTGTTCAACTGCAAAAATTCATAATTATAATTTTCTATCAAAAGACTCAATTTTATTTCTTGCATTAAAATATTCATTCTTTGTAATGATAAGTTAATTTCATTGCATTTAATAAAAACATCTGCCTAATACACATGACTCATTATTCTCAATAATTTATCATCTGGATAGTCATTCCATTTCAGTATGTCATAAAAGTGTTCATATGTTCTCTTCTCATTTCTTCACATAATGTGGTTTGAAGTGGTCAAGATTTTACATGATTGATACGTTCTATGACTTCATTTAAAATAGTTTTTAAGTATGTCAGCATTTTCTTTGCTACTAATGATTATCTAGGTCAAACACTGTGACTTTTTTTGACTTGTATAGCTAATTGCAGAGTATGCATTGTAACTCTTATTCATCTTTCCTATCATTTCTTAAGAACTGTCTGTACAAATATCATTATACTTCTCCCAACATATTTTCTGTTTTGGGAGGTCATTATTAATGCACTTGAATTTTCTCTGATAGTCATTGCCCGGCAGGAGTGGACATGAGGCTACTCAGGTCGTCAACCTGCGAAATCCTCATAAATATAATTCATTGAGAGGGGATACACTGAGAATTGGAACGTGGAATGTTAGATCTTTGAGGAAAAGTGGGAAATTGGAGAATTTGAAAAGAGAGTTGAATTTGAATAATATTGATGTAATGGGATTAAGTGAAGTGAGGTGGGAGGGATGTGGAGAAGTAAGTAGTGGAGATGTAAAGTTGTTTTATTCAGGTGGTGATAGATCAATTAATGGAGTTGGCATTGCTGTGAGGAAGAAAATATGGAATAGTGTGGCAAAGGTTGATGGTATTAATGATAGACTGATGGTGATGAGAATAAATGCAAGTCCTAGGGATTTGGTAATTGTACAAGTTTATATGCCAACTAGTACTCATGATGATAGTGAAATTGATGAAATGTATGAGAAGATAGAAGAAAGTATTCAATGTGAAGGAAAAAATGCATGTATATTGCTATTGGGGGATTGGAATGCTGTTGTGGGGAAAGGTAGGGAAGAGAAAATTGTTGGAAATTATGGTATTGGGAAAAGAAATGAAAGGGGTAGTCGACTTGTACAATTTTGTAAAGAGAATGGGTTTGTCATTTCAAATACTTGCTTTAAAAATCATATTAGAAGATTGTATACATGGAAAGCTCCAGGTAACAAAGAACGTTATCAAATTGATTATATACTGATTCAGAATAGATATAAGAATTCTGTTAAGGGTTCACATGCTTTGCCAGGTGCTGATATAGATTCGGATCATAATTTGGTGATGGCTAAATTAAAGTTAAGTTTAAAAAGAATTAAAAGAGGGAAAAGATACACAAGATGGGACTTGGATAAATTGAGACAAATGGAAAAAGGAAAATTTGGTTTAATATGTGAGGGTGAATTTAAAAGAATTGTTCAGGATGGGAACTATATTAATGGCTCTGATGAGTGTTGGAATAGAATTAAAGAGGGATTCTTGAAAATAGCAAAAAATGAAATAGGTATTATTCGTGCGAGAAAAGCTAAAAGACCTTGGATAACTGAAGGTATGTTGGAAAAGATGGAAGTGCGGAGAAGGTGGAAGAATATAAATACTGAGGAGGGGCAAAAGAAATATAGGAAATTTAATAATGAATTAAGAAGAGAAACAGATTTAGCAAAAGAAAAGTGGTTGGAGCAAGAATGTAAAGAGATAGAAAGGTTTCAACAGATGAAAAGATATGATCTAGCATTTGATAGAATACAAAGTATTTCTTGGGAGAAAAAGACATGGGTAGCAAGTGAGATTGCGGATAAGAATGGAAGAAGGTTAACCGATAGTAATGATATATTAAAAAGATGGGAAGAATATATTCGGTATCTGTTTAGTAGAGGAAATAATTTAATTAGTTATGAACTTGAAAATGAAGAAGATGTTGCAATGGATGATAGAGGTATGGACATACTGCCAGATGAAGTAAGAAAGGCAATCGCACAAATGAAGAATGGTAAGGCTATTGGATTTGATGCAGTACCTATAGAATTTTTGAGAGAAATGGGAGAATTTACTATGAAGGAAATAGTTGGACTTTGCAATTTGATATATAATAGTGGAGTTTGGCCTGAAGATTTTTTAAGAACTATAGTGATTCCAATTGCTAAAAAGAAGAAAGCTGTTAAATGTGAAGAGTATAGGACAATAAGTGTATTGTCTCATGTTTCTAAGGTGTTATTGAGGATTTTAACTCAAAGGATTTATGGGAAGGTTGACTATTATATTGCTGAAGAACAGTTTGGTTTTCGGAAAGGGAAAAGCACGAGAGATGCTATTGGTATTGTTAGGACAATTGCAGAACGATATATGGAAAGAGATAAAGGAATTGGTATATGTTTTGTAGATTTAGAAAAGGCATTTGATAGAGTAAGCTGGAATAAACTGATGTCTATCTTAAGAGATAAAGGAGTATTCTGGAAAGAAAGACGATTGATATGGAATATGTATAATGGGCAAAGAATAAGAGTTAGATTTGGATGTAATGAGACGGATGAAGTGAATATAGAAAGTGGAGTTAGGCAAGGATGTAGTATGTCACCTGTTTTGTTTAATATTTATTTAGAAGATATGATAAATAATTATTTGGACTGTGGAGGAGCAAATATTGGAGGGAGAGTAATAAAGTGTATAAGATTTGCAGATGATATGGCTCTTATTGCTGAGGAAGAAAAGGATCTTCAGAATATGTTGAATAAATTGGAAGAAGGATGTATGGCATATGGAATGAAGATTAATATTGAAAAGACTAAGTGTTTATGGATAGGGAGAGATGCAAAAAGACTGCAAATTGGAATCCATGATGACATGGTGCAGCAGGTGAAGGGATTTAGATATTTGGGTTGTTGGTTGAGTGAGGATGGAAGAAGTGAAGATGAAGTTAAAAGAAGAATAGCATTGGCAAAGGTGACATTTGTAAAAAGAAAGAAGATATTCTGTGGACCTATGGAAAGAGAATTAAGGAAAAGATTAATTAAATGTTATGTGTGGAGTGTATTAATGTATGGTTGTGAGACATGGACATTGAGTAATAGAATTAAAAAACGACTGGAAGCTTTTGAGATGTGGATATGGAGAAAAATGGAAAAAATCAGTTGGGTGAATAAAATAACAAATGAAGAAGTTTTGAAAAGAGTTAATGAGGAAAGAAGATTGATTGAAAGTATCAAAGAGAGAAAGAGAAACTGGATTGGACATATACTAAGAAAAGATTATAGTTTAATGAAAGATGTTTTGGAAGGTATGGTGAGTGGAAATAAAAAGATAGGACGGAAGAGATTGACATTATTGGATGATATACGAGATGGAAGGGGTTATGTGGAATTGAGGAAGTGGGCAAGGAAGAGAATGGAATGGAAGAATGGATGAACTGATGTAGTGACTACTCTCTGGACCTGTCTATTGGACAGACTACTATTGATGAGTCATTTCTTGTAGATATTCACACATAGGTAAATCTTCCTTAATACTATTATCAAATATATAATGATCCAAAGCCAGTATTCACTATAAAGTCCAAATTGATGAATTAGCTCTTTCTTTATGTCAGCAGAAAGATCTTAAATATGGTATGAAATAGTATTATTTGATAAACATAATGTATGTGCTGGATACAATATCAAAACTCCCATTTGTATTCATCTATAACTTGATAAAACTATATTATATTGATAGTTAAGAGTCTTATACTATCTGAAGACTGTTAGAAATAGTATGTAGGTAAATATTGACATTTGTGATGTTATGCTAGCACATGTATCCTTTTTTTTTTATTATTATTATCAGTGATTAGAAATTTATTAGCATACCATATTTTATAAATGCTGGATAAATTCTGAGACTGAATATAAATATTAATGTTAGCATGTAATAGTACAATAGCAGATGCTATTCATGTGACAGGTATTTTTCTTATTGACTTTATTACTATTTTTGAAAGGTTAAGCTAAGTGTTAGAAAGTCACTGCTTGGTGATTGGGATAAAATTCTGTTTCAATATATAAAATAAATAAGTGTTTTATCTTTGATCTTGGTGATGATGTTGATGAGTTGGCGTAGCATGAAGTTGCTTTAAAAATTTATCAAAATTCAACTTAAATGGCTTAATGAAATATTAAGAGAAACAATTTACACCTAATAAATAGTAAATTATTTTCAACAGTTAATATTTATAATTAGAGCTTTATTATTATTTTTCTCATGTGTCATAGCATCAGCCAGGAAGCGAACCTGCAAACCCGGAACAACCGACTGTAAAGCAGCTATCGCTGACCTCTCGACCGCCAATGCTTTACTAAGTTTTAAAATTAAAAGTTCAAAATAAAATTGAATGTTGAACAAATTTTTCCTTTAACCTCATTTCACTTACAAATCTTGGTTAATTGTCAAGCATTGGTGGTCGAGAGGTCAGCGACAGCTGCTTTACAAGCAGTTGTTCCGGGCCAGCAGGTTCGCTTCCCAGTTGATGCTATGACACATGGGAGAAAAAAAAATCTTGGTTAATTGTTTGAGATCTTATTTAACTATTATGGATGATTAAAAAAACATAAAAAAAAACTATTATGGATGAATTTGTTGTTTACTTCTTTGAAGCATGAGATTCTTACATAATAGCTGCTAGGTGTTATTGCTGAAGTAAACAGAGTGACCCATCTGAAGATATTATCTATTCATGCATTATTTTTGCTTTATCAGATGATAACTAAAAGAAAGAGACCATTTTCACGAAAAAAAAAATTATAACATTTTGTTTACAACAGTATATCAGATCATGAAGTAAACAAAACCATGGAGATTTTTGAACAAAAATTTTAAAATAACTTTTGGTTTTTGTTTTTATGTTTGAAAGTTTTTGAGATGCAATCAGAATACATTTTTTTTTTATTTATTTAAAAAATATTCTGAATAAGAATTATTTAAACCTTTAAAAAAAAAAATGTAAACTTTTTCAATGATAAATTACATTATCTTACATCTAGATAAAATTTAATGCATTTCAAATATCATATTTGTCTCCCTTTTTCTTTTTATTTGTAAAATACTATTGTCCTTTCTTTTTTTTAAAAATAAAAATGTTAGCTAAAAATAAAGTTAAACTTCAAGAATAATAAAATAACCTTGTACATCATTAACTTATTATTATTATTTTACTAAATCTATTTTATTTCTTTTATGTAATTAAATGTTATCATAGATTCATTTTTTTTATTTACGCAAATGTATTAGTAAAAACGTGTTTAAATAAAATGGAGGCTTATAATAATAAATTAGCATGGCAGAAACATTGATTTGTTGAAATCAGATACTTTTGCAATGGGACAAATCAATTCACCAAATGGATGTAAAGTAAAGATTATGAGACATTCAAATTAGATCATTTTAAGCTAAGAATTTTATAAATAATATTTCTTAATTTAGAGTAAACATTTTTTTTTTATTTACACAAATACAGACTGACAACTTATACTTACATTACATATATATTTCACACTGAAGATGATTGGATTAACTAAATAACGATGTCCTACATTCAAGTGATAATTAAAGTATTAATAAGTTATTAAATTAATTGTAAATTAAGTTATAGTTTAAGAGTACATATAATTGTCTATAATTTTCATAAGAGGGTTTAGGTATTGATTGTAGCACTTTGTGTTGCTTATTGCAAGAGTAGAACGGCAGATTCACAAATTAGTATAAGTTGAGAAAAGTTGTTATGTATAAAAATATTTTATAATAAATACATTTGATGACGACTTTTTATTTATATACTTACAACTGCAGATCACTTTCAAGTGAAGGAAGATTGCAAGATTTAGAAGAAGAACTGTCTTATATTAAATGGGACATTATTGGACTTTGTGAAGTTAGAAAAAAACGTGAAGAGACAATTGATGTAAAAAGTGGACATGTACTCTATTATAAAGGCACACATATTGGAAATATAAGTGGAGTAGAATTCATTATAAATAAAAAGTGGAAGAACAATATTGTGGAGATTGATTGTGTATTGGACAGAGTGGCAAGATTAGTTATACAACTTAATAGCAGATACCAAATGCAAATAATTTAGATTTATGCTCCAACAAGTTCTCATAGTGATGATGTAATAGAAGATTTTTATATGGATGTACAAAAGGCTTTTGATCAGAGTAAACAACATTTAAAATTGTTATGGGAGACTTTAATGCTAGAATTGGTAAACAAATGAAAGATGAAAGTGCTGTAGGTAATTTTGGTTATGGTTATAGAAATGAGAGAGGACATAGACTTGTGGAGTTTGCACAAAAAAGAAAAACTTTATATTATGAATTCTTTTTTTGAGAAAAATGTTAAAATGAAATGGACATAGAAGCATCCAAATGAAGGTACAGCAGAATTGGATTATATTTTGACTAACAGAAAATACATATTTCAAGATTGTAATGTTCTTAATAAATTTAACACAGGAAGTGATCATCGATTAGTAAGATGTAAAATACATGTTAATGCAAAACTAGAGAGACAAAAATTATTAAGAAAAACAATATTTATAGTTGATATTCCTAATCTTCAGAAACATTTTAATGAATTTAAATTAGAACTTACAAATTGGTTTCAAGTATTAGTAGATTTTGAACATGATTCAGATTTGAATGAAATTAATATGAAAATAACTGATACACTTTTAAAAACTGCAACAAAGATAGCTGGTAGAAAAAAGCAGCAATTGACTAATAAAATTTCTACTGAGACTAGAGAATTTATGAAGAAAAGAAGAAATATGAAGATATGCAAGAATGATGCATTAAAAAGGATTGAATATCTCAAATTTTGTAAAATGGTCCAGATAAGAGTTGAAAATGATATAAAAAAATATAACTGTGAACTAGCAAGGAAAGCTGTAGAAGAAAATAAAAGTCTGAAGAATATAAAACAACATTTTGGTATTGGTAGGAAATTTATATCTGCAATAAAAAAAAAAGATGGAATTATTACTAAAAAGAGAGATGACATCATAGCCTATTTCTATTACATCTTCTGAATTGCCCAGAGTTTTAAATGAAGAAGTCAAACATACAATTAAATTTATGAAGAAAGGGAAGGCTCCAGGTAATGATGGAATTATAATTGTTATATTAAAAGAAGCAGGTGAAGAAATATATTTTTTTTTAGCAAAGTTATATACCAAATGTCTAAATGATAAAGATGTACCAGATGATTGAAAGAATGCAGCATTAATATTAATATTTAAAAAAGGTTATAAAGAAGATATTAGAAATTACAGATCTATCAGCTTTTTATCAATTTTATACAAAATTTTTACCAAAATGTAAGACTACAGAGAACATTGGATTTCCACCAACCAAGAGAACAAGCTGGATTTAATAGTGGTTTTAGTACAGTAGATCATATCCAGGTATTGAAGAAGTTATAGAAAGAACAAATGAATATGAGTTGCCATTATGCTTTGGATTTGTAGATTATTAAAAGGCATTTGATTCTATAAAAATTTCTTCAGTGATTAAAGCATTGGATCATCAATGTATAGATTCAGGATATTGTCATATTTTAAAGAATATTTATAAAAATGCAACAACAACAATTAGATTACATAATGATACTGGGAAAGTTAACATTGAGAAGGGTGTAAGACAGGGTGACTCCATATTTCCAAAACTTTTTACAGCAGTGCTGCAAGAAATATTTTGTGAATTAAAATGGGAAGCTAAAGGAATGAAAGTAAATGGAGATTATTTAAGTCATTTAGATTTTGCAGATGATATAGTTGTTTTTTCAAATGATGCTTTAGAGCTGCAGGAAAGATTTCAGGAGTTATCAGATGAAAGGAAAAAAGTAGGACTAAAGATAAATGTCAAAAAAACTAAAGTAATGTTTAATCGATTTTCTCAAAATACGAAAATAAAGATTGATAATGATGAGTTAGAAGAAGTTAACAGTTACAAATACCTTTGTCAGATTATTAGTACAAATGGAAACATAATGGATGAAATTAATCATAGAATTAAATTTGGTTGGAATGCTTTTGGTAGAAATAACTTTATACTAAAAAGAAATATTCCTATGTGTTTGAAAAGAAAGGTTTTTAATAAATGTGTTTTACCAGTTCTTACTTATGGATCTGAGATTTGGACACTTAACAGAAGAGCAATACAGAGACTTCAGACCACTCAAAGAAGTATGGAGAGATGCATGTTGGGAGTAACAAGAAGAGATCAAAAATGCTATGTATGGATAAGAGAACAAACATGTATTACTGATCTCATTGAAAAAAATTAAAAGATTGAAGTGGAGTTGGACTAGACATATTGCTAGAAGAGATGATAATAGATGGACAATTGAAATCTTAAACTGAATTCCAAGAGATTTTAAAAGACCCAGAAAGAGACCGCATGTTATATGGATGGATAAAATAAGAAAGTGTGCAGGGGTGATGTGGAGAAGAGAAGCTAAAGATCAGAGAAGATGGATTGAACTTGGAGAGACCTTAATCCTGCAGTGGATTAATAATGGTTGATGATGATGATGACATTTATTTACTATATAATAAAAAGCCTAAAAATAATTATTTCACCAATCACAATTGGGGTCATGAAATAAAAGGGTGCGGAATGTAGAAATTAATTAATTCAACACTTACTTTTTACAATAAGGTTTTTGAATTAATTGTTTTATAGCTACTCCACTGTTTATGTCAACTTAAATAATAAAAAAATCCAAATGCAGTTGAAGAAACATTTATTTTTAGGCTTTTTAGTTCATAGTAAATAAAAGTATTTATTATAAAATATTTTTCACATATATTATTTTATTTTTTAATATTTGTAATTTTTTTGTGCTTATTCCAATTCAAATTTGAAAATGGAGATTAAAATATATTCAAAGTCTGCTTAATATTTGAAAGAAAAATAAAATGCATTAAAGATAATCTTCAATATTATTTTGTTTATGAGAAAATCATTTAAAATTTTAAAAATCAACTTTTACAATCTAAAATAAATAAAATTTTATGCAGTTATCTTAAAAAGAGAACTTTTACAATCAAGAGAAATGAAGATTTATTTTTATTTCAGTTTAACAAATCATTAACATTTTTTACTTTCTTTTTTTAAGAAAAAGTTATCCTTTCTTTTATGCATGTCAAAAAACTTGCTGAATTGAAAGGAAAAACAGTCTCAGTTTTATTAGTTCAGATCATATCATATTTTATAGAAAACTTAATCTCTTTTCATATCTCATCACATTCACAATGAGTTTATGTAGGGGATTTGAACACAGACTTTCAAGCACCAGTAAACTATCCACATTATCTCATATTACTGATACACAAGACAACACACATGTAGAAAAGATAAACAATCCCCAAGATATGTATTTTGTGCTGAATTAGCACTCATCAGGTGGTTCATATTATTATCTCTCACACACATATATAATCATTGCTCAGTTTATATTAAGATAGCAAATCTTTATACTTTAATGGACAGACTTCAATCTACTCCAACCTCCTACTCTTCAGCCATCCATACCATTAAAAATCTGATGATAGAATGCCCAAATTCCATGCTGATGCCAATATTGTTGTTATGCCCATATTAACCTGAAGTCACTCTGACCCCTCACATATAGGTCAGTATCGATTAAAAGACATAGAAGAGGGATGGGCAGAATGCAGAATTAATGGTGATTAATGTGTGGTCATGTGTATCAGTAGTATGAGATAAAGTCGATAGTTGAAGGTTGCTTGAAAGTCTGATTTCAAATCCCTTATATTTACATTTAAGTTCCAGGCATAAGAATGCCTGTATTCCAAATGAGTTTATGGATATTAATGTGTTATAATTTACATACAGGCAAAACTCTCCATACAGTAGTGCTACTCAGTGCAAGCCACAGTAATCAATGGATGCAAGAAGTTTTGTGCATGAACTCCCTATATAGTGCATATTTATCTGGTATCCCCAGACTAGTTTCTAGCTGTGGCTTTCATCAGTGAGGAACTTTGGATCTGAGAGCACTGCACCTAGATCTTAGGATCTAATGCAGTCCTCCAGAACAAATCTTCCTGAATCTATTGATTATTCTGGCTTGCACTGAGTGGTGCTACTGTATGGAGAGTTTTGCCTCTGTGTAAACAGCTGGTGTAGTCATAAATAATGGAGATCATGTGTTGTTTAGTGTTATAGGTTACTTATAACCTATCTATTTAAGACATCACTAAAGGTAGGGGCATTATATCAAATGCTGCATTAGGAATGGAAGTTTAATCTATTTATTTCAGAACCTTCTATTATGAGTTTAGTCACTTCCCAGATTCTTAGATTAGTTTCTAAATATTATTTAATTTTAGAGGGCAGCATTGTATTTATACCCATATATTTAGCAACAATTTGTTTTTATATATTCAGGCTAAAGTTTTAAATCCAAACTGAGTTGCCTGAATAACTATACAGATCTGATAATAGATTGAGTTCTATGTAGTTTAATGATCAGAACTAAAGGTATCCTTAAATATTAGGATTCTCTTAGCATTTTCCCCATTGGGGAAAAACAATGCCCACTGATAGTATAAGCTTTAAATAACTCATTCTGGAACAAAATAAATATAAAGGACTGCTACTCCTAATTCATATGCTAAAAGTAAGGGGTGGTAGAGAATAATGGAATATTTTTATTGGATTTATACCTTATTCATCAAAGATTTTCTAAACTCATCAGGACTAAAAGCATTACAATTATTTAGTAGCTAAAGTAGGGTCAGATCTATTAGAAGAACAGCATCTTGAGCTAAAAATAGAATATTTGATACTTTGAAAGTTATTAACTTGGAAATATAAAAGAAATAAATATTACTGCTGGATGTATCATTTATTTATAATGTTTCCTATTAAGATGGATTGTTGCTCTTAATGCAGTTATTAATAGTAAATTAAGAGCTAAGCATGGATTATTCAAAAGATTTAGGAAACATGTTTCATAATATTTCTACATAAATTCAAACCATAGCAAAATTAATATATTCCAACAGAAATATAGATTAATATTATTTTATCCTGACCAAATATGATTATGAGAAATAATTTGCAAAGTAGAGTTTAAATTTTTTTAAATAAATGTGACATTTAGCATTATTTATTTTTTGATAAAGAATTTACATCTGGTTTGTTTTCAATAGCAGCAATTTGCAAAATATGTTTCAAATTTTTATCAATGATGCAAGATCGTTGCTTTGATTTTTTGATAAATAAAATATTCTCACTTATTTTTACTCCCAAGTAATAAAATAATATTGCTTTCTTTGCATTGCCAATCAAATTTAGAAATTTTTGAGAATCCAAATTTTTAAAAAATTTGATATTAGATAATAGAATTGGATTTTGGAAATAGTATTGTAAAAAATTCTGATGATGACTGCAGGATAGTTGAAACTGTTAGAATAAAATTTTAATATAAAAAAATTGTATTGTTAAAGTGTTTAAGTAAGTTGTAAATAGTATGATATATTAGATAATTCTATGTTTTATTTTTAATTATGTCAAATACCCTGAAAAGATATGAAAATATTTGAAAAATAAGTTTTTTGTTTTTGAAATCAAAAATTTTTTTTTTAAATTCATTGTGCTATTTTATTAAAATATCGATGTCCTTTTGTTTTGGATAAGTATTATTAAAAGTAGTGGTGAATGTGAGGAAATCAATGAAATTATTATTCTTTAACTGGTTTTGAAAAAGTTTAAATTTTTTTTGAATGACACAAACATGACTCTATAACTTAGTTATTAATTAAGTTTCTTCTTTATAATTTTATATTGAAGTCAGTGAAATTATCAATTATATAAATGAGAAATGACAAATCCAACAACATTTGTTATTCTTTTCTGGTAGTTTTTTTAAAAATTTCCATGAAGAAATTCATCTCATCTTTGAATTCAAAAACCTTTTTTCCCTCTCAAAGTCACTGAACTTCACAATAATATTCTGAATTCCCATGATTGGCTTCAAGATCTAGAAATTTTAAAACTTCTTCATGTTCCAGCAGTAAATTAAATTAAATTTTATTTATTCATTTAACCACAACACATATCTTAATAATGTTAGAATATAATTTTGGCAGTGGTTTATGCAATGAAAAATACATTTTTCTTTGAATTAATTTCCAACCATATCATTTTTGAAATGCCTTGCTTTTTCCAACCATTAGTTTATCTCCATCAATGGGATATTCAAGACAAATTATGATACCAGAAGTTGAATTTTTAACATTATCTCTTTTAATTTATGAAAAATGCCATTGCCCATTGTCATTCTTTTAAGTTGGGTAAGAGATAACATTTCTTCATGAATATTAAAATTTTGGTAATTCTTCTAATAAAAATTGAAAGTTGAGTAGATCTTTACTTTCATCAAATATTAGTAAATAACAATCAAACAAGTAATTTTTTGCACAAATGATTGTTCCACATTTACTTAGAATTACACAGAGGCTAAAATCTCCATACAGTAGTACTACTAATAAAAGCCAGAATAATCAATAGATGCAAGAAGGTTTGTGCATAAAATCCCTATATAGTGGCTACTCATCCAATATTCCCAGATTAGTTTCCAGCTTGTTGATTTAATCAGTGAGGAGCTTTGGATCTGAGAGCACTGCACCTAGATCTTAGAATCTAATGCTACCTTCCAGTAGCCACCTTTTACCATATGAGTTTAGCTCTGTGGAAACAGTTTGTGCAAGCATAAGAAATAGTGATCATGTAATGCTTAGTGGTTTTAAATCAATCCTGCCCAATAGGATTATGGTGACTAGTTATTAAAGAACCAAAGAAAACAAAAAAAAACATGATGCTGAACTGAGTTCAGATCTATACAATTATATACAACTATCCAAGTTAATGAGCTTGAAAACATTATTGAGTTTTTATTTTGGATTCAAAGCTTTATAGTTAACTAGTAAGGTAAAAGGTGGCTGCTGGAGGAAATGCATTAGATTTTAAGATCTAGGTGTAGTGCTCTCAGATCCAAGGATCATCAGTGATAAAATCTACAAGCTGGAAACTAGTCTGGGGATATTGGATGTGTAAACACTAGATAGGAACCTTATGCACAAACCTTTTTATATCCATTTTACTCTGGTTTGCACTGATGTTGCTACTGTAAGAAGAGTTTAGCCTCCATGTAAGCATAAGAAATGGTGATCATGTGATGTTTAGTAGTCTACTTAGAATTCTTTAATTTGTTTTGTAGCTGTTCTTTTTCCTCAGGGCAGTTTAATTCTACTGAAACTATGATACACTAATGTTTAATATTTTTTTCTATATATTTTTAAAATAATATATCTTACTTTCCTAGAATTTTCTAACTCATTTGCATTTTTTTATAAAGAATGTCTGCTGCTTTTCAAATTTTCTACTTAAAATTTTTTAAATTTTCTGACAATTTTGTTGCAGTCAGAATATTTTAATGAATAGTTTCTGTTAATATTGTGTTTCTTATTAACTGAAATACTTTCTAGACTTACCAGGGGCGTCAGTTGATTAATCCTTTACATTTCTTTTGAAAAGTGATATTTAGTATACCAATTTTTCTTATCTTATTCAGTGTACTTTTCTTAATAACAACTGCAAAATTATAATAAAAAAAAGTAAAATTTGAGTTTTAGTTTTCCTAATATACAATGTTCATATGTAAAAATCATTATAAAATCAAATATTACCCTCATCAGCATAAAATTAAATTGATATACAGAGAGATCACACTCTGACAGAATGAATTACAACTATTATAAAGATTGAAAATAGAAAAAGATGTAGTTGAAAAAGTAACAAATATTTTATTTTATTTAACACAATTCCATATTTACACTTCACATGTTTTATAAAGGACTAATTTATGTACGTTGTTGAAAAATGTCTGAAGATCAGATTAAACTTTAAGGGATGGAGTTGGCCTGAGGGTTGGATATTACCCATTCCTCTAGTAGAGATATAAACAAATAGTTTCATTTTATTTGGCAGGACCAAGATACTTAAATTTTTATGAAGCTGTACCCAGGTGTATTTTTTTCAATACCAGCTAGGTCGCATTAATAATTTTTTAAAAATAAATACTATAACAAATTAAACTTAACATCTTGATGTTCATTTGCTAATAATGTATATAAATAAAATAATTAATGGAAATTTCTAAACTCCATTTTAATCTGCAATTGTATAAATTAATTTATTCATACCCAATGTAATTTGATATAGCTTGTATACTGTGTGTTATCCTTTACTGGGTTTCTTATGCACACAGATATAGTGTAGCTTGTATACACAATATTTCCATAATGATCATTAATTATTTAACCAGTACTCTTCTGACAATTGCATATATATGCAGTATATTATATCATTGAGTAGACCATTACAGATTTTTGTATTACTTCTTCCTGCAAGTCTAAGTTTATTTGCATATATAATCTTTTAATAATATTTAATGATATTCATGTTGTATGTAAATTTTTCTAAGGTGAAAATAGTAATGAAGGGTAACAATATTGTCTGCATGTAATTGCAAAAGTTTAATGAGATTTATATATATATATATATATATATATATATATCTCATTAAATTTTTATGGCACATATATATATATATATATATATATATATATTGTGCCATTACAATTTGGTCACTAGCCAAATTTATAGTAATGTGCATGTAAGAAAGTGTAAAACAAAATCATCATCACATTTTTATATAATCATAAATGAAGCTGTAGGGCATCCAAGTTCAAACCCTACAAGGTCCAGTTCTAAAAGCTTTAAACAGAGAAAGAATGGGTCAACAATTACATGCTTTACTTGTTTGTGTGTTGATAGAAAGGTAATACACACATTTAAACTATTTAATATTTAATTTTTCTTTAAAAAGCAAAGTTATAATGCATACATATAGGCAATGTATGTGTAAATTATTTAATTGTTTTATATTTCAAATATTAAACATTTTAACTTTCTTTAAAACTAACCTATGCTTGATCAATTCTAATATTTTATTCTATGCTTTTATTTTGCTTTTCTTTAATTATAAGTGGGATTTAAAAGTTACAGATTTAATTAAATAATTGGGTTATAATTACTAAGCTAGCAATTATATTATTTAATGTTAGTTTATGAATGATTTGAAAGAATGAAGGATGTGTGTACATTACATACAAAAATTTACATTTCCTAAATATTGAAAGAAAAGGAAGGATTAAATCTGTCAAATTATTTTTTTTTGTACAATTTTTGTTAAAAGAGGAAATCTGTTTAATCAGATATCGATCTTTGTAGCAATTTTTTTTTTGTAAATAATTGTTTTTCACTTTGGAAGCTTATAATGGGTCAGAGCTCTAATTTTGAAATTGTCTTATCTCAAGATCTAAAGAAGGAAGCTCAAAGATTTGAAATGTTACCTGGATGTTAAAAAGAAAAAAAAAAAAAAGAAAAGAAAGGAAATAAGGATTGAGTCTATTTTTTTTTTTAAACAAAAGTGTCTGGAAAAAGGATTAAACTTTTCAGTTGAAAAATAATATAGTTGAAAATAAATTAGAGATCTAATTAAAACAAATTTGTCCAAAAATAGCAAGTGATGCTATCTCTGATTGGTTAAGTTAGCTAAAAATTGGATATAAAAAGCTGTCTTGAATTATTATTATGATTATTGTTTATGATTCAGATTATTAAACTATCCAATTGAATGCTGAAAATATAAGAAATGTCTGGCTAGAAAAATTATATGTATGTCCCATCGGTTCCGGACCATCTGGGGAAGCTGCACATCACATAGGAAAGAAAAGATGTGTCTAAAATAATATTCTACACCTTTCAACTGACCAGAGAAATAAGATGTTTTTAATAGAAGGAAGAAAGCATTCACCTGCATTCAAAGAAGATGAATTAATCTACTGATAAATATTAATCATCAAGTCCAATTAATTGTTACAACAACTGATTTTAAACTCAAGAAAATTTATAAATGTGAAAACAACTGCTGTATTTCATCCACATGCTTGACAGGAAGAGAAGAAAAATTAATATAATGATTTCCAAATTGTCCACTAAAGCAAATAACCTCAATAGAGTCATCATCATCAAATAGTTATACACCTCAAGAAAGAGATTGTTCCCACATAAAATGGAAATAGTAGCTGCAGAAATATAGACATTATACAAGACAAGTTTGAACCCTTGGAAATTCGCCACAAACAAAAGATCGGTAATATGACTTTTTATATCTATTTTCTTTATGATATCAGTCTTAATAAACATTTTAGCAATAAAGTGGTATATTTTATTTAAAGAACTTTTAAAGACTATTCAGATCGATTAAAAACAAGAATGTCTTACTAATAATAACTTTGAGCTTCATAAATTATCTTGAATGTATGAAAATTATTTGTTTATTAATTTTACAGTTATGAAAAATATTAATGTGTAAAACAATTTTTTTTTATGGTATTATGATTTTAGTTTTAACTAATATATTATTATTTTGGTTTTAAATAATATTTTGTTATCATGGGATAAAACACGCACATACATAATGATATTTTATATGTGTATAATTGTGAGTGAATGTGAAATAATGAGTAGTATTAGAATATTGGATTATTTTGTTTCAAGTTAAGTATAGCATTTCAGAGGTAGAAGAGAGGGGGGAGAAAATAATTTAAAACTTGTTTCTAAAACTTGCTCTTTCAATTTTACTAACATTTTTTTTTACATTCTATTTACATGTTGGATTTTTAAAGTATGTGTGCTAATGAGCAGATAATATTTTTTTTTCTTAAAATACTTTTCTCATGGAGTGAAAATCATGGTCAATGTGACGTCCAACTTAATACAAAATACATTTGAAGGGAAAGGGGGAAGAACTTAAAATTAATCTGAGGATTGTTATATAATCAATTATTATTATTATTATTCATGTCAATTTTCATATTTATCTAGAAATTTTTATGTATATGTTAGAAATGTAGTAATAAATATTAGTTTGTTTTATTAAATGAGGCGTATATATTTCATTAAGTGTAGTCTTTGTTAAGTGTGATTATTCATCATCATCAATGGTTGAATATTAGTTATTTAAGATATAAGTAAATATGCTAAAATTAAGCAATAATTATGAATTTCTTTATAAAAATTAGTTTTATGTTTAGGCTTAGTCCTAGAGCTGTAGTTGAAACCCTTGTCATTATTGTTATTATTATCATCATCATCATCATCATCAACGTTTTAATTAATGAGCTGTTTAACTGTTTAAAGGCCATAAATAAATATTGATTTTATAATATTTAGTGATCTCTTAGTATTATTATAACCACATCCCATCATCTATTTCATGCAAGGATGAGTGAATTGCCATCCTAAATTAGTTATATATAATCTGAGCTAGTGAACTTATAAAAATATTGAAACACATTTGTTATGGTAAGATCTGAGAAATGATTTATGTTCAATGAACTCCACTGTGGTTTAAAGATGTTTTACTTTTACCTAAATATTAGTGCTTATAGTGATATGGCTCAAAAAGCAAAATCTTCCATTTTATTATAAATAAAGTACCAAGAAGGGATTCAAACCCGGTACATGTGAAAGGTTATCAGATATAACCGTGTCTAGATTCAGATAATCTAGTGGCGCCCTGCTAGACCATATTCACTTAGTATTTGTTTAAACATGCACTTAACATCAAACCAAGAAATGAAAGTGGATAAGATTACTGTCTGTATACCTGAGCTATATTTTATTGAATTACTAGTGTACTCACCTCACGTGATTTCCATATACCTGAGTTATAATACTTGTTGTTAATAATTTACTTATTTCTTTTAAATATTATGATCATTTTAAGGACTCCTTTACTCAGGTATGGTAATATCTTTTGAACTCTTTTATTATGTTACAATATATATATATATATATATATATATATATATATATATATATATATATATATATATATATATATATATATATACATGCACTGACAGTCTACTCTGTCCACCACTCTAGCAATAATAAAGTAGTCCTATAATTTTGGAGGTTTCTGACAATTTCAAACAGGTATTGAAAGTGGTAACGATCTTACTTCAATCTGATCTGTTGTTTTTTCTTGATATTGATGATAGATCCTTCACTGGTTCTATTACTTGATCGTCTGATTGAGTACTTTTTACAGTGAGATCTGCTCTGTCTGGTGGAAAGAGCGCATTTCTTCATCTTGTGCTGCCAGGAATGTATCAATGCACCACACTTCTTCATAAGACTTCTTTTTTTACTAGATGATTGTTCAGGACAGTATCTGTTTCTCACTCTGAAGAGGTTATAAATGATTGATATGTCAAAATATTTTCCAATTGGATTATTGTGATTTTTTTAGCCAATACTTTTATTATCATACCTGGAAGCCATTTTTTTAAATGCCTCTTATCCAAACTTGTTCCCCAATTAAAGGTTAAATTGCTTTCACTAATTATATTATTAGCTACTAATAACTTGGACAGATGGATGCAAAATTTTTGACACATTAATAATTCTGCTGATTGTTTTCATTGTAAATGTATATGATGTAAAATATGGAAAAAAATTGACTTCATTTATAGTCTGGTATGCCATTTTATTCAATGATAGTTTAAGATGTTGAACTGTATTTTCAGCTAGATTATTAGATTTGGAATGGTACAGCAGTGTCAAAACCTGGTATATTATCTTATCAGCCAAAAAAGTCCTTAAACATCTGCAACAGAAAACTAGTTCTGTTGTTGACCCACAATGGTTTCTTGATATCCCTGACTTGTGAAGATTCCTTTTAATGCCCTAACAGTACATTCCACACTGGTATTTTTGAATAGTTTATACTCACCCATTTGGAGTATGCCTCTACAGAAACTAAAATATGTAACCATTTATTGGTTTGGCATGGTCCAAATGTAGTCTTCTCAATGGTTCTGTAAACTTTGGCCAGACTTGCCATTTTTTTGAAGGCTGATTAATGGTAGATTGACATTTGGAACAATTCTTCATCATCTGCTTTATTTCCTAGTTCATATTAGCCATCATACTTATGATCTTGCTAAAATCTTCATCTATTTAGTCTTTGAGTATCTCTTACATAATAAACTAACCACTTGCTTTAAGTCTTCCAATGGTTTGAGTACACTGGAAGTCACAAGGATGCAACCATTGCATGTAGAAAACCTTTCATGCATATTTCATATTGGTCTCAATACATAGTTTGTTCAACTTTTTGCCCATACACATTTTATCCAATTTTGTAAAGTTTATACTGAAAGTCATTTCTAGTCAATTTGGTAATCTTCAAAATGTTTGTTTTAAAAATTCCACTTCTTGATGTTACTATCACTTTTATCAGCCCTGATTTCTTCCTATTATTTACAATACCATTGTTACATGATCTTTATTCTTTCTTTTTATTTCAATTCCTAGTGATCTAAAACCATTTTTTATTAGAATAGGACTTAAAATGTTTCTTAACTATATAAAACAATAGAAATATGTTGAAATTGATTTTAATGGGTACAATTACTTTGCTACAGAAGTATCTATGCTTACCGCATCTATTTTCTTAAGTATCACTTTCATTTTATTTCTTTCACTAACTTTTAGACTTGTCTTTCTGTGATAACAAAGTTAAACCAGCACCACTATACAATTCCATACTAGTTTTTTGCTACCATATAATAACATCTAATAGAATATAACTATTTTCTGTATTCTTAATTTTCTTAATATTAATTTTTCTTCTCACACTACCTCACCATGATTTAAAGTCTGAACTTGACTAGATTTTATGCTCCTGGCTTTATTTCAGAAAACGTGAGCTAAATGTTTTATTAAACTATAGACACTATATTTTTTCTTTTAAGTTTGTGATACTTCTTCATATGGCCTCTTTCCCCACAGCAGTAACAGATTAAAACATTTAAACTCATACATTTTGGACTATCAGCTTCTGTTTTAAATTGTCCTCTTATACACATATGTAGTAGCTAGAAATTCTGAAGCTCTCTTCAACATTACTAATTCCTGTGCAAGTACATTTTCCCATTACATTCTTATACGTAAGGTTCAGTTCACAATAAATTTTTCCTGAACATGTGATACCTCATTTTATTGATCAACTAACATGTCAACCAACATGGAGGTAAAATGTTATTCTTTTGTGAGTATTCTTAATGCAATATTATAATCTTGATATATCTTTCAAGAGAACTGTTTTCTATTTGTAAATCTTTAATGTGCCACTTACTTAGTTCTTTCCAGCTAAAAATAAGCATTTAATTTGTCCATTAATATACATATAGAACATCTTTGGGGATGTTGGGGTCACAGTTGTTTGTCCATTTGCAATACATCTTTCTGGAGGACAACAAAAACATATATTTTACTTTTGTCATCATTGATTCTATTAATAAACATATATTTTGATATGTTCAACATAAATTTTCCAAGCTGAAGCATTATTTATATCAAATTCATGGATATTTATGTTTATTATTGCAATTATAATTGTTTACACAGATCTTCAATTTATAAAAAAACTTTTATGATCTGCAAGATAACACATTATTCTGCTACAATCATATCTGTGATATTCTGCTACTAATTTATATATATTCTCAAAAACTGTCATATGTGTCAATGTGCTGTATCCCAATGTCTTGCAATACCAGCTGAATAGCATCAATAATTTTATTAAACTAAAGACTACAGCATATTAAACTTACCAATACAAGTTTATTTACTAGTCAATAACGTATATAAATAAAATAATTAATAACAATTAGAAATGACTTCATAATTTCTAAAGTCCATTTTAATCTGCAATTGTATGAATAACTTATTCACATGCACAGTAATTTAATATAGTCTCTATAACTGTGTGTTACTATTAACTATGATTTTTTATACACACAAATATGCTATATCTTGTACTTGAATAGACAACTCCATAATGACCATTAATTATTTAGCCAACACTCTGCTGATAACTATATATATATATATATTCAATGTATCAACATAACTCTATGTCCTGTACATGAGGGGTCATATTGACCTTAGGTCAACATGGTTGTGAAAAAAATCTCTGCCTCAGGGTGGCCTTTGAGCATTCCATCAACCGATTTTCAATTGGATGGACGTTAAAGAGTTGGAGCGTGGAGTAGATTGAAGCCTGTCCATTGCAGTATGAGGTTTGGCTATCTTAATATATATCTGAGCACTTGTAGCATATATGTGTAGAGATGGTAATCTGAACCAACTGATGATTGCTGGTTTAGCATGAAATATGTATATTGGTGATTATTTATCTTTTCAACATATATGTGTTCAAGTGTATCAGAGTTATGAAATAGTGTGGAGAGTGGAGGGTCGTATGAAAGTCTGTGCTCATATACCCTATATATTACATATATAGACACAGGTATATAATAAGCCTATATGTTTCAGTTACAACAGAACTCTAAGTAGACAATTTCAGGTTTTTATATTAGTTATTTCTACATAGTCTAAACTCATTTGCATATAATATTTTTTAATAACATTCAAAGATATGCATGTTGTACGTAAATTTTTTTAGAGTGAAAATAATAATGAATGGTGACAATTTTACATGTACGTCTGTATGTAATTCCAAAAATTTAATAAACTTTATTTACATTTTATATATACATGCACAGACAGTCTACATGGGGAATAAATATTATAGATATAAACAATAACGTACAAAAACATTCAATACTGAACCAGAACATAAACATTCATATATATGTTCTCTATATTTTTCTATGGCGATTATATATTACGCTTGTAGAAAAGATTGGATAAACAAAGTTACTTTTTTACATTTTATTTAAGTTGAATGTAAATATTATTTATATTAAAACTATTAATATTGTTTGATTAGTAAATAAAATTTATTGTTGAAAGTATTTTGAAATAACTTTTAGAAAAATATATTACTTTTGCACTTAAAGATCCCGTATGTTTGATAGATTCAAGACCCCATTAGTTAATGTTATACTTCCATTAAGGCTAAACACCTGATCTCCATTGCTACAGAAATGTTTGCTCAACTAATGTTTATGGCTACAAGTCGGCAAACAAAATTCTTAACACTCTCTGGAAAAAAAAAAGCAGTCTAATAAATTAATTCATTTTATTTAGAAAATAAAATATTCTTTCTAAAACATTTATAATCGAATATATGTTAACTTCGCTGGCTGAAGGTACATTGGGATAAGCCAGCGGTAGAATATTATGATCACATGATAATATTTGACAATTATTAATGATTGTTTGCTTCATCGTTGGCATTAATTTCTTTTAGCATCTCAAATTTGGAACTGCATTCGGAAATAATAAAAACTCATATAATTTTTTTTTTTAATTATTTATCTTTTTCATTAATTACTCGCGTTTTTTTTTTTTTTTTTCACACTGTTACTTTTCTTTATTTTGCTGAATATTTATTATTATCGATACAACTACTAAGTAAATAATATTTTAACTAATTTTATTTCACTTTTTTAAATCTACATTTGATTTCTTAATATTGTAATTTATTGAATATGCAATACTGGAATGCAAGTATAATGTATATATTACCCTAGATGTAATTAAAGGGGATTTGAACTCAGACTTACCTGAAAATAATGAAACTCAAGATGCCTAATTTTTATTTATTTCTGCTATCTACAATCTACTTTAGCCTGTCTTTTTGTCATAAACTTTTTTTTTCTATCTGTTATTATTTTTAAGAATGAGTTGCAGTGGATATTTTAAGTATTATTGTCTAGTTATTTTTTTTATCTAATGTTTATATTATCATCATTGATATTATTGAAAGAAATAAAAAACTGAAATAGAGCTACGCTGGACATCTTGCTAGAAGAGTTGTTTATAGATAGACAGAGTTTTAGATAGGATCTTAAGAGATTGCAAAAGACCTAGAAAGAGATCACACGTAAGATGATTAAATAAAACAATAAAGTTTGTTAGTGTGATACGAGAAAAAAAAGCTATAAATTGAAAATATTGGAATATACATGGCAGGCCCTTCATCCTGTAATGAAAAATGAGAATGATGATGATTAATTTAAATATCTGATTTTGTTAGATTTTTTTCACTGACATTTTCTCTTTTTGTTATTTATCGTTTTATTAATCAAAATATTATTTTGATTACTGTTTTATTTTTTTAAATCTATTTTCTTTGTTATTTAATCCATAATTAATTTTTTTATTCATATATTTTTTATTTTTTATATTTTTATTTTATTAGTTAATGTTTATGAATTTTAATTTTTTTATCTGCGTTCCAGTTTTTCCTTTGTATTCATTAATTACACTTTTATTGTTTTTATATATATAATAAATCTAATTATTAATAATAATATTTGTCTACTTAGATCAAGATTTAGCTTTTTATGAAGGCTGCTTTTTTAAAATTATTTCCGTGATCTCGTGACTAGTGCATTTTCATAACATAATCATGACATTGATTAATCTGATTAGGCTTTGTGGGGTAGAAAATTCTTTGTTAAAATTTCAAATTTCAATTTTTGTTTAATTCATTATTATTAAGGAATTCGTTTATCATATATTTTGAATTAATAATAAAATGATACAATAGAGTCTTTATATCTAAATTCATAGTTAGTACAAAATTATTACAAATAAGAATATTAGATAACTCTCATCTTTTATATATAGAAAAAAATGTCTATTACAAAGACATGCCAAAATGATAATATATAGTCTGTATTTTTTTAAGATGTAACAGAATATTAAATAACACTAAAGATAAGCTGCAAAAATTAGACAGTTCAAATATGGTTTATTTGTTTGAATATTTTAGATGGATGATTTCTTTGAGTGAATTGGAGAAACAGACCTAAAACAAATTCTATATGTAGTCTCATTTGTCTAAAAATGAAGTGGAAATCAGCATTCTTTAGACCTAAGAGAGTTTTAATAGCAACACTCTCTATACAATAGTGGTAAACACTATCTAGTTTTAATACAGTACTATTTGTAAAAAAATGATTTGAAAAAAGAAAGTTATGAAAACATGATTCATTTAATGTTTAAAATGTATAATGAGTCAATCTCCAAGAATATTGAAAAAGCAATAATTGGAATTTGGATTTGAACTAAGTATATTTCATCTTACCCATAAGTGCCTGTGCACTAGACATGGAAATAATTAAGAATAATTGTAAACTTCAAGAATTAACTTCAGAAATAAAACTTTGATCTTCTCAGTTAAATATTCTAATTAATGATATTAAATAATATATGTATATAGGGGAATGGTACTTTCCCATCTCATAGTATAATAATTGATGATATTTATATCCATTTTTTTAATAATATAGATATTATATTTTTACATAAAATTTATGCAATTATGAAAATAGATTGGTAACACCCACTAATCTATTGAGTAATCAAGATCTATTTGAAATTTTTAATTAGCCTCTGATATGTTAATGTGAAGGAAAGGATACACGCTATTGTGAAAGTATGTTTTAGCAAAATTTAATTTAGATTTTGTGAATCACAAATTCCTAATTGTACATAAAAATTTATTAATCAATATTATGATTAAACCCAGATAAGAAAGTAAGACATAGAAACAAAAGAATAAAAGAAATTATTTACTGCTTTTTAAATCTATTGTATATGTTATTGAAATTGGAAATAAAGGGCAAAATTCCCAGTATGAAAAAACTAAGTGTTGGGGAGCACATCCACCAGCTCTCCAGATCATAAAACAGAACAAACACAGCAAACAGACATGGAAATGCCTTCTCGAAATGAACAAGAAATTGACCATCAAAATAGCACCAAAATAACTAATATCACACTCAGCAATCAGTCACAGTCCTTAATGACACATCAAAACATAGATGAACCCCACACAACTCAATTAAACCAGAACCAGAAAACACAAGATATACACTTGCAACAACAGATTTCACAACAAATTTCTAAAACAAAATTAAACCAAGATCACCAGAAACAAAACTTCAGTACTATTGATTCTCCAACAAAACAATTGCAGTCAGACAAAAAACTACAAAAAATTCATAACACTCAAAATAATAAAAGATAGACATATCATTCATCCAGCTCACAGCCAGATGAAACTAATAACTCCACAGCAGAGTTAGAACCAGATACTAACTTCCCCAACCAAGCAGCAAATCGTGCCATCAATTTACGAAAAAAGAAAGAAGGTAAAAGATCCAAACTAGGACAACCACCTGACTTCTATGAAAATCGTTCTCCATCAACCATAGCTACTGAATATGAAACACCCAATGATAAGCTTGATTCAAACCTTAACACCAATTCCAAAACATCTACTGTAGTTCAGCAGAACCCATCAATACATCAACCAAACAGTCAGTGTAGTAACATTCAAACTCTCCAGCAATAAATCACACTGATTGAAGACATGTTACTGACAAGTAAAAATAAACTCATCCATTTTAATTTAACAAACAATAATGCTTCTTAAAATTGGTGGAGTAAATGTAAGATGTCTTAATTCCCTCAACCGTGTCTATGCTATTAAAAAGTGGTTAGACAGAACAAATCTCCATATAGTCTGTCTCTCGGAAACTAAGCTGCATGTAAATTCAAATAAATCATCTCATGCAACAATATGGTATTTTCCGGTATTCACCTTCAAACACAGCCTCATCTGGAGTTGCCTTCTTAATAAATAAAAATCTAGTCTACAGCTCATTTAAAACACTTTATCTTAGTAATGACCTACTTTTTCTCAAACTTACATTTGGAAACACATCAATTAACATCATATATCTCTACATAAAAAGTGACACATACACTGCTTACCTATTAGTCAACAAAATTAACATATTATTATCTTCAGATGCATCACCCACAATTGTTTTGGAGATTTCAGTATGAGCTATGACAACTTCAACAAAAATATCTATATTTACTCAATAGAGTTCTTCTGTCTGGAGATGGTTTTTCCCCTTTGGGATCTTTCTCTTTCTATACACAGCAAAGGAAATCTCCAATAGACCTTCACTATTACTCCCCTGAATTACATTTTGAAATCAATGCCAAGCTTCAATTAGTTCCATTCACTGATCACTTGGCACTGCTTATATCAATACAGATAGATCTATCCAACATAGTTCATACTGAACACACATGTACCATCAGATTACTTAACAAAATGGCAACTCCAGAGCTCATTTTTTCAGAGGCCTACATTCTGTTTCATAAAATTAACATATTCTCATTGCCTTCACTACAATCATGGTCTGCCTTCACTGGAATATTTAGCACACTCATAGATTCATACACAAAAAAGACCAAAGGTCCAAATTGTTTGTTAAAAGAATTGGACACTTTAAATGACAAATTAGCTTCTCTTCATCAACCTAACACCCATATACAAGGCATTATGGAACTAAAAGCACAGTACCATGATAAACAAAAAGTTCTAGCACAGTACATCACCACCAAAAGATCTAAAGTCTTTCTAGCTAACAAACACAACTGGACCCGCAGTTATATTTGCTGGACACTTGGTTCCACAGGCTGGCTCTCACCCACCTCAGTGACTGTCAATCAGTGTTGCCTCAGTGGTCCATCCATGCTTGCCAAAATTCATGATTACTTTCGAAATAAATTGCAATATGCCAAATTCAAAATTGGGTAACATCTCGAATCAGACTGGAGATAATATAAATCACAACATAACAGATAGTGAAATAATTCAAAAATTCACAGCCTATCCTGAAAGTATACACCCAAGATTACATGGAATTCCCAGATTTGTCCTGATCCATCTGGGTTATTTTATGGCTCCATTGTACACAAAATGATTGATGTTTGGTGGGAGAGTTCCAAAATATTCCAGACCTTTATCCAATTTCACTTGTGCCTTTCTTAAAGAAGCAAATTAATCCCTCATCTCTGACCAACAAAAGGCCAATATCCATGATTCCCCTCCTCATAAAAACCATTGAGGCCATAGTCAAAGATAAAATCCAAGATCAATTATACACTCACATCACCCCATATCAATTTGTGTGAAAAGCCTCTTCCACCACAGATGCCGCACAGCATTTCCTGCTTCTCACAGAACACGTGAGACTTCACAGAAAGTCTAAACCTGTTGCAATACAACTTGACATTGTCTCGGCTTTTGATTCTGTTATTCCAGCCATCTTACTACAAACCCTTCATAAATATCAAGTCCCCAGCACTTATGTTAGAATAATTGGTACTGCTAAACAGGTCAATCTTTACATCACTTGATGGCAGATTTGCTAATGGTTTCAGACCTCATCAATCAATACCCTAGGGATCTCCACTTGCCACACTTTGCTTCATCACTTACATAAATCCCATGCTTAAAGAGATCGAGAATAAAATTCTCGGAGTCTTCATGCCAGTGCTTAGACAACATGTGCAACAAATATCTTATGTGGATGATGTCACTGTCTTTCTCCTGGACAAAACATATCTTCCAACCCTCATGCAGATTATAGACAAGCACTCACAGACACATAATCTCTATATCAATTATCTCAAATCTTCCATGTGACAAATCAGCACAGGCTCATTGATTCTGTCTGTCTTCACATCAGCACCACAGCTCTTCCTAGGTTTTCCCATGGCCAAGTCCAGACTTGCCATGGCAAAGCAAATACAAAACTCCATTTTGAAAAAGACTGGCAGGATTGTGGGCTCACTGTCAAGAATCACACTCTCATTACCCAGTAAAGTGACACTACTCAACATGTTGGTAATGCCTAGACTGAATTATTATCTGCCCATAATCAAACCCACCAAGGTTTTCCAAGCTGCAATGAACTCACTGTGCTCCAAACTTCTGTGGAAAGGCAAGGTTGTAGCCATCAGTATATTTAAGATGCAGATGCCCAAAGATCTAAAGGGTCTGGGATGTTAAGATGCAGATGCCCAAAGATCTAAATGATCTGGGACTACATTCGGTCTCAACCATATATCTGCAAAAGGCAATTGCAGTTCTATGCTCCATCCACTTAAAACAACCAGATTTAAATCTATTGACAACAGTGGAGCCCACAGATACTCCTCCACCACTAGGAAGTAAATGGATGACAGACATCTGGTCATACGATAATAAATGTTTGAAATTAAAACATCATATTGGCAAGTATATAAATACAGATTCCCAAACCAAAACACTCTTCAAACTACCTTAGGCCTAAATTTCAAATTGCTAATCAAAAAACTGAAGCACTGGTATATAGAACCAAGCCACATCGATTTCATCATAAAGCTAAACATCAATTCTCTACCCACAAGTCACTTTCTGGTGTACAAAAGAGGTTTTTCCAAAATCAGTCCACAGTGTCAATTTTGAAACAGAGATGAAGAAACAATACAGCAAATACTCTATAGTTATTCATTCCTCAGTCAGATCAGAGACTTTATTGCAGAAAAAGTGACATTGGACACAAGAGAAGTATTAAATATTCATAAATGCCATTACCACAGGTATTTTTTAACTATCAGATTTTCCATTTTCCTCACCTTTGCAGTCTGGCTGACAAGACACAAATTTAATTTTGATAACAGACTCTCTTCAGTCAGAGAAACCCTGATACAAATACTTAAAACCATTCATGCCAGAGACCAAATTCTAGCACCAGACTGGCTACACAAAGAGACCTGGTGCAAGATCAGTATTACAAACAAATAGTGTCTTACTTCCTCAACTGATTATTCTAGCCTACATGGTGTAAACCTACTCAAGCTTCAAGTACAAGACAATACTACTCATGTAATTTAATTAAGGTAATAAATAAATTAAAAAAAAAAAAACCTAAACAATAGAAATGCAGCTTTCTAAATAAATTAAATTTATAAAATGTATTGATTCTCCTCGGGGCAAATGAGTGGAGCTAAAAATAGAATAGAACAAAAGTGAAAAAGATAAGATCAAGAAAAGAAGACATTTTGAATTTTCTAAGAACTTTTAGTTAAACTTTAGTTATGCTCTCGATCAGTTGAGAGGCTCCAGAAATCTTAAATTAATTTACTCACCACAGTATGTTCGAGTAGAAAGCGCCCAGACTATTCTCCCCCTGGAGATGGTTGATCGTCTGCCAAACCTCCACATGTGCCCTCCACAAAATCAACCAAGAGGATCTGCTGCCCAAACAATCAAAAAGATGCCACTGCTGTTGAAATGAATCACCTAAATGCTGGAAAGAACTGCTATTATTGAACTCATGAACAATTTGCTACTGACCATGGAATCTGAAAGCTTCGTATAAAACAGGTATCTGTACACAAGGCCTAGAATACTTTAAATATATTAATCATGCTGTAGCTCACTCTCTATATAATTTGTAAAACTATGAATTTAATTGTTAATTTATTATGTAAATTTCTTTAATAATCTAGCTTACTTAATTCTGTCTTTTCTTGGGTATGTATTTCTAATTTTATATTTTTATTATCTAATGATAGCATGCCTATAAGGTTTTCTGACTGGACCTTGTCAAATTTAAATATAGATCTTAATCATAATGATTGCCATCTTGCCCAACGACATATTAATATATTTTTTTTATATACTCTTGTTGGCTGGTCAGCTGAGAAATCTCCATAATTTTCTAAATATCAATACATGATTGCCTGAAACATTGGATGTGTGTCCTGCGAATCCTAATTAATATTTATTTCTATAAATGACTTTGTTATTTTGTATAAATTTACACGCATTCGGTGCTTCATTTATTGTAAATGCAGGGGTCTACTACTTAGAAAATGGCTGACATATTAGTTATTAATACCCACCCAACTTACCTATTGCTTTTATATTTTATTAAATTTTAAGTATATTCCATTAATTATATTTCTTTGGGAGTCAAAATGTTCTTTTTTAAATGTTGATGAT
The DNA here is from genome assembly GCA_028023455.1 of Epiperipatus broadwayi. Classification (NCBI taxonomy): domain Eukaryota; kingdom Metazoa; phylum Onychophora; class Udeonychophora; order Euonychophora; family Peripatidae; genus Epiperipatus; species Epiperipatus broadwayi. Next base: position 522,388 of record JAQFVV010000070.1, read on the forward strand.
GTAGGGCCGAGTTATAAAAAAATATTAAATCTTAACAGAATAGTCTGTGAATTATACATGTGCTACATTTTAGAGACACAATGACCCATTATGAGCCTTGGATATTCCGGATTCTTCAGGATTTACTTAATCCCAGTTGTCCTACACAGGTGGACAAAATAAATGTTCCCGTAGGGTTTGATGCTGTCACACAGTCAGGAAGTAATCATGGCATGAACCACTTGTCCCTGATTATGCTTATGTGACATCTTACCTTTTGGGCCTATGGCAAATGCCAGCCCGTTCTAAACTTCTCCACGGCTTCACAGTTTTAATATATTGCCACCTTCATATTGCCTTTTTAGACGTGCCAAATGTTTCTTACTATAAATCTTATTATTCAATATAAAACTCCATCCCTGCATTAGTGCATAATTCACTCTCAAATAAATGTCTGTCCATAGTAATTATAAATGTTTTATTTAATTAAATAAATATATGTCCACAGCTGCTATTATAAATCCTAATTTAGACTCTTACATTGCAAAGATGTAAATCCCCAAAGGCATGCTCTTGAAATACTTGCTTGAGAATTCAGGTAGCTAGATTACGTCAGCCAAATAAATGTATTACTTTAAAATATAACAGTATTGGAAATACTGCTACTGAGATTTTAAATATAACCAAATATTATTAGTTAAATGATTTTAGTACAAAATATTCTAAATAAATAATTTCAAACTATATGTCTGCCATTACATATTTATTTATTTGATATCCATTCAATATAATATCTCCTTGATCAATTAAAATATAAATGTATAATATTAATATTGTATATATAGCTAACTCGAAAATAAAGTCTTGAATCTCTTGCATCTCCATGACCTCCATGCCTAAAGAAATGCTTACTAATGTGGCATCAGATGCGTTGTTTCATAGAGTGTATTGTGGAATTGATAAACTATGTTCGAACTCAGTACTACTGGTAGCATCACTATCTATGGTACTGCTGTTCTGTGTGGTGGTCGAATTCTGCACTATGTTAACAAATCATACGAATCTGATCATTACAATATGAATAATCATAAAGTAATAACAGCTTCTACAAGAATGTATAGTGTGGAGATTAGAAATTAACTCAGTTTATTTCTTTAAGGTCTCGATGAGAAATCAAAGTGTCTGCTTTCAGTTAAGAGGAAACAGTCATTAGCTTACATATAAAGAATATATATTTTCCCACTAATTATTTTTATACAATAAATTGTATAGTTTATTTAGTACGTGTGTCTGCTACTTAGCTTGTTCTGTCTTGCTCACATATTTGTTGCCCAATCAAAGGAAAAGGTTTCTAGAATAGTTTAGATTTATAGTTCTTTTTTGTCCATTATTAAAGTAATCACCACTACAAATCATAAATTCTAATTATGTCACTTCCAATTTTTTTTGTAACTCGTGTTTATAGTTAAAAAACTTTTTAACACTTTATTATATATAGCATAGCTTAAAACAACTTTTTTTAAAAAAAATATTTAATTGATTATTTGCTTGGTTTATATTAATATTTTTTCTGCACAGTGGCAAAACTCCCCATACAGTAGCACCCTATCTGCACCTATTGATTATTCTGGCTTGCACTGAGTGGCGCTATTGTATGGAGAGTTTTGCCTCTGTGTGAACAGCTTGTATAAGCATAAAGAATGGCGATCATGTGATATTTAGTGGGGTTTTTTCTGGTGATAATTATTTTATTAATTATGTTGATTTATTGCATTTTTTTTGGATACGATAATTGGATGAGTTCATTATGTAACAAGGTGTACTAACTTTTAAAAGATATAAGAAAAACATTATTATAATAGATTTGGAATTGGCATATTTTCAAATGGGATTTATCTTTTAATAAAATATATTGGATATTGTGTTATTTTTATTTATTTAAATAATTAATATAAGCATTGAAGTTTAATCGGTGATTAATTGATGAATAAAAAAGTTTATCATTATCTAATGCAGCGTATAGTAAGTTATGAAATCGTGAATTATACTGTATTTAATTCAATAAAAACAGTTTCAACTTTAAGAGTATAAAAATTCAAATAGTTTTTTAAAAATATGTTTACAAACATTGAAAACATTATTATAAAAATATATTATTTTTTACAAATTAAATTTAAACTATATTTATAAAATTAAAACTAATATTTGAAGTCTCTTCTTAAACTAGATCAATCTTATATGAAAAGGACAAACAAGTGTTCACAAAATCTATTTGTGAAAAGATTTTTGATATTTTTGTATCTTGATAAGATCTAATTAAAAACAGTTATACATATCCATTTACTAATAAATTTTGAATGATTATAATTAAGTTTTCTGAACTCCTCCCCAATACATTCCATCATCAGATTTTCAATGAAATGGATAGCTGAAGAGTTGTGGGTTGGAGTAGTTTGAAGCCTGTCCATTAAAGTATGAAGATTGGCTATCTTAATATAAAGCTGAGCACTGATTGTATATATGTATGGAGGTAGTAATCTGGACCAACTGATGATTGCTGGTTTAGCATGAAATACACATATTGGTGATTATTTATCTTTTCAATATGTGTATGATCAGGTGGTTCAGCAATATGAGCTGACATGGAGAGTTGAGGATCATGTGAAAGTCTGAGTTCGAATCTCTTATATAATACAACTTATCATACACATTTTTATGAATTATTTAATTTAATATCAATTTTTTTTTATAACTAGATCTTGTGAATCACTGATAGATTTTATTTTAATTTTTTTTTAACAAATTTTTAAAGATTGCTTTGTTTGCAATAAGTATATTTTAATCAAATAGAGTTTTTCACTCAGCTGTTTTTCTTATTAAAATAAAACAAATGGTTAATGTGATTATTTTGTATGCTTTTGCTTTTTATTAGGAATGAAATATTAATTATTATAATTACTAGTGTTTTTGTTTCTGTAAGTAGCAGTGGAAAATTGCATTTGGACTCAGAGATTATGGGATTAAAAAAATGTATACTTTTCATTTATTATTCTAAATTTTACTAATATATTTGCAAAGAAATATCTTAATTTTCTGTTCCTAAGTGTAACAGAATGAATGTTTCATGTTGTATTAATCATTATATTGGTTCACATAAATACCATTTATAGTAGTACTGTCTGTTCCATTTTGTTCTTCCCAGCACTCTTTCTGATTAAAGTTACTTTATAAATAGTCACTCATTTAGTTTTTTTGTCAGTTTATTTTTAAATAAAATGAATTTAAGTTTTAATTTTTGTACATAGATACCAGGTCTAATCAAAATAGAAGCAAATTCTGAATTTACTTATTTTTGGCATTGTGCAATAAAACTTTTTGCATTATGCTTGCAAAGAATAAAAGTAAGTTTTAATTAATTTTGAAAGCTTATTTTTACATTTAAAATATATTTCAATTTATTTAAATGTTAGTTGTATTAATAAAAAGTATACTTCATTTTTATATATACTAATGCTTGATTAAAACAATCAACATAGTGAGGGGAAAAACTAATCTAAAATAATGTCTCAGCCATAAGTTTTTTATTTCTTGATATAAATTAAGTACATAATAAATTTTAAAATTATTTTTTTAAAAATATACTTACAACCTTTTCAAATATTAATCATGTCAGTCAGCAAGCAAAAACTTTTTTCCTACTGTCAAAACTAAAATAGATGCATTTTACTAATTTTATTTTGCCAAATTTAAATTTGCATTTTATTTTTCTGTATCACATCTGGATAATTGGCAATAATCATTACCATTATCATCATCAACCATTATCAATCCATTGCAGGATGAAGGTCTGCCTCTCCTCTCCATGTCACATGTAAACACTTTCTTATTTCATCCATCCATCTCACAGGTGGTCTCTTTCAGAGTCTTTTAAATCTCTTGGAATCCAGTTTAATATTTCAATTGTCCATCTATCATCATCTCTTCTAGCAATAATACAAAATGTTATTTTGTTATCATATAATTTTTTTGATAAGTTGGTATTGATTGAATTGGATATATTATGTAAAAATGTTGGTATGCAAAATGCTAACATATTTTTTTCATACATTAATGTGTGTAACAGCTGTTTTTTAAACAATAAGATGGTTTTATGTTGCTTTTACTTATTTTTAAGCTGGCAAAACTAAAGCAGTAATTGTGTATTTTAAACCAGTGACCCCAGTAATACATTTAAATTATTAATCCTAATTGAAATAGAAACTACAGGCTTATAATCAAAAATATATAAGAAAAAAATGTTTGTAGTATATATATAAATATGGTGAAGCTACTTTTTACTAAAGCAAAAAATGAATAAATGCAAGAAAATATTAAAATTGCCATGCCTGTGGTGAATCATATGATTGAATATGCTTCAAAATGCTGTTTTGAAGGAATATTAAGTGCCTGAAATTTTGGCATTTAAAACAATTTTTTTCTCCAGAAATTTACTTATTTCATCCTTAAGTCTTTCTTTTTAAGAATAAAATTACAAATGCAGTGAAGAGAAATATAATACACAAGCAAAATAACATATCAAGCAAAGCAAAAGATACATAAGTTGAAAGCTGACTCAACATTTCTTGAAAATGCATATTAGAATTCCTCGGTCACCCTTTCCTTTTCTTCTAAAATTTGTGTGTTCTTGAAATTCTCAAGTGCTCTATATACACTACTAATACATTAGCCACAGTGTTCTTCAGTGCAAGCTAGAGTAATCAATGGATGCAGGAAGGTTTGTACATAAAATCCCTATCTAGTGCCTACTTATCCAATATCCCAGACAATAGTGATTATGTGGTGTTTAGTGTTCTTAAAATACTTTTAATAAAAATTAAAGTACAGTTTCTATATTCACAACAATGCACATAAGAATACAAATGAAAGTAAAAGATGTATAGAATATAAACTTGTTGAATTTTGTCTTAAGCACAACTGTTAGATAATTTTGACAAGGAATGTCAGTCAAAGATAGGTTTGGGGTTTAAAACATTTTTGTTTATATAAGTAGTTTGAGAGAAGCATTTGTCTTATTATCTACATTCAAATGTCCATCTTATTCTTTTTATTGCATATCTGGAGTTTGTTATGGATATATCAGGCAAAGGTAAAACTCAGCTACAATATAATATATAACTGCAATATATGCAAATAATCAAATGAAAATAAAAAATTGCAACTAAAGTTATATCATTATATTAAAAAGAGAGGTTTATGAGAACATTTCTCAGCATTACATCTTACAGCTATAAATATTAAGAAATATAATAGTACCACAACTAGATATGAACTGAAGAAATTGACATAATTTTTAGATTTTGGATATCAATTTCCTTTTAAAAAATCTATTATATATTTTTCCTGTAAAATCATATTAGATAGTATTATTATAAAAAATAATTTAATTTTCTTAAAAAAACTCAATTTAAACTGAAGACTACATATATATTTGCAGACATAAAATTAAGTCTAACATATTAACCCTCTTCTTAATGACACTTTATTCTTCTGTGAAAAGATTAATGTCCACAAAATTTATAGTAAAAAAAGTTTTTGATAATTTTTTGACTTGATAAGATCATTAGACCAATGAAGAAGGTCTATATACTCATTTACAACAATTATTGAATGGCCTTAGGTATGTCTTATGGGCAAAAATTTTTTTGAACTTATCACAACCTCAGCTATATAAATAAATATCCAAGTTTTATGCCAAATTTGAATTCATATTTTAGCACAATAGGCTAATATATAATATTACTCTATGAAATTATAATAAATTCAAAAAAATTTGAGAACATTGTTTCTATCTTCCTTTTAAATAACAAAAAATACAAAAAACAAAGAAGATATAACTCATTTAAAGAATCAAGTTGATGTTTAGTGAGGGATTGATGCTTTTTTAAAATCTTATTAAGAATACTGGATTACTGGTGATTAGTTAGATTGTCTATCATTAATTTTGTTTGGACATCTTTTGCTACTTAAAGAAATTTAACTTTTATCCCGAGTTAAACTCAAACTGAATTTAACATACAAATATGATAACTACATATAATATTGTCATAGCCTTGTTATATATAGTTCTACATTTTGTTGTCAATCTCAGTAAAATGATTTATTGTAGCTACTTCTTACATAATATGTATTACTATCTTTATTGTGAATGTTTAGGTGGTTATATTATAACGTTATATTTTGACATTTATATTAATAAGCATAATCATAAACTGAAAAAATATTGATTTATTAAATAAAACCAATTTTCATTCCTATTAATATATTATTGTAACTAATAATACATTTAAGAAATGATATTCACATGTCTCTTATAATAATACCTAATATAATAGATTAATAATATTATCCAAGATGTCGACAGACTTTATCAATTATAGCATATCAGAAAATGTGCATTTACATTTTACTTTCTTTTAAAGTGCAGTTAATTTTTTTTTTTTTTATGAAAATAAAATCACAGACACATAAACCTAATATTATAAAAAAAATACACAAGAAAAAATATGCTAAAATAACTACAGTAACATATAGTATCTAAGACAGTATTAGTGCAATAATAATCCTATCATGAGAGCCAAAGTAATATTATACCTAGCTAAAATAGAAAATTTTAACATTATGTTTAAACACGTATGTGTCCATGCACAAAAGTTTATGTTAAAACACAGTTTATTTACGAAGAGTAATTGTAAAATGATTAAATGAATTATTAATATTGAACAAACAGATTATTAATTTAAAATTGAGAATTTAAAATGTAACAAAATAAAATTATTAGTTTGATAAAATGAACAATTGTATATTTATTTTTGTGATTGATGTATATAATAATATTGTAGTTTTGTAAATAATATTTAATTATTATTTTAAAATTTTTTGTTTTAAAATTGGCACTTTAAAATCTGTAAAACTTCTCCAAAAATCGTCTGCTTTACGTCATCTCCATAGCAACCAAAGCAAACTTCTCCCATAGAAATCTAAAAAACAAAGTATTGTGGGTAATATTCTATGACATCACAGATTACATGGTGGCAACTTATAAATACTATTACCATTCAAAATTTGTTGAGATTTGTTTAAATCACTATGTTTGCAGGATCACATAAATTTTAAACCTGGAAGCAGACATTTATTAGCCTTTGACAACTTGGTTGAGTAGAGGAAATTGGCTGGGCATTTGCAAAATAGGAAAATATTTTTTTTCATTATCTTAAATGGAGAAATTAAGAAGTATTAGCAATGAAAATCATTTAGTACTACTTATAAGGAGCAAAATTTATTATTTTCATTCATTAGTAAAATTTGAGAAATCACTTAAGGAATATTATTATTTGAGATCTTACTGCAATGATCATTCATCTCTTCTCTAAAATTAAAATAGCTTTTTGAAAATAATATTGGCTACTAAAATTACCTCAGTATTACTGGAGCATGATAAAATTCATAGACAATTTATAGATAAAGTATTAAAGTAATATTAATTTTGCATTGGTAAAAAAAAACCACCCAAACAAACAGACTAGTCTTATTAAATCAATTTGAATTATTGGATTAATTATTATGCTTGGTCTCATAATAGTTAAGCAACCTGAACTGTAGCTGAATGTTAGCAATTCACTTAAATCTATGGAATATTAAATTTCTACATCTTGTATTTATAAAATAAATCCTTGGATATGATGTTAATGCTGCTTTAATCCATGAATTAGTTTGTGTATGATATAATATAATATAAGCCTTAAGGATGAAGGATTAATTTCATTAGTATAATATCTCCATAATTATATCAGAGTTGTTATAAATTACAAAATTCATTTTCATAAATGGGTTAACTAGTATAACAAAATATGGTGTAATACTAATAAATAATTGTGATCTATTTAAAAGATTTGGAAAAATAAACTTCCAAAATTGATTATATTCTCACATGAATTAAGGACTAAAAATTGATAGTTATTAAAAACTTCAAAATAACCTTTGACATGATTTGAAATATTTAAGTGCACCTAGATAAATTTTCATAGATATTATTTAAGGACCATAGACTATCAGCTCACAGATAATATACAATTAGAATATTTGTTTAATTATTTTAGTATTAAAATTATAATTAGTGAGTGATTTCAAATAAAGTTCTTCAGGAAGCAATGGTATAAAGAATATACAGGAAATACCTTATGGTTATCAGTGAAATTAGTATAAATGTATATTTGTTATTATTATATTTGTATTGGAGATCCATTGTATTAAGTTTTAAACTAAGGTAGAATCTGCTATAGCTGAATTAAATGGGTAACATGTTATATGATTTTTTTTGAATCCTTCAAAAATCAATCTCAGCCTTTTCTGCAACAAAGGTATTTTAATTGAGAGTGGATTAACCACAAAGGATTAACTTTTCTATTTACCCAAGTCATATTTATCTGATTAAGTGAATACTAGATAGTATATTAAAGCACTCTTATGATATTGATGTTCATAAAAATTATTAGTTGGTTGAGGTAGACTTTTAACATTATTTTAAAGTTTTAAAATATAATAGAATCTATAAAACATGGTAGTCATGATAACAATACTGTAAGTTAAATAAATACTTTATTCATTCCTAAAGGGTTAAGCAATAATTTTTGATATTGATAATAAGGGACTGGTTATTACTTGAGTTATTTTTTGTTAAAATACATAAGAATGCAAAACAAATATTACTACAGCTTTCCTGTAGTTAATGTTTGAGATTTTGGAAGAATATTATATAACCTTCTCCAATAGGGTAATTCATTTGTTAACACAAAGATACTCACAACTCAGATTTATTCTGCCATCTGTTCCAATTATAAACAAATCAGTTAAAAAACCCAGTAATTTTTGTGTTATCATAGCAAATTTATGCTCATTTTAAAGCTTAAAAAGTACCATAAGATGCGGCCTTCTCTAGAGTTATTTTACAAGTAAAAAAAATTAATAATATTTAAATTTGAAGCTAGAACAATTGGAGAAGGTGAACTTTCCAAGGTACTGATTGGTTGTTTCTCATTTTGAACAAAGGGAATGCTTGTCAACAATTTTGATAACTCCAAGTTGTTTGTTTTGATTTTCAAAATAAAAATAAATGTTTTAGAGTATTTTTTAAGTAGTTTTTTTTTACATATTATAAATTATTTTGATAAAATATGCTAAAAATATAATTATTTTAGAAGAATAGTTAAGATTTTAGTATACATTCTTTACTTTTACATGAACATAAATTGTGAAAGAAATCAATGAAACACACAGCATTTTCTAATAGGTTATGAACCCTTATTTTTAGGTTCTCCACTAGAGAATATTTTTTTATTTATAAATAGAAATTTATTTTTGAAAAAACTTTCATTCACTTTCATAATCTGACAAATTATTAATTTGCTTATTAGAAAGTAAACTAAAACAAATATAATATTAAAAGACAAATATATGTTTACTGCTGTTTTTGCAATTGACCAGTCAAAAGTTTAGAGCTTTAACTCACTTGATCACCCAGAATTTTTGACAGCACAATGGTTAGAAAACATTTAGTAGATATAACAGTGCAAAAACATTTAAAATCTTTAGAGAATTTATTATTGTTATAATTATGTTTATCATTGAATATTTAATTATATGATTGTTTACAATTAACAAATTAATTGTTACATTTTATTATATAGTTGTTTATTAAAAGTTATCATCACCATCATTCTATGTAGAATATTATATTCTTTATTGGATTTAATCTGCACCATTTCCTATTTTGTTTCCCTTTGAAAATAATGAAATTATTGAGATATAATGGGATACAATAAAATCATTTTGATATCTTTATCATATCATGGATATATCAGTCTTAAAATTATGAGTCATAATTTTATTTAGAATAATTTATTATTTATAAATTTTATTAAGACCCTTGAGATAACTAGCCAAGCTAAAATATATGTAATTTTGGTGTAAACTAACTTGTTAGCCCTCTTAAGCACAATGCATGAAGTTTTATGAGAGGCATTATATGGGCTATGCTAAACAAAGCTACATTTAGTGCATGTTTAAATCACCCTGAGATTAAATTATTAAAGAATATGAGAATAATTTGAGATGTACTATTGGATAGTACAGGTAGAATTACATATAGCTAAGTAAACTAATATATTAGTATTTATTAGTAAAGTGGATGAGATAATAAATTTGTGTTAGTTTTTTTTAAGAATAAGAAAAACATAGACTTCCCAATTAAACAAGTAATATGTCTAAATGCACTAAAATGCAGACAATGGTGAAGCTAAGTACAAATTATAATATTAATTGGCCAAGAGCATTTAAGATGTGTTATCTTCTCATAATTATAGCAAGTGGGTCAAGTGCACATGATATAAAATATATGGTCAAATATTTAAATATATGCAAAGTGGATTAGAAAGTCCACTTTTTGGAGAGAAACATGCTTTCTTCCTGTTTATAGCTAACATCACATATGCTATAATTCCAAAATATCTTGTTGAAGGAAGATTCTCTAAATTATAACATTTAATCACTTTCCAAGAAATTCTTGCCTCAAATTTAAATTTCTGAATAACTCATGCTAGATTACAACTAAGGTTTTTCTATATTTGTTAATGGCTTCATATATTTACACAGGTATACATATCGGCATCCAAAAATGAAAAATTATGAGCATGAATCGCTGTGTCAGTATTTCAGTGCCAAAATTTTATAAATGTACAACCCATTATCATAATTAGGACAAAGAATCCTGTACCTATCTAAGTGTTTGAAGTCAGAACGTGGAAAATAAATAGAAAGTGAATGAAACAAAAAAGCACAAAGAGGAGACAGAAATGTATCAAAAACAATAAATGGTCTTTGATGAGATAGCAAATAGCTTACAAGGCAGAACATATTAATTGACTTTCATAGTTATTAACTATGTATCTTATTGTTCCCTCACCCCTTATGAATTATAATTACTATCTTAAATTTTCATAATCTCCGTATTTCCTCTTTCTTTTTTATTCTTCATGTAAATAAAAATACAATAAAAGACAAATGACCCCCAAGACTTAGTTTATTTTTATATCTGAATGTTATATTTTATTAGATTTATTTTACTTTAAAAAAATACGCTGTTTTTTAGACTTAGAAAAATGTACTTTTTATGCCTTTTTAATTATATGTGAGAGCAGACAGATATAAAAAAATTATTTTTAGAAGAATCGTTGTATGTAAAGAAAATATGATTGGAGTCAGTCGCTCAAACAGTCGTTTATTACTAATGGTAAATTTGATTTACATTTGAAAGTAAAGATGTAAACCAATTAACGTGTTAGAGTATCAATATTTTAATACGTTCGCATTAAAAAAATGCAGTTGTTGGATGGGAAATTAAAAACAAATTCAAGTTAATAAAATTATATTATTTGTATAAAATTTCTGCGGCAACAATAATTAAGCGGAGGAAAAAAGAAACCTTCGGAAATAAAAATTAACAAATGATTGTTAAAAAAATATCCGCTTAGGTTTATATTAATTTCACCCTTTTTTTTTAAAGTAACAAACATATCTTAATAAAATCCTTGTTCATTAGGAAATAATTCGTGATCCTTTTTATTCTTATATATTGGTAACTTAATAATCTTATAGGGATAAATTGGCTGAACCTATTGATATTTGAATTTTAGACTTTTTTGTACTAAAGAATTCGTGAAAAATAATTCTCCATCGATTTATACTATTTAAATAGCTAATTCATATATATTAATCTGTAATTTATCTACAAGTCAATAATTTAAAATAAGAGACTCATGATTTTATTTAGTGGTTCAAAGTCTAACAGGATAAATCAAGGTTAATCTGGCCCATACTCAGCCCAGTTAACCATCAAATAATGATCAGAAATGAGTATTTAGCTTTTTTTTTTTTTTTTTTTTTAGCTAAAAAGGAAAATAAAGATAAAAACTGCTCAAACCCCAGATGATAAATAGTTTCTTCTTAATTGTTTCTCTCTGAGTGACTGCTTTTGTATGTTGTTATCTTGAGATTCTTAAGGATCTTTATTGTTATTTAAAGTTAAATAAATTTCATATTAATCGAATGAAAAGATATAGATCTTGTTTTGATGAAGTTTCCTTTATAGATAGCACTATTCTGTGTTAAGTAGTTTGTTAATGAAATTCTGTTGGCGGGTGCCATTATTTTTATTGTAGAATGAAAAACTTTTAATATTAATTTCAATACTTTAAATCCACACTTTCCTTTATCCATTTCACTTCACTGAACCCCCTTATTTTATTCATCCATCTCACATACGGCCTCATTTTGGGTCTTCTAAAATTTCTTGGAATCCAGTTTAAGATTGCAGCTATTGTATATATTTTATTATTTCATGTAACATGCCCAGCTTCACTCTATTTTATTGTTTTTATGACATCAAGGTGATAACCGTTTTTAAATTTGCTTTTTGAATTGGTTTCTATTTTTTCTATTTCTAATCATGATACATATCGATCACGCGTAAGCCCAGAAATAATTTCTGATTATATAAACTTAGTAATATTAATAATTTTAAATATGTTTAATTTGTAGTATTACATATTAATGATATAACAAGTTTGGTTATTTTAGAAAGTAGTTCTAAATTTGCATCATTAGAATAATAACCGTTCTGCAGAAATTATGACTGCCTGAAAAGTAAATTAAATGATTGATATATCAATCATTATTAGCCCCTGACCCTTAGTGTAGTTAGCTAATATTTTTATAGAAAAATTCTTCATACTATTTTCTATTCTGTAATGATACAAACATTATAATCTTATCTATCTTTACATCAGATTTTATCGGAGGATGCCTATTATATTTTGATAATCAATCAAAAATTTTTTTTAATTTTTTTTATTATACGCTTTAGTTCATTTACTTTTATATTTTCAATCTTTATAATAATATTAATAATACTAATTTAATTTGAAATATGTTATATACATAAAATAAAAATATTTTGCTGTAAGAAATATATATTATAATGGTCATAGTTGTACATTCACGCAACAAAATCCAGAGTTCTGGCAAATTATACTAAAGCTGATCCAGATGAGGGGTTGAGACCTCGAATCTGACCACACTTCAACTCTTTCACCAGCACTCCATGATTTACTACCCTGTGGATGACATATATGATGTTACATTGGTCTCAATTTAATTTGTGAACCAGCACTAGAACTGGATGGAACATGAAACTCAGGAATGACCAATGAACTATTAATAATATTAACAAAACAGCTTATGGCTAAATAAATGAATACATATAAATTAATGTGCTAATGCTAATTGTGGACTGATTTGGAGTGGCTTGAAGTAGTTCATGAGAGACACATATGAAACAGAATTACAACTTAAAATATCTTTAATAATTAAACTAAGCAAATTAATTAATAAAAACAAACAGAAATGCATTGATGAAATTTTACACATGCAGGTGTTATACAACGATGAGCTAATTTAATTATAGGGATCTCATTTTTTGGAATGCATTTTGAATAATTTAATATTAAAGTTTATTACAATTTAATATCTGTGATAATATTCATGCCTAGGTATGCTGTGCGATCTACTCTAAGTTTGCTATGGGAAGGTAAATCTTACAAGAATGATATATGATAAAACATACATATTTTTACTAATAATTCATAATGAGCAATAAATACGCTCCTTATGCAAATCACTTAAGTAAACTAGATTAGATGTTCAGATCAATGCTGAACTGATAACAATTATAAGGACGGATGAACGGGTCATTGTAGTGGAGCTTCTGATACTACAGTGCTAAATTACTAAACAAGAATTATGATATGAATGTATAATTAATCACAGGATTTAGTACCAAGTATTCAGTTCCCTTCGACCATGCAACTTGCTAGCATAATGTGAACCTTAGTTCAGGAGATTGAAACATCTTTACAATTGGTTTCTGGACTCTCATGTTCCATTTCTAAGTAGACTGACTGAACTAATAATGGGGTGGCATTTCACCATAAACCCATTTACAAACAAAGCATAGCAAAGGCTTATTGCATGTATAGAGCTTTGTAAGAACACATTCATAATGCTTATTAAAAATATTAGTTATTAAAATTAAAACTATTGCATGAAATACTATAGTTTCAGTCTGTGAAACTACCTTACTCCAGTTCACTAATTAGCATACTTAAAACATGCTAAAAGGGGTTCATTAAAGCAATCTAGTTTAAGAATACTAAATCTGAATAGTTTATCTAATAAATTAAGGAGGAAAGTATATTCAGGGCTTAATTAATTATTATTAATATGCCTTTTAAGTTTCATTCTTGCTATTATCTAGCTATACATAGATTATTAATATGCAAACCTTAATGATAAGCTAGATCATAATAGCTTAACTAAACATACACATATAGGAACAGATTTCAAAACAGACATTTATGTTTGCCCGAAAAGCAACACAAAGCATTTACTGAAGAGCTTCTAATCATCTCTTTAAAGTTACTAAATTACTAATCTACATTTTGAATTATCGCATATTATAAAATATCAATGGAATAAAACAAAATAAAATAAATTAGAATAGGTACGACCACAGATTAGAAAAGTATATATAATACCTGGTTACAATTATTACATTTAAGAGAATTATTTAAAATTATAATTATTCATTTAAGATAGGCAAGATTGTTACAGTTATTAAATTTAATTTAGAGTTACATTAAAATTTAGATTACACAGTTAAGTGTATTGAGAAATTATTTTTATAATTTATAAATGTTCATTAAAATAGCTAGCTTAAGAAATTTTAAGAGTAATTCAATTAAAGATTATTTTAGAGAGCTCTGCAGAGAAGAAATATTACCAATCTTCTCCTGGCTGAGTTGTCTGGCATTGTATTAGGCACTGGTATCCCTTAATTGGTTGTCTCCTGATGTCTTCTTGGGAGCTGGCAGAACTGGTTTCTTCAATTCATGGTGATGATGATGACTTTCAGCAGGCAAAAGATTACTAATCTTCTGAATGAAGATGGCAAAGCTGGGATTTCTTACCTGATGGTCTTTATTTTTAAAATGGGTGTAGCTCCCGGAAGCAACTGTTTCACTTATAATAGAGAGGGGAATTTGAGTGTTGAATTTTGAGGTTTTTATATGAGTCTTCTTACATTCCCCTCACCAACCTATTAACTTGTTTACAGTTTTAAAATTTAATCCTTAATTTTAGCATAGTTATATTAACTTTTAAAATCAGTATTAACATTTCAGTAAAGACAAAAGCAAATTTTAAGTAAATAATAAAATAATGCAGCTTGAGTGATTTTACTTTGTCCCAAATTATATTTTAGACTTACTTTTAAAATCTGTTTTTAACTTCCACACAATTTTAACCAGGTGTGTGTGGTGTGATACTTTTCAAAAATTAATCAATATTTTAAAACTAATTCTTTTAACATAAACAATCTCCTATGTATGTATCTCAGTCACCTCAGGAATTGAAATTATATACAAGTTTTAAATGAAAAAAATTTGTATATTAAACTTATAACAAATTAAAGATATAAAATAATATAATTGTGTTGCAACACTTATTAAATCCATGGCATTGCAGCTTTGTTCACTTATATATGTAGGTGCACTCATACATATATAACAATATTTATACAGCTTACATTTATTATATAAATTATAACTAGATATACATATTATGCACACTTATACACACACACACATATATATATATATATATTAACATACACTAATATACCTACATATACCTAAATATACATAAGCATACTTAAATATATGTGAATATACATACACTTGGTTAACTTTGAACTCAGAGTAAATACTACTATGAATCACAGTAGGTGAAATGGGATGCATGACAATAAATACTGTTTTAATATACAACCCATAAGATTTTTTTTTATTGATCTGATTAATGTTAAAATGTAAAATAACTTATATGTAAATGCTGCCAATTAGGGTTTCTGGGGAGAACAAATCAAATTCTCCTAATACATATCTATTTCATTAGTTCAATCACCATTCCATAAATCAAGCTTGAGTGATGCATCTAGACATAGAGATATCAGAATCTACAAAACATGGTACTTGTGAGTTTTCAAGTAAACCAAGATGGCAGCCTGTATTTTTGATAAATCTACAGTTTCAGGGTCTGCAAAAATGTTGACAAAAAATGCCTGCTAGGAAACATTGTATTTTATATTTACATTTT
The DNA here is from genome assembly GCA_028023455.1 of Epiperipatus broadwayi. Taxonomy (NCBI): domain Eukaryota; kingdom Metazoa; phylum Onychophora; class Udeonychophora; order Euonychophora; family Peripatidae; genus Epiperipatus; species Epiperipatus broadwayi. The sequence goes on from JAQFVV010000070.1 coordinate 538,690, forward strand.
ATTTTTTATTACTGTTATTTTTTTTAAAGAAATATTATGGAAAAAATAATTAAAATATTTTATAGTTTTCTTTTTTTTTTTTGGGATTAATTTATTAAAAAAAAAATGAAAAAATATATAAATGCAGTATTTATATTTTATTCATGTCGAAGGCATTCAATCTTATTATGATCATTAACACACACTTTTATGGAGGACAGGATTGTGTACATTTGGAAAAAGTTCACTGCATCATGTTCTGTGATAGGAACATCCCAAATTTTTGTCATTATGACAGTTTATCAAAAAAACTGCTGACAAAAAGAAACATCTGAATTGACCAAAGTTACAACATTGTTCCCATCACTTTCCACATTATAATATAAATAAAAAATTAAAAATAAAATAAAGCTTCTTACTGAAATTTAATGGAATTATATCTTTTTTAAAATTTAACAATTGATTTATTAATTTTGTTTTAATTCACTAACTAACACATCTTCGGTAGATTATAGGCCCTTAAAACTGTGTATTTATAAAAAACATAGGCTGCTATTTGGTTTATTTGAAAATTCACAAATACCCAAAACATATGTTCTTATGTAGAAAATTTCCTACTACTACTACTACTACTACTACTACTACTACTACTACTACTACTATTATTATTATTATTATTATTATTATTATTATTATTATTATTAAAACAAATAATATACTTGCTAAATAAAGGCAATCATGTGATTATTATTAATATGATTTATATTAAAAATACTATGGCAAAACTCTCCATACAGTAGTGCTACCCTGTGCCAACCAGAGTAATCAATGGATGTCAGAAGGCTTGTGCATAAAATCCCTATCTAATGCCTACTCATCCAATATCCCCAGACTAGTTTCTGGCTTGTGGCCTTTGTCAGTGAGAAGCTTTAGATCTGAGAGCACTGCACCTAGATTTTTAGGATCTAATGCAACCCTCCAGTAGCCACCTTTTATCTCTACTTAACTACAAAACTATGAGAATAAAATTGAAAGCACAATAATATTTTCAAACTAAGCTCAATATCTTATATAGTCATATGGGTCTGAATTTAGTTCAGCACCCATACATTTTGGTGTCTTGGGCTCTTTAGCAACCATAGCCACCACTATCCTATTAGGCAGGATTGGTGTTATACCACTAAACATCACATGATCATGATCTCTTATAGTAGCACATAATTATTATTAATCAAGGCAAAACTCTCCATATAGTAATGCCACCCTGTGCCAACCAGAATAATCAATGGATGCCAAGGCCCCTCACTGATGAAGACCCATTTGCCAGAAACTAGTCTGGGGATATTGGATGAGTAGGCACTAGATAGGGATTTTATGCACAACCCTTCTGGCATCCATTGATTACTCTGGTTGGCACTACTGTATGGAAAGTTTTGCCTTAATGACATTATGTGCTAGTATAAGAGATGGTGATCTTGTGATATATTAAAAATTAGTTATTGTATGGAGGTGGAATAAAAAATATTTTTGCATTAAGAAATATATATGTATTTCTCCATCTCATTGGTGTTAAAAATTTCACATAGCTTTGTATTAACTGAAATATAGGCTTATTATATACCTGTATCAATATATGTAATATATAGGATATATGAGAACAGACTTTCACATGACCCACCACTCTCCATTCTAACTCATAACATCAATATACTTGAACACATATATGTCGAAAAGATAAATAATCACCAATATACGTATTTCATTGGTGATTATTTATCTTTTCGACATATATGTGCTCAAGTGTATCAGTGTTATGAGGTAGAGTGGGGAGTCGTCGGTTATGTGAAAGTCTGTGCTCATATACCCTATAGCTTTGTATATAAAACTTACCCCAAAATAGATTAAATTCTTCCACATTTATATTTCATTATCTAAGAAAACATTTTTTGCTTTCTTTTTAGTGCAACACATTTTATTCTATTTATATATAATAAATATTTTAATATAAATATAATCAGTAGAGTCACATGATTTTATTTACCTTGCAACAACATTATATATTTTAAAACATCAAAGTAACTTAAATTACTACAATTTAATCTTTAATGATAATCTTCCTGCCTTCATATATACTACATAAACTCATTCAAAGATTAATAGATTTGCTTTTTTTATTATTAAACATAATCATGTGATATCATTAATCCAATTTCATCTTCTTTTTCATTACATTCAAAACTCATTCCACCACATAATTTGTATAAAAATGATATCTGACAAACATTCATCAAGAAATCCATTTTCAGATCATTTTTTCAGATGTTTTTAGTCATATATGTCAAGAATGTGTTGTAGAATGGAAGTTGTAAGAAATGGTAATACAATGACGCAAATGCACACGGAAAAAGACATTTATATTGTTTTACAGTTAATTTTAAAATGCTGTATTTATTAATATATCATTAAAAACCAATCAATATATATATATTAATATTATCTTACTTTTGCTATACATTTTTTTAGAAATACATAGTCTTTTATACAATAATGTTTAATAAAAAAATACTTCTTGCAAGATACACATTTCTGTCAATTAAATCTGACTTTATCAGATGATTGTGAGACCAGTTGAAAACATATCAAACATAGCAGCTCAATTTCTATTTAAATAAATTTTACAACATTCAGTTTGATATTTTACATACAGGCTATATATATATACCTGTACAAACAATGTAATATATAGGTATTTTGAGCTCAGACTTTCACACGACCCTCAACTCTCCACACTATCTCATACCACTGATACACTTGAACACATATATGTCTAAAAGATAAATAATCACCAATATATGTCTTTCGTGCTAAACCATCATTCAACAGTTGGTACAGATTATCATCTCTACACACACACACACACACACACATATTCTCAGATTTATATTAAGATAGCCAATTTTTATACTTTAATGGACAGGCTTCAATCCCGTCCACCCTCCAACTCTTCAGCCATCCATACTATTAAAAATCTGATGGCGGAACGCCCAAAGCCCACACTACTGCCAACATTCTACACCCAGGTTGACCATAAGTCACTATGACTACTCATGTACAGAACATAATCCATTTAAGTATATATATGAGAATTGGGCAGACATGCAAGCTACTATTTAATATCTAACATACAGGCTATATATATACCTGCACAAACAATGTAATATATAGGGTATTTTGAGCTCACACTTTTACACAAGCCTCAATTCTCCACACTATCTCATACCACTGATACACTTGACCATATATATGTCTAAAAGATAAATAATCACTAACCAGCACTCGCCAGTTGGTCCAGATTATCATCTCTATACATATATTCAATAAGTGCTCAGATTTATATTAAGGTAGCTAATCTTCAAATTTTAATGAACAGACTTCAATCCCCTCCACCCTCCAACTCTTCAGTCGTAAACGCTCAAAGCCCACACTGCTGCCGACATTCTCTGTTTGATATTAAAGTTAGAATGTGAATTTTAGCAGTAATTTAAATAAACTCTCTCAACACATGTAAAGTATTAATGTCCTTTTTTTATACTTTTATACAAATTTATAAAAATGTATAGTAGTCTTTTAATACAACATTTGATGAAAAAATAAAATTATCACTAAAATTCACTGCTCTTTTGATACTAAAGAAAATATGATTATGCTTGGGGGGGGGGGAGGGCTTTTAGTAGATATGTGTTTCAATTTCTTTTACATTGATTGAGAATTTATGTTTTACAGAAGAGTAATCCAAAGCCTTGAAAATACACAAAATATGAAGAGATCTATATTGGGAATAATAAAGAAAGGTCCGAAATGAAATATGCAAATAATTACAAACAGTGCTGTTGACATTATTGAATAAATGAGAAGTTGAAATAGAGTTTGACTGAACATAGTTATAAAAGAGATGACAATAAATAGATAACTTAAGGCTTAAAGTGGATCTGAAAATGTTTTAATGACCAAAAATAGATCCCATGTGAAATGTGCAGGGCAATAAGAATGCTTGTTAGAGAAATATAGAAAGAAAAAGCAATGAATTACAATATGTAGATTAATATTAAAGATACCTTTATTGTACAATGGTTGAAAAATATGATAAATGGCCTATTGTAGAACCAAAGCATTTCCAGTAATTCCATATCTATAATGCAATAAGAAAAAAGTAATAACCAAACTTTTTATTTGCTTTGGAAAGGTTTGAACAGTGTTTTTTCTGCCTTACTTTGTAGCTAAGATTATCTAGATACCCATTTACTGATAAGTATTAAATGGTTAGTTAAGTTGATTATGGATTAGTAACCTAATGGAAATGTCTTAGACTGAATTGAACTGAAAAAGTTTCAAACTTTACTTGGCTAGATTTTAACTCATGACATGGCTTTGCAGGCAAATGGGCTATATGTACATGCAGCATAATATAATATTAGTAATACTAATTGCCAACCATATGTAATGTTTTATATATACATAATAAAATTTATTTATTATATAGAGAAATGTATTTAATATTTTTTAAAACAGAACAATTTTAAATTGCATTCTAGATTTGGAATTCTATTTCTATTAATTTTATTTTTAGAAAATTCTATCTATTTTAGTAAAACCTAAATACTGTTGACATTCTAGATTATTTTATATGATATATATTTATAAAAAAATATTTTAAAAACAACAATAGCAAAATAAATATTTTGGATTATTATTTGCAGTACATGCTATTTATAAAAACATTTTAACAAAACAAAAAAAAAAAAATGAAAGAATGAAATACTTATTACACAGAAATGAAGTCATATGTCACATGACCAATTTAACAAGCTTGTATTACAAATGTTATATAATGAGCTCACAAATAAGCTCTTAACAAGCTTTGCAGAATATCCCCAATTCCATATTACTGTTTGTACTTTCTTGAAAAATTCTGACATATTTATTGAAAACTGTTAGTTTTTGAGGCAATTATCACATCAATAAATAGTATTTAAGCAAAATTAAAAATATAATGACCACTTTATACTTGATCTCTTAGCATTTTTCTTAGTTATAAGTCTAATAATCCTAAAGCATTAAATAAAAATCACTTAAGTTAAAACTTCAAATTAAGTATATCTCTATGTATATGCAAACAAAGGGATTATATGACCCCCTCACCCCAACCAGACTATGAATTAAAAACACTAAATGTTAAACACTAAATGCTGAATAAAGCCTATCAAGAATAGAATGAATCACCTATTCTTGGAGCTCTGATGTTTATAAGCATATCTTTGTCAATATTGTTGGTAATTCTAACTAAAATTAATTTATCATGCAGATGGAATATAAAATTAAGAGTTACTAAACTTAATGATGAATTAATTTCATTCTGAATTATGAACAGTATTGACAAAGGTATGATTATAAACATCAGAGCTCCAGAAATAGGTAATTTATTCTATTCTTGATTATTTGTTCAGCATTTAAAGTGCCTTTAATATATAGTCTAAATGGAGGGTGATTTAGTCCCTTTGATTACTTAAGATTAACCAAAACAATTAACGCAAGGAAAATATAAATGAACTGATCTATTACCTCATTGGTAAAAAAAAATCTTATTTTTCAAGACAAATCCAATGGCACTTTAAAATAAAGTTAAATTTTTGCAAATATAATTAGAAAATAAAAATATTTTTAAACTTAATATGCTTAGAAAGTTATATATGTTTTTAAGATGTTGAATCATATTTGCCTCATTATGTTATAATTTATTTCAGCATTTGCCTTTTTTTTTAATGGTGTAGACTATTTTCAATAGCTATTTTGTTTTGAGATTTAACACCAGTTCTTATAAATATAATTTTTAATTAATCTTGGTATAATCCTGAATGCTAGTATTTTATTTTTGAGTTTTTATAGGTAACTAGATTAAGTATTTAAAAATATAAGTGCAATATTATTTAGATTTCATATTGATGAACTTCTGATTTCAGATCTTTATATATAGTATAGGTTCCACATTTAAATTTATTATTATATGAAGCAGAAAATAATTAAATAATCATCAGAAAATCAATCTGATTCTTCTTTTTAATAAATGCAAAAACAGATTTACCTGTAACATAATCGTTAAGAGAATTTCATGCTTTTGTAAAATGATAATCCTGGAAATTCAAATTCACAATTTTAATGCTTCATAGGTGTTGAAATTTAATTCACATAGTAGATTCTTTTAAAGAACAGATACCAATCTTCTTGTGAATATGATTGGGGGGAGACAATATTTTAATGAAACTATCATTTTAATCTCGGGCATATTAATCTATGATCTGCCCAATAATCTGAACTTGTAAGTACTCATGTAATGTAAACTTCTCTGTATTTTTATTTCTAACTATAATGTAATTATTAAAAAAAGCCATTGTTTGAAACATGGATGTATCCAGGTTTCCTGATAGTTATTTTTCTGCCTAAAAAGTGTTTGTGATGGTCAATATAAGTGTTGATTAAGCATTTTAATCCAGGTATTTATTAGGTATTTTAATTATGTTCATACATTAAAGCAGTCAATCTTAGCTTAGGATTGTGCTTTATGTTTCCATCTACTAACCTATGAGTAAATCCCTATTTCCCATCCCACTCCTTTTGTCGTGTATATATATTTCATGTATATATTTGAGATGTGCACCTAAATTATAAAATTTAATGTTTCAATAACATGTTTTAAAATTATTATTAATTCTTATTATTAATTATTAGTTCTTTTTTTATTAAAGTATTATAGATGCGGCTCAAATATATACATAGGAGCAAAACTTACTAACAAAATATTGATGTTTTAAATATTTCTTACATGTCATTTTTAGCTTTTTCTTTTTAAATTGCTTGTTTTTCTATTAAGCTATATATTTTTTATAAAATCCAATATGGAAGATGTGACTGTTGTAATTGTCCAAAAATAATTAAAGGGAGGTATTTTTTAATTAAAGTTTTACTTAAAATAAATGGGATTAAGTAGATTAAAGATTTACTAGTGTTAAAAACATGTTGTCAAATCTATTTCTAATCTGGAAATAGATTTGAATTTATTTTTGGACGTTATCTTACAATTGCATCTTCAAAAACATCTGATAAAAGAAAAGGTATAAAATGACTGAATTTTGAATCAGAGGGATAAACTACTATTGAAACAGGGGATTAGCTACTTTTAGAGAGAGGTATTATAAACATCTTTCGTTTTGCTTGAAACTTACAAATGATGTAGCAGTAAATCCACCACTCTTCAGCGGCCTCTGCTGCTACTGTAATATCCTGCTGCCCTGAAATGAAGAAAGATCTAAACAGAACTTTAGAATGCTAATAAAAGTTTGCCGTCACCAAAAAGAATTCATTTTGGATCCTCAATTTGCCATACATGAGCTGTACTTGGAAAATAGACTTATTAAATGTGCGCAAGGTAACTTTTATGCTACTATTTGAAAATGAATCTAGCCTCACTAATCTCAAATCCTGCTATCAAGATTCTAATGTATTGTACAATTTTCTATCTTTTAAATTAATATTTTTTTATTTTATATAAATAACATGTAATTTGCTCTTCAATAATTTCTATAAATTTAATCCTATCTCATATGCTTTAACTTCTTTTTTATTTTGGTGCGGTCATTTATTTATATATATTTATTATTTGATTTATATATCTGCTTGCTTATTAATATGTCAATCTAAAACAATCTGACGAATTGAATTTTCTAAAAATCCTTTCTTCTTTTTAAGTAAACCTTCATGAATCAAGTTTATTAACGTTCCCTTAAAATATAACGTATTGTTAATTAATACCTTCGCCAGATTGTTTTATGAATCAACATTTTAGGTTTGTTTTTAATATAAAAATTGATTTGTTTAACTCTGAAAATCCACAACTTAAGCTAATTAACACTTTGAAATCTTATAAAATATTATTCATTTAATTCTAAAATAAGGTGACTTAATTGTTTTACATATATATATATATATATATATATATAACTGCTAGTTTTTTTATTTATATACTCTTAAAATGTATGCTTAAAATATCAAATAAAGTACTTATATATTTCATTTATTATAAAATCGTGAAAGTGGGATTGATTTATTTCAACTATCAGAAAAGGGATGGGGGTAAATCTTAATGTTTCTTTTGCTAGGTAAAATCTTAACGTATATTTTATTAAATGAAATATTCTCTCTCTATATATATTATAATTGCATGGTGCATTATAGTATTCAAACAAGGGTCATTTATTTTTAAAGCAGTAAAACTTTTCAAGGTCGTTAGTGACATTTACCATATTGTACTGCGTTCCTGACATATAGCCGATCTTCGTGATTATATATCTGTGCTTCTTAATCTGGGGGTTACGACAAGATCAAACCCATAGATTTCTTCTCATTCCATAGATAGTTGATCTATCTGGAACCACATTTATTTCATATAAAATGCCTCTGGCAGTGATCCGGTAAGTTTGGCACATGCTATGCATATTCACTTCGTAGATAAAAGAGCCTCTCGTGTTGGTTATACCCGCAAAAGTCTGGGCCATGCCATGCCTATCTACTTTTCTCTAAGAACTACCCAAGAAGGGGGTGTGAGATTTTGTTTTTCATCCAGAAGCATGATCTTTTCCTCTTAGTTATTTTAGGCTATTATGTCAGCACTGCAAACTTCTTCGTATTATTATTTCTTTTGCTTTATGACCCAGTTTTAATGCTTTAATATTAAAATTAAGCTTTGCTTAAAAGATATACCAACCAAAATTCATCCTAGTAGTTTTTATATTTTGCCAAAGATTCATAAACCTGGTTGTCCAGGCAGACCTATTGTAGCTAGTATTGGTAGTCCTACAGAAAATATTTCAGCATATGTTGATAATATTATTAAATTTATTCCACCATCATTTAATTCTTATGTTAAAGATACTACTCATTTTCTTTGTGTGTTAGAAAATATTAAATCTGAATTACCAGTTGATTGTTTTTTGGTTACTTTGGATATTGTATCACTATACACAAATATACCTTATGATGATGGAGTTGAGGCTATTAAATGTGCTTTACAAGATAGAGAGTATGATCATGGTCTTATTACTACTATGGTTGAATTAATATATTTGGTTTTAAGAAATAATTTTTTTATTTTTGATTCTAGGTACTATTTACAGAAACAAGGTACTGCTATGGGTACAAAGATGGCACCAAGTTATGCGAACATTTTTATGTCAAAACTAGAATCTTCTATACTTGATAATGCTAAGCTGAAACCTCACACTTGGCTTAGATGTATAGATGACATTTTCATGATATGGCCACATAGTGAAGTTGAACTTCATAATTTTTTAAGTTATTTAAATAATTTTAATAAAAATATTAATTTTACAATGAATTTTTCAAAATCAATTGCTCATTTTCTTGATGATGAAGTTATTTAGACTAATAGAGTTCTTACTACTACTGTATATAGGAAACCAACTGATAATAACCGCTATCTACATTTTTATAGTAACCATCCTAAACATTTAAAGGCTAATATTCCTTATAGTCAATTTTTAAGGATGAAGAGGATTTGTAATGATGAGAAATTTCTTCCACAAAATAATAGTATTTTATATAATAGATTGCTCAATATGAGGTATCCTAAGACATTGTCGGATAATGCAGTAAGGATATCTTCTTTAATTGATAGAAAGAAACTTCTTTTATCTGAAAAGAGTAAAAAACAATTAGATGTTCCACCATTGGTTCTTACTTTTAATAGAGATTTACCTAATATTAACCGGATATTGGCGAAACAGTTTAACATATTACAGTCCACAGATTATTTAAAATCTATTTTTTCTGATCCACCTAAGGTTGTATATCAAAAACATAGATCACCTAGAGATATACTTGTCAAAACAAATTTTATTAGTAGTTCTGTGCAGGTAAAAGGGTGTTCTCCATGTGAGGATAAAAGATGTTTTACATGTAAACATATTGTTGTGACAAAAGTGGTCTTTAGTACTAAGAATCGTAATTTTAAATGGTATATTCCTAATTATGTTACATGTAAAAGTGTTAATTTGATATATTTGATAGAGTGTAGTAGATGTTTAAACCAGTATATAGGTGAGTCAGCAAATAGTTTACATGTCAGACTGACTAATCATAGATTTGACATTTTGCATAAGAATAAAGATAGACCGGTTTCAAAACATTTTAACTTACCGAATCATTCAATTGATGATTTAAAAGTAGTGATTCTTCAGGAAGGTTTTTCTTCTACAAGGGAGAGGAAACAAAAGGAGAGTTTTTTTATTTTTAAATTCAAGACCTTAGAAACACATGGATTGAATTTAAACACTGGAACTATTACATCTCTGGGTTGCCTGGTCTCCTAAATGATTTCTATATGTGAGTTTTTTTATGTGAAAATTTTCTTATATGAGGTTTTTTATGTAAAGATTGGTTATATGGATGTTTAATATCTGTGTTTAATTGGTATATAGATAAATAATTAGTTATAAATTATTGTACTTTGCACTATAATTTTTGATTAAAATGTATAAGTATTTTAGTTTTTAATGAATATTAATGTGAGCACAGCTATTTTTTGTATGTGAGCATAGTAATTTTTGTATGTATGCACATATGTATATTTTAATTTTTAATTTTGGATTTTTTTATTTTTTTATTTATTTTAATTTGAATAGAATTTAAGCTTGATTAGGAGGAAATGTAGTATTTTCTTTTTTCTTTTTTGTTTCAATTTTTTTTTTTTGTTTCAATTTTGTCATTGATTGGGTAGATATTCTGTGTTAGATTTTGTGACCAATCAGGGGGGTTTTGTTAAAAAATTTTAATCTTTTACCAAATCTGTAATTTTTGATTATCACCATTTTACTGTGTATTTTTTTTCTTTCTTTCTGATGAAAACCAGTCCTCTGGTTGAAATATAATATTATTTATTGGATTTATGTCTTTTTTTGTTTATATATATATATATATGCCAATTACTTTTATTTTATTAATTAAGTTTATTTCAATCATATACAATCTCACCGTCGTAATTTATATGTCTATATTTAAGAGTATCTATGTGTCTTGGGAAAAATAAAGCATTCGTCTTACTATTGTTTAAATAATTTTTCAATAAATATTTTTGTCATAGTTCAAATATAATCTTTTAACTGTCTTTTGTTTATTTTCACGACCTCAATGGCGTGAAAATAATTTATATCATATGTATAATGAATCTCAGAATGCTTCCGTAAATAATGTTTAGTCACCATGTTTCAGAACCGTAATCCAAAGTGTTAATGGCAGTATTATGTAATTCTTTCTAATATTCGATTGGCATTTTAATATTGGACCCACCAAAGATGTATGTTTATTTGTAATATATTATTTAGCTAATAAAGAGCATATGAGAAATAATAGCATGAATGACACTATGTAATCGCTTGCTCATTCACGCACACACTAATGTCTATAATTTACTTATAGATGTATAATAACTTGTCAGTATATTAAAATGTTTTATTGTCTAAATTATTTGAGTAGTTTGAATTCCTTTTTTTTCTCCACTTCCAAATGTACAGCCTAGTTGATCTATATGTTAGTTTAGTCATAGTCAATAGATGTCTCATTGTCTTCTCCGCTCTCCTAGTCGGCCGGATTAAGATTAATTCTCATGTGCCATCACTATTATGTTATTCATTAGGTGTTAGATCTTGGGCTTAGAGAGTGGGTTCGAATTCAGGCTGGTCCCTGACCTAAATCTTGGGCTTGACTGGGTTTGAAGTACATTTTGTGAGTTCCAGCTCATGTTAGATGGATAAACATGTTTTGACCGGTACATAGGATATTTTTTTCTCAGGCTTGGCACCCAACGTGGGGCTTTGATATAAACACCCACATACCCTGAGTACTGAAGTCTGTTTATATGTATTTTTAAAATTAAAAAGTTGTAAGAGATATAGCTTTTCTTTTTTCCATGTTTGATATGTTTAAAATAATGTGTTCAAAGTGTAAAATTCACTGTTTAAAGTTAAAACCCATGTACTACAACCATAGTACAAATGTACTTTTTCTTCAATGTCATATATAAAGTTTTTTGTTCTTGAGACATATATAAAAAATGTGTAAATAAATCATAAATCATTTATCACTCTGTCTTAGCTGGCGCCCTTATAAAAATAAATTTTGCTAACCAGTAGTGAGTCAAATACAAAAATATTGGAAGTGGAGGGTTCGAACTCAGATAAAAAAAATTATTGAGAGCAAATTTTTTTGGCCTAATACCATGATGTATCAATTTTAAACATGTAATAACCAGACTATGAGTTTTCTTTTAGATGCATGAAATTTTTTTTTCAACTTTTTCTCCAAATTTTTTTTGTTTTTCTGTCTTTTCCAATGGTATGTAGTATTGTGTAGTGTATATAGAAGTGCATGTGTGTGTAAAATTTATGTACTTGTATATGTAGCACTGCATATATATGTACATAGGTGTGTATGTGCGATGTGTAGGAACAGATGTGTTTGAAAAAATCTTTATATGCTTTGCATTGCTATATATTTTCTGGGAAACCCATATGCCTGGAGAAATTGTGTTGTAGCCCAAGCATAGAAAATTTTTTTTCATTATATAGATGTGCAAATTTTTTTTTTCTGGATTAAACAGTTGAACAAAGATTCACATCCCCAAATGATATTTCATATATATAGTTTTATATAACAAGATTGTGTATTGAATTTTGAAAATTTTCATCGTTCTTTTGGGTCATCACTTGAAAACTCCTAGTCATGGCATTTTTTTTAATGTTTTTGTTTTTTGTTTCATTGTATGTCCGGAGAAATGAAGCAGTCAATCTTAGCTTAAGATTGTGCTTCATGTTTCCATCTACTAACCTATGTTTAAATCCCTATTTCCCATCCTGCTCTTTTTGTCGTGTATATATATTTCATGTATATATTTGAGATGCACGCCTAAATTATAAAATTTAATGTTTCAATAACATGTTTTAAAATTATTATTAATTCTTTTTATTAATTATTAGTTCTTTTTTTTATTAAAGTATTATAGATGCGGCTCAGATATATACATAGGAGCAAAACTTACTAACAAAATATTGATGTTTTAAATATTTCTTATATGTCATTTTTAGCTTGTTCTTTTTAAATTGCTTGTTTTTCTATTAAGCTATATATTTTTTATAAAATCCAATATGGAAGATGTGACTGTTGTAATTGTCCAAAAATAATTAAAGGGAGGTATTTTTTAATTAAAGTTTTACTTAAAATAAATGGGATTAAGTAGATTAAAGATTTACTAGTGTTAAAAACATGTTGTCAAATCTATTTCTAATCTGGAAATAGATTTGAATTTATTTTTGGACGTTATCTTACAATTGCATCTTCAAAAACAACTGATAAAAGAAAAGGTATAAAATGACTGAATTTTGAGTCAGAGGGATAAACTACTATTGAAACAGGGGATTAGCTACTTTTAGAGAGAGGTATTATAAACATATTTCATTTTGCTTGAAACTTACAAATGATGTAGCAGTAAATCCACCACTCTTCAGCGGCCTCTGCTGCTACCATAATATCCTGCTGCCCTGAAATGAAGAAAGATCTAAAAAGAACTTTAGAATGCTAATAAAAGTTTGCCATCACCAAGAAGAATTCATTTTGGATCCTCAATTTGCCATACATGAGCCGTACTTGGAAAATAGACTTATTAAATGTGCGTAAGGTAACTTTTATGCTACTATTTGAAAATGAATCTAGCCTCACTAATCTCAAATCCAGCCATCAAGATTCTAACGTATTGTACAATTTTCTATCTTTTAAATTAGTATGTTTTTTTTTATATATAAATAACATGTAATTTGCTCTTCAATAATTTCTATAAATTTAATCCTATCTCATATGCTTTGGTGCGGTCATTTATTTATATATATTTATTATTTGATTTATATATCTGCTTGCTTATTAATATGTCAATCTAAAACAATCTGACGAATTGAATTTTCTAAAAATCCTTTCTTCTTTTTAAGTAAACCTTCATGAATCAAGTTTATTAACGTTCCCTTAAAATATAACGTATTGTTAATTAATACGTTCACCAGATTGTTTTATGAATCAACATTTTAGGTTCATTTTTAATGTAAAAATTGATTTGTTTAACTCTGAAAATCCAGAACTTAAGCTAATTAACGCTTTGAAATCTTATAAAATATTATTTAATTCTAAAATAAGGTGACTTAATTGTTTTACATATATATATATAACTACTAGTTTTTTTTATTTATATACTCTTAAAATGTATGCTTAAAATATCAAATAAAGTACTTATATATTTCATTTATTATAAAATCGTGAAAGTGGGATTGATTTATTTCAACTATCAGAAAAGGGATGGGGGTAAATCTTAATGTTTCTTTTACTAGGTAAAATCTTAACGTATATTTTATTAAATGAAATATTCTCTCTCTATATATATTATAATTGCATGGTGCATTATAGTATTCAAACAAGGGTCATTTATTTTTAAAGCAGTAAAACTTTTCAAGGTTGTTAGTGACATTTATCATAGTGTACTGCGTTCCTGACATATAGCCGATCTTCATGATTATATATCTGTGCTTCTTAATCTGGGGGTTATGACAAGATCGAACCCATAGATTTCTTCTCATTCCATAGATAGTTGATCTATCTGGAACCACATTTATTCCGTATAAAATGCCTCTGGTAGTGATCCCGTAAATTTGGCACATGCTATGCATATTCACTTCGTAGATAAAAGCCTCTCGTGTTGGATATACCCGCAAAAGTCTGGGCCATGCCATGCCTATCTACTTTTCTCTAAGCACTACCCAAGAAGGGGGTGTGAGATTTCATTTTTCATCCAGAAGCACGACCTTTTCCTCCTAGTTATTTTAGGCTATTATGTCAGCACCGCAAACTTCTTCGTATTATTATTTCTTTTGCTTTATGACACAGTTTTGCTTTAATATTAAAATTAAGCTTTGCTTAAAAGATATATATATATAAAAGATATATATATATATATATATCATCATCATCATTATCAACCATTATCAATCCACTGCAGGATGAAGGTCTCTCCAAGTTTAATCCATCTTCTCCGATCTTTAGCTTCTCTTCTCCACATCACCCCTACACATTTTCTTATTTCATCCATCCATCTTACATGTGGTCTCCTTCTGGGTCTTTTACAATCTCTTGGAATCCAGTTTAAAATTTCAATTGTCCATCTATTATCATCTCTTCTAGCAATATGTCCAGCCCAACTCCACTTCAATCTTTTAATTTTTTCAATGAGGTCAGTAACACCTGTTTGTTCTCTTACCCATACATTGCGTTTTCGATCTCTTCTTGTTACTCCCAACATACATCTCTCCATACTTCTTTGAGTGGTCTGAAGTCTCTGTATTGATCTTCTATTAAGTGTCCAAGTCTCAGATCCATAAGTAAGAACTGGTAAAACACATTTGTTAAAAACCTTTCTTTTCAAACACATATGCATATTTCCTTTTAATATCAAGTTATTTCTACCAAAAGCACTCCAACCAAGTTTAATTCTATGATTAATTTCCTCTATTATGTTTCCATCTGTATTAATAATCTGACCAAGGTATTTGTAACTCTTAACTTCTTCTAATTCATCATAATCAATCTTTATTTTCATATTTTGAGCAAATCGATTAAACATTACTTTAGATCTTTTTAACATTTATCTTTAGTCCTACTTTCCTACTTTCATCTGATAACTCCTGCAACATTTCCTACAGCTCGGAAGCATTATTTGCAAAAACAACTACATCATCTGCGAAATCTAAATGACTTAAATAATCTCCATTTACTTTCACTCCTTTAGTTTCCCATTTTAATCCACAAAATACTTCTTGCAGCACTGCTGTAAAAAGTTTTGGAGATATGGAGTCACCTTGTCTTACACCTTTCTCAATGTTGACTTTCCCAGTATCATTATGTAATCTAATTGTTGCTGTTGCATTTTTATAAATATTCTTTAAAATATGACAATATCCTGGATCTATACCTTGATGATCCAATGCTTTAATCACTGAAGAAATGTTTATAGAATCAAATGCCTTTTCATAATCTACAAATCCAAAACATAATGACAACTCATATTCATTTGTCCTTTCTATAAATTCTCTCAATACTTGAATATGATCTACTGTACTAAAACCACTTTTAAATCCAGCTTGTTCTCTTGGTTGGTGAAAATCCAAGGTTCTCTGTAGACGAGTTGTAATTATCTTGGTAAAAATTTTATATAAAACTGATAAAAGGCTGATAGGTCTGTAATTTCTAATATCTTCTTTATCACCTTTTTTAAATATTAATATTATTACTGCATTCTTCCAATCATCCGGTACATCTTTATCATTTAGACATTTGGTATATAACTTTGCTAATATTTTTTCTGTTTCTTCACCTGCTTCTTTTAATATATCAATTATAATTCCATCATTACCTGGAGCCTTTCCTTTTTTCATACATTTAATTGCATTTATATATATGCCAATTACTTTTATTTTATTAATTAAGTTTATTTCAATCATATACAATCTCACCGTCGTAATTTATATGTCTATATTTAAGAGTATCTATGTGTCTTGGGAAAAATAAAGCGTTCGTCTTACTATTGTTTAAATAATTTTTCAATAAATATTTTTGTCATAGTTTAAATATAATCTTTTAACTGTCTTTTGTTTATTTTCATGACCTCAATGGCGTGAAAATAATTTATATCATATGTATAATGAATCTCAGAATGCTTCCCTAAATAATGTTTAGTCACCATGTTTCAGAATCGTAATCCAAAGTTAATGGCAGTTTTATGTAATTCTTTCTAATATTCGATTGGCATTTTAATATTGGACCCACCAAAGATGTATGTTTATTTGTAATATATTATTTAGCTAATAAAGAGCATATGAGAAATAATAGCATGAATGACACTATGTAATCGCTTGCTCATTTACGCACACGCTAATGTCTATAATTTATTTATAAATGTATAATAACTTGTCAGTATATTAAAATATATTTTATTGTCTAAATTATTTGAGTAGTTTGAATTCCTTTTTTTTCTCCACTTCCAAATGTACAGCCTAGTTGATATATATGTTAGTTTAGTCATAGTCAGTAGATGTCTCATTGTCTTTTCTGCTCTCCTAGTCAGCCAGATTAAGATTAATTCTCACGTGCCATCACTATTATGTTATTCATTAGGTGTTAGATCTGGGGCTTAGAGAGTGGGTTCGAATTCAGGCTGGTCTCTGACCTAAATCTTGGGCTTGACTGGGTTTGAAGTACATTTTGTGAGTTCCAGCTCATGTTAGATGGATAAACATGTTTTGACCGGTACAACATACATATGAACACACACACACATATATAAGTTACAAATCAAATTTTTCAGATTTGTCCATTCTCCCCAGAATCTTTTGATAATTTTTTGAGAAAAATATTCTAGACCAATATCTTTCATTAATCATCTATTTTACGTGGCAAACTGACATTCTTAAGATGAATTCGAAATCAGAAACATCTAAACACCTACACAAAAACAACTATCAAAATTTTCAATTTATATGACTTATGTCATAAATATATAGATTGTCCAACTCTCTCTCTCTCTCTCTCTCTCTCTCTCTCCTCTCCCATTATATATATATATATATATATATATATATATATATATATATATATATATATATATATATATATATATATATATATATGGATTTCCATTCTTGCTATTAAAAGGTGTGAAGGTTGCCTTGACAGCAGTTAGAAATATTGGTTGCTATATTTACTGTGAATATTTAGGTGGTTACTGGTTGGAAACTAATTATATATATATATTCATAGTAATATTTTTTGGAGTTTCCATGCAATAAAAATATAATAGCTAAATAGCTGATATTTCAGTACAATAACAATTATTAAATAGCTGATAATCTTATCAGCCTTTGCCCACTTTACTACTGTATTTTTGTTACTTATTTCTGATTCTGATACATCTACTTTTTAACAAATGTGATTTAGTGAGTCTTCCCTTTTTCAGCTTTTCTACATATACAAACCAAATACCCCTTTCAGCATCAAAGGTATGTTTTCTTTTTTCACTTCCCACATCAATAACAAAGGCTCTATTCTTTTTCAGGTGTACTGATTTTTGTGGGTTAGTATTTTGCTTATTCGTCTTATAAATTTCTATATTTTGGCTATCATCTGTTTTATTTTGAAAATTGTGCACCTGTTCTATTATTAGCTAATAAGCTATTCTCTTTTTAATAGCCATGTCATACATTAAGCCTGACTCAGTTAAAAGCTCGTCTGATTGTGATATTAGATATATCACAAAGCACCTAATTAATGAGTATTTCACCTACAAAATTCCCATATCCACAATCTTTAACTAATTCTCTCAGGGCTTCATTATATTCTTTAATTTTTTTACTTTTTACTTGCTTTCTGTTTTTAAATTTAATCAAGTTAAGTAGCAAGATGGGTGAGGGCTAAAATATTCATTTACCTTTCTTCTTATTGCCTCATAACTATTTTGATAATCACCCTACTTAAAAAGTTTGGCTACCTTATGTTTATTGTCCTCAATTGCATTAAATTTTTTAAAATTTCTCAACTTGAGTTATGAATAATGGCCATTCACAGCATTACTTGCATTGGACTTGGAAATACAGGTTTTCTCAAATGATGTCAGTCTCCCCCCTTACTTTTCCAGTTGTTTATAACTGTTGTACTATTTTACTATGCACAGCCTTTTTTAACATGGCTCAGATGAGAGTGATCAAGTTTACTATTACCAAGTTTGCAATTTGACTACCAATTTTACTATGGTCAGTCTTTCTGTCTTTCATGTGAACCAATATAATTTTTCTATGAACAGATTTAAATTTTGACTGTGCCAATTTGGCTATATCTTAGCTTCTAATTCCCTATTAAAAAAACCCTCAAATTTTCTAAAAATAGCAAATAAAATTCTTAATCTAAGCAGAGCACACAATCAATGACTTAATATATATAATGTTTACACATATAGAGATGCAGACATTCTATTTTTATCGTAAAGTTCAACAATTAATTTTTGTATTATATCACATTACTTACAGTATTTTCCTTTAGTCTGTGGGGTCTTTAGTTTTATGAAAATCATAATAAGGTTGGAACAACCTGATTAATTTCTTAGTCATTTTGTCCGCTGGTTAATTTCTTCCACTACTTTGCACAATCTACATCCAAATTGACCTCAAAGATGAAGAGAGGATTTCCTGTTCTGCTATTGGTTATAATACCTTTCTATTGTTTTTTTGGAATATTTTAGCCAATGGGGCGGTTATAGATATTGTAAGTGTCATCAATTTAATTACTTGAGATCCTACTTTATAAATTTAGATAATATATATATAGATCATACTAATTAAATTTTTTTATCAATTTCTCTCATTTTTGTAACTTATTACTCCAAAACATTTTAAACTAAAATAATTTATTGAAAGTCCTTGCATTTGATCAGTTCAGTACATATATTTCAATGTTATTGGCCTGATCAACAACAGATTAGAATTGAATTGGTGATCTTTAGATTTATAAATATTGGTTTTAAGATGATACTCTAATCAATTAAATTATTCTAACAATTGAATATATTTCGAAAAGTATAAAAACATTTAACAACACATCTTCTAAATGCTAAAAGTAATTTATCGTTTCAAGATATAAATTTTTTTTATCGTTTTGATTTTCCTCATGTTGTTACGTAACTATATTATTATAAAATAATACTTACCCAGAGCTTAAATATAAAATTTTAATAATATAATTTTATACGAGTATAATTTAAACATTTTCATGTCATGAAAACGTAATAACTACATTGTATATTGGATTTGATTTTTAATATATATTTAAGAATGATTTTCAGTCATACACTCCATCTTATAAAACCCGATGCACATGGTCACATAATATGAAAAAGATAAATGATCTCAATTTACGTATTTCATGTAGCACTCATCAGTTGGTCTGGATTATCATCTCCCACGCACATATATAATCAGTTCTCGGTTTATATTAAGATAACAAATTTTTAAACTTTAATGGACAGGTTTCAATCTTCTCTACTCTGCAGCTCTTCAGCCATCCATACTATTAGAAATTTGATAATCACATGTTCAAATCCTTTGTTTTCCAATTTTGTTGTCATACCCATGTTGACCATGTAGGACTTTAAGATCATTGTAAATACACAGAAGAGGGATGAGCAAAATATAGGATGAATCTGTAATATTTAAATACAAGTATATTATAATATTTAAGCTAGATGTAGTTAGAAGGGATTTGAATCCAGACTTTCAAGATCCCTTCAGTCATCGACTCCATCTTATACAACCGATACCCATGACCATATACATATTAAAAACAGAAATGATCTCCAATATAAGTATTTTGTGCTGAACCAGCACTTATCATTTGGTCCGGATCATCATGCTCCACACTTATATATAATCAGTGCTCAATTTGTATTAAGATAGCAAATTTTCAAACTTTAATGGGCAGATTTCAATCTTCTCCACTCTCCAACTCTTTAGCCATATATATCATTGAAAATCTGATGATGGCAGGTTATAAAAAAATTCAGACTGTTTTTTTTTTTGAAAATAATAATTGGGTAAGGGGACATTCAAAATCTGGTTTTGTTTTATCTATTTTTTCTGTATAGGCTATTAGAGAAATTATTTAAAATACTTTATATATATATAATTAACTAGACAATAACTCACAGAAATATATGTAAATAAATTGATTTGATGTAAACTCTAAACGCAATGAAGGAAACATGTTTTGATTTATTCTTATACTAAATAATTGATTAATCGTCTTGAAATATATTTGTACGTTATGAAGAGCATTCCTTGTCATCAGGAATTGTCAATCAAACTCTATTTTTAAACAGCTAAACAACAAATACATACATTAAACAGTCATATTAAGATCTAAAAATAAATAAAATACTCAGAACAATAATGGAAGGGGAGAACATTTATATTTTAATTGGATTTAACTTAGGAAAACTTTTCCCTCAACTTTTCTTTAGTTTATATATATTTTTTGAGTAAACATTGTGCCCCCAACCATAAGAATTCTTTGATAGCTATTAAATAAAAATATTTTAAATTAACTAACATTAGCCTTCACTTACAGGTATTATGCGTAACTTATTTATTACCTTCGTTTAATTTTACTTAAAAAACAATAATACAGGATTGTGTTGCATATACATATACATTCTTACTTTATTAAGGAGGGGAAAATTGTCTGCTTAAAGAAAGTAAAAGTGTCCATTTTTGTGTACAAACTTTTATGAATTATTATATCCTAAAAAGAATGCAAGCAAACAAACATGAATATAGCTGAAAACACTACTTTTCAGGCAATTCGCAGTTATAAGATTAAGTTTATCTCTTTGTTAAATTAAAATTTTAAGGGAATTTGAATTCAGACTTTCACACGACCCTCAACTATCCATGCTATCTCATACTGCTGATACACTTGATCACACACATGTCGAAAAGATAAACAATCACCAATACATGTATTTAGTGCTAAACCAGCACTCGTCAGTTGGTCCAGATTATCATCTCCACTCATATATACAATCAGTGCCCAGCATACATTAAGATAGCCAATTTTCATACTTTAACGGACAGACTTCAAAACACTTCACCCCACAACTCTTCAGCCATCCATTTCATTGAAAATCTGATGATGGAACGCCCAAAGCCCACATTTGTGCCAACCTTCTCATCCTACCCATGTTAACCATAAGTCACTCTGATCTCTCACATACAGGACATAATCCATTTACATACATATACGATGGATGGGCAGATCTTAAAGCACTATATTTTAATATATGAATTTTTTCTAGTAGTGATTGTTTATCTTTTCGAAATGTGTATGATCAAGTGTATCAGCAGTATGAGATAGCATGGATAGTTCAGTGTCGTGTGAAAGTCTGAGTTCAAATCCCTTATATATTACATAAAGTGCAGATATGAAAAAGCCTGTACTGTAGAAAAAATTCATATATTAAAATTTGAAGTAAATTTATCTTTGCTAAAATAAAATTATAAATACTATAAAATATTTTTACTTATAAAATTCATTTCTTTATATTACCTTTAGTATTTCATATAATTAAATTTGAGTCATTAATTTTTTTCATTATAAGATAGACAAAAGATATATTGTTTAGTTATTTTAAAATAATAAAAGTATTTTTTTAATATGTATTTAAAATTATAAATTCACTTTACTCCAAGAAAATAGATTGTAATGTAGAACAAACTAAATTTAGAATATAAAAGATTGGAAAAAAATATAAAAGTAAGTAATAATATATATATAATTCACTTATTATTGTTTCTTATTTATAGAATGAAAAATCCTAAGTTCAAATTCCTATATTTACATATATATAATATTTTAATACAATTTAGATGTATTGGTTGCATCAGATAGGTTGGATAGTCGAAGGGAGTTTGAAAGTCTGGGTTCAAATTCACTATAATTATATTTATATATGTAATCTAATAATTGAATTTTCATGAATACAGTAATTAGATATATGTACAGTATAACTTTAAAAATTTTATCCGCTTAGGAATGCTTCGACCATCCTCTTAATTTTTGTCAAGTAACAATTTGAGAGGCTAACCTGCCCACAATTCCCTGATCTTAACGTTTGCTGCCTGTCTGTTAATTAAGTCTTGTTTGTATATGTATATTAGCATAGCTTCCTTTATTTTCCTTTTGTTGGTATTTTTTTCAATTTGCAATATTTTTACATTATTATAATTGAAGTTAAAATCATAAATACATGACTTACTCTGGTCATAAAAAAATGGATGCAGAAACATTATTATTCACTTTGCTATTATTATTTATTTTACATGTATCTAATTACTGTATTTGTGAATATTCAATTATAAGATTATGTATATTGATTTGAAGAAATACAGACATCAATATATATATATATATATATATATATATATATATATATATATATATATATATATATATATATATATATATATATATATATATAGGTTGCCTTCATAACAATTTGAAATTGTTGATTATTATTGATATTAGGATTGTCTAAGTGTTGAATGGTTTTTACTGATATATATATATTGTGCCTTTTTCTATAGGTCATAAATAGTCAATTATGGTAAATTACTAAAAATTTTAAATTTTAGAATATGTTCTTTTAATATGTTAATTATATTTTGTTAATTATGTTATAAAGTACAATTTGAAGCTAAAGAAAATACATAGTATATAAAATTATAACGAATCATTTAAAAATAGTTATATAAAGTTAAAAATATTGTTGCATATGGTTGCAAAAGCTGGCCATATTAAATAACACAGCTATAAATATTTAAAAGTATATTTAAATGTTAAATTTTAATAGTTTTAAAACTTATAGTTAATAAATGTTATTTTTAAATTTATATATCATCTTTAATAGTCAAAGTTAATATCATATATTTTAAAAGTAAACTTTATGATAGTGAAAATTGTATTTAATTCTAGATTTTCTAAATTATTTTTCCAAATTTTTATAATTATATTATTTAATATAATAAAGTATTGCAGTTTTATTAATCTAGACAGAGAAATAGATTGAAAATCGTCTGTCTCAATTTTATATTGATCATGTGACTTTTAACACATGGTTAAACACACACGCTTGTTTGAATTAATAACAAAGTTTGAAATATTTAAAAGTTGTATTATAGAACTGAATATAATTATTATCTATCATAGAAGTGAATATTAAATAGTCATTATAAAATGTTTCTAAATGTTTTAAGTGGTGTTTTAAAAAAGTTGAGTACAGTTAATAAAAAAGTTAATATTTTTGTTTAAATAAAAATAGATATATTAAATATTATAAGTGAAATAAATTCATTAAATATTGTTTTAAAAGTTGATTTTAAAATATTTTTAAGTAATTTATCGAAGTAATAATCAATCTGAAAGTAATATTTTAAATAATATTTTTGGGTTTATTATGTCATAAATTTTTATTTTAAAAATTTAATTTTGCAAGTTTGCAAAATATGTAAATTTGTTCTCAAGCTAAAAGTAAGAATTAACCAATAGGATAAGGTATTCTTGCAAGATATAAATATCATTGTAACTGATTTATCTGAAGAGATTAATAATGGATTGAAACCAGAGAAAGGTATATCAGTAGCTATCAAAGAGATAGTACTTTAAAATTTTTATTTTAGTCAATTTTTAGTACTTTCTTATAGTTTTATTTGCAAAAATTAATTGATATTTTTAAGAAGTATTTTGCAAAAGAGAGTTCAAAATATAATATATTTTAGAAACTTCGTGAAAATGATTTTTTAATTTTTAACAGTTTGCTTACCAGGATTATTTTATTCTAAGTTTAACCTAAAATTTCGCAATGAAAAATGGATATACTACGAAATAAAAAATATATAAATTATAATAATATAAAAATGCATAGAATGTTTATTGATTTTTTTTTATTAATGCTTCACCAGAGAATTGTTTTGGTACATAAAAACCAAAGTACGGACATTATACGGATGCAATGGAAAGCTATTTGCCATGTAAAAAAAAAATTGGAGACACATTATTATTTATAAGCTTATCCAAGTGTTTTAAAAAAGTATAAGATACTTATATCTTATGAATTGTTTATAGAACATCATAATGAAAGGAATAAAATGTTCAGTCCTTTTTGAAGGACACATTTTTTTTAAAAAATATTTTTTTGCAAGAATTAAAGAAAGAGCTTACAGAGAAGATTTTACTTAAGCATTGTGATATATAAAACTTCTTGTCTCAGAAGTACTTTAAAAAAAACGCATCTTTAGAAGTATTTGTTTTAAAGAACTTTATTAAGAAATAAAACCTATGTAAAAAAGAATGAACATATAGTAGACGAATAAAAGGTGGATCCATGAAAATACAAAATATAGTATGTAAAAGTTTACTGGATAACTTTTGTTAAATTGGATGAGTGTTTCATCAGATGCGCTGGC
Organism: Epiperipatus broadwayi; assembly: GCA_028023455.1. Lineage (NCBI taxonomy): Eukaryota > Metazoa > Onychophora > Udeonychophora > Euonychophora > Peripatidae > Epiperipatus > Epiperipatus broadwayi. Next base: position 563,889 of record JAQFVV010000070.1, read on the forward strand.
AGAGAATATTGAATAAACTTCGTGGGATTAATTTAGCAGTATGAGTCTTTAATAATTATTGTTCTAAACAGTAAAACCAAGGATTAATTTTCTTATAAACTTTTCTAAAATGGATTAATAATTATTTTGTTGAATTTTTAAAGATATTTTTAAAGACATCGGATTATTATTTTTTGTTCATTTTAAAACTTGAAATTCTTATTACGGAAGTAGATAGAGCACATACCCAGGAAATGAATTGTTTCTTGTTCTTGTTCATCGTCACAGCAATGGAGCAGGGGAAAACGCTCTTGAAAAATAATGTGCTTTTGGGAGAACATTAAAAAAAAAAGACTAAAAAAACAATAAACATTTGGGATTCATCAGGAACTATTGTCAAGTGAATACGTAATTATAGTTTTGATTCCTTTTATTTTTATTAACTTAGTTTAAATGTAAAATTTTGTTTATATAAGATTAGGAAAACATAAAACATTAATTTGTTAATAACATATAATTTTATAATATAATAATCTAATAATTTAGATAAGAATATTTTAGATAAAGTGTATGGATCTATATTTTCTTTATGTATGCAATGTTTTTATATCCAAGTGGATGAAGGAAGCCTACTGAACATGATGACCAGATAAAGGTTATTTGGTAATGATAATGAATATTAATAATTTATAATGTATATTCTTTATTTTCTTTTAGATTATCTATGAATAGTGAGAATGGAGTATAAATGTTTTAATTATAAATGTAAACACATTTTTCATACAATATTTTAAAAACATTATGAGATAGGATTGATTTGAAAATATGCATACAATGATTTTTATATTAGTGATATAATCCAACATAGTAACAAATATTTATGTGATTCTTTTAAAACTTTTCATTTTATCTGATTAGATTGTATATGATTAAACATACAGAATAATGAAATGAGCAAACTTTTCTTGTGGAACAATGTGATTGCTTTTTTTAAACTATCAGTGAATTTTATTTATTGTTTTTTGTAAATGCAGATAGTTATTTATCGATATAAGATGTAGAAAATCTTGAGAAATAATAGTGAGATAGTGGCTTGGAAGTACTTGGGTAGACAGGAAAACAAGATGATGTTTTTTAAAAATAGGATGTGATAAGGAATGTGAATAATAGTTATAATCTTTGTGTAGATATCAGCATAGTTAACAAAGCCCTATGACTGGTACACATTTATTTAGACAGTGTTTATATTTCTTTAAATATTTGATGTTCTAATAAAGCTGAAGGAATAGCTTTAACATCGTTTATGTACTAGAGGATATTAGACAGGTAAATGTCATACCTCTATTTCTTGTTAATGCACTGTGCCATGATTTTTGAGATATGTTATGAGTGATACTCTAGTTTTCTTCCTTAAATCCTATGCATCTATTTCACTATCTTTATTTCATGTAACTGCATCATTTAGCAAGATATTTTGAAAAGAAATGGTAAATAATTTAGAGCTTAGGTTATGCTATTGTTTTGTATAAGATTGGTTTATTTGCTTATAAGGAACAGAATTTTATATCTTGAAATTGAAGGTCCAATGAAACCTAAAGGAAAGGAAAGAATCATAGAATATATTTTGAATTTATTTCGGAAATGAAATATAAATTTTTAGAATAGAGTATCTAAACAAAGATATTTTCTTTAAAATGTTAATAATTTTGGAATGCTTATTATGCTATTGTTTAGAAAAATAAGTATTGCATATTTTTAAAATACAATAATAAACAATAAATGTAAGGAATATGCATAGTATATTTTTTGTTTATTGAATAACAGGAATATATTGATGATTACACTTATATCATACTAAAGTAAGGCTAAATAAGAATATATTATGATTAGTAAACATTGTGTGATAAATGATATCCACTAAAATCTAATAATGAATTTTGGATAAATGTTTTATGTAACATCTTTGACATTGCAAGATGAAATTTGTTTTAATATTTTAAGAAATCCATACTCATTATAATGTTAATTTTGTTTTTTGGTAGAATGTTTTTCCTACGGATGTGTTTTAAGAAACATATAGTTTAATAATATTAAGGATGGAATATTTTGTTAATAAAATAAATAAATATATTTGTAATAAGTTAAGCATGAAGAGAAACCAAATGGTAACATTTTTATTTTGTCTTAAGTCTAAATAAAGATATAACTAAATATCAATTATTTTTATAACCCAGTAAATAAAAATTTAAAGTATAAAATAAGGATATCCACTGTAAATAGTGTACATAAATTATTTATTTTATTTTGTTGTTATTAATAAACTTTTTTAAAATTTGTTTTTCAAAAATTTTTGTGTCTGAATTGTTTATTTCTCCACTACACTTCATGAAATCACAATCTATTCATAATAATTGAAACAAATATATAATTTTGCACAAAAAGATAAATAGAGAATTATTTTAAGAATTTAAATATTTTCTTGGTATTCTTTTAATTAAATGATCATAATTTTACATTATTTTATTGGTCATAAATCAGTTATCACAATAGTATATTGAATTATATGCTATCAGTTGCCACACACACTTTTGTTTGTCAGATTATTAAATGCTACCACGTAGTTGTTATATTATTACATGAAGATAAAAGATTATATTATATTATTTGATTATTTTATTATGGTAATAAAAATATAATAAAAAGAAAAGATATACAGAATTAGTTATACAATGAAGAATATTATTATTATTATTATTATTATTATTATTATTATTATTATTATTATTATTATTATTATTATTATTATTATTATTATTATTATTATTATTATTATTATTATTATTATTATTATTATTATTATTATTATTATTATTATTATAAATTCCATTTAAAATGTGTTAACCTAAAAAAAAATGATTTACAATTATTAACCGAAAATGGGAAAAATTATTATAAATGTTTAAAATGCTCTTATAGTGATTTAATAGAACAACAAAATTTAAAAACATTCTCTACTGAATCAATAAATGATACAGAAGTAAAACAAAGTGAAAGTGCAATTATGAAAGATAATGAACATTCTGATATAAGTTGTTGTGATAATAAAAATATTTTAAAGGAAATACTGGCCAAATTAAATGATGTCAATAATTCTTTAATGCAAATTAAAGCTGAAAATAATTTTTTGAAATCATTTATTTTGAAACATTTTGATAAAGTAGAATTCAAGAGTGATGTTGTTACACTTGATAATGATCAAGTTACTTTGGAAACGAAAAAATGTCTTGTATCTACAGGAAATAATTGTGAGATAATAAAGAAGAATATTTCTAATCAAGATAAGAAAGAAAATGATGGGAAAGATGATAACTATTCTATAATTAAGAAAGTTATTAAGCCTTCATATAAAGATATTTTAATTAAAAATAAAGAAAAACATATTGATAATAAAAAGACTATAACAATAAAAAAAGTTAAATCAAATGTTACTAATGATGTTACAAATGGGAAATTAAATACTTCTGAAAGTTTAAATCATGAAGAATTTAATACTGTCAATTATAAAAATAAAAAATATATAAGAAAAGAAAAGCCAGTGATTGGTAGAAATTTGGATCACATATTGAAAACAGTTAAACCTAGAATGCATTTTAAAAAATATTTTCTAACTAGATTTTCCCCAATGACTTCAGCAGAGGAGATTAAAAGTTATTTAGAAACTACATTAAATATTTCAGTAGTATGTCATAAAATTTTATCTGTAAATTTAAAATATTCTTCATTTTATGTTTCTATACCGGAGTCTTATAGTAATAAAATGACTGATGAAAATTTGTGGCCAGAACATGCTGTTATATTGCCTTTCTTTGGGAAGTTAAATAAAAATATAACTGTTAATATGAATGAATTAAATAATAGTGTTTTAAATGGTAGTACATCTATAATTCAAAAATAATGAATACAAACAATATGTTTACTTGATATTATCAAAATTCAAGGGGTTTAAGAACAAAACTTCAAGAATTTTATGAAGCAATTTTATTAACGAATTATGATATAATTTTCATTACAGAAACATGGCTTATTGAAGATATTTTTGATTGCCAATTATTTGATAATAGATACAAAGTTTTTAGATATGATCGAAATATAAATATGGCTAATAGAGGAGGTGGCATTCTTATTGCTATTAAATCTCATTTTGAATGCATGGTATTAGATCTACATACAGATGTTGAATGCATTTGGATATCTATTAATTTAGGATATGAAAATTTAATCATTAGTAATGTTTATTTACAGCCAAAAATTAGTATTTTACAGTTTAATGATTATTTTAATATTGTTGAAAAATTGCTTGTAGCATTTAAAGGATCAATTATGATGGTAGGTGATTTCAATGTTCCTAAGTTTATAAATAATAAACATACTTATCTTGATTCTAAATCATTAAGATTATTATCTGCTGTTAATATGCTGAATCTTACACAAAGTAATGATATTTGTAATAATTATGGGATTATTCTAGATTTAGTTTTTAATAATTTTCCATCTAACTTAAAATGCACTAAGTGTAATCAGCCTCTTGTTAAAGAAGATGTTTTTCATCCATCTTTGGATATTGATTGCTTATTTCAATATAAAATTGTAAAACACATTTATAATTTTAAAAGATGTTATTCCAAAGGTAATTATTTAGATTTGTACAAGGCATTACAACATGATAGTTGGACATGTGTGTATAATTGCAATAATTTAGAAGATGCTGCTGTTAATTTTCAGAGCAGGCTTACAGAACATGTAAATAAATTTATACCTACTTTGAAAATTCATACTAAATATCCAGTTTGGTTTTCTATAGTTCTTATTAAAGGAATTAAGTGCAAATTAAAATTTTATAAAGATTTTAAAATTACTGGATCTTTATTTGACTGGCATAATTTTAGAATATATAGGTCATTTACAAAAATTATTAAAAAAAAAAATTTTCAGGATTACTTAAAGAGAACTGAAAATAATTTGATAAGGAAGCCAAAAGATTTTTGGGGATGTATTAAATTCCTTATACCAAAAAGAAATACCCTACAAAATGAAAATATAGGATTAGTAGCAAATGACTTCTCATCTTTATTCAATTTAAAAATGGAAGATAATGCTTATAATAATAATGATGATGATTTTACTTATGAGACATTAATTAATGTTAACAATGAAACTTTGAATTTTAATCAGATATCTATAGAATCAATTCTTTCATCTATTACACAACTAAAGAACAAAAGAAGTGTAGGAATAGATAACATACCATCATTTATTTACAAAGGATGTGGACAATTATTGGCTCCTGTACTGAAACATTTATTTGATTTATCTCTAAAATCTAATACTTATCCTTCTTTATGGAAAGAAACAAAAGTAGTACCAATACACAAAAAGGGATCTAAAAGAAAGATTGAAAATTATAGACCAATATCCATACTTTATATTACAGCTAAAATCTTTGATAAATGTCTTCTTAAGCATTTATCTAATAATCTTTCCAAATGGCTTCCTAATTATCAGCATGGATTTATACCAGGAAAGTCTATAAATACAAATTTAATCACAATAAATGACATAATTGCACAAAATTTTGATCAACAAAAACAACTAGATGTTATATATGTGGATTTAAGTAAAGCCTTTGATAGAGTGAGTCATGAGGACCTGTTATTAAAGTTAGCTGCATATGGATTATCGAAAAATTTGATTGAATTTTTTAAATCTTATTTATTGAATAGGCCTCATTATATTTTCTATAATAATGAATGGTCAAATTGTATTTATCCTATTTGTGGAGTGCCACAAGGTAGTGTATTAAGTCCTTATTTATTTGCAATAATGACTTCAGATTTGCATTGTTTTATAAATAATAAGAATATTCTTTGTTATGCTGATGATATAAAACTATTTAAGACAATTTATAGTTCATCAGATCATTTGAAGTTGCAAAATATGTTAGAGTATCTACATAGATGGTGTATTAAAAATGGTATGATTATAAATGCTAGCAAATGTAAAATTGTAACATTTACTAGAAAATCTGGTAAAAGTTTATATACTTACACATTAAATAATACATATATTCCTCGAGATACTAGTCATAAGGATTTAGGAATAATTTTCTCTGCTAATGGATCATTTACAGAGCATGTTTCGTATAATGTAACAAAAGCGCATAAAGTATTAGGTCCTATTTTGAGATTAATTAACAATTTTGAATTAAATACTATATTAATGTTATTTAACATGTTAGTGATTCCAGTACTTCATTATGGATCTGTTATATGGAATGCAGACATAATTTCACATATTAATATGATTCAAAATGTTGAACATAAATTTCGAAAATTAATACTACTTAAAAAGAAATCAGGAAATTTAAGTAATAAGTTATTTAATCATAGACTAATTGCTGACATGATAATATTACAAAAGATAGTGAAAGGAGAAATAGATATTTCTGAGTTGGAGACAAAAATACAATATAGAATCCCCAAGCTGAATAGTAAAAATACTGAACTATTTTATATACCTCATTTTCATTCAGATTGTTTGAAAAGATCTACACTGGTTAGATTACCAGATTTTTATAATAAACATTTTAAAAGCATTGATATTTTTAATTTATCAAAGAATAGCTTTAAAAAAGCAATTCAACAATTATTGAGCTGTAATAGCAATCAAATGTAAACTTTTTGGTCTTTGTTTGTACTGTATGTTTACATGTTAATAAACAATTGAATTGAATTGAACAATTGAATTGAATTATTATTATTATTATTATTATTATTATTATTATTATTATTATTATTATTATTATTATTATTATTATTATTATTATTATTATTATTATTATTATTATTATTATTATTATTATTATTATTATTATTATTATTATTATTATTATTATTATTATTATTATTATTATTATTATTATTATTATTATTATTATTATTATTATTATTATTATTATTATTATTATTATTATTATTATTTAAGGTTGAGGATATATTGGTGAAATATAAATATGATATTATTATAGTTGGGGATTTTAATGAAGCTGATTACTCAAGACATAGTAATAAGAATGTTGATAATAGTAAACTTTATAGATTAAAAATTTTTGTTGAGTTGGTTAGTTTAATTCAACTTAATAGTATTATTAATTTTAGGGGTGGTACGTTGGATCTATTGTTTAGCACTAAGAATGATTTGAAGTGCAAAGAGGCTGATCAAGCTCTTTTGCCCCCTGATCCTTATCATCCACCTTTGGAATTTGTAATAGATGGTTCTCATGAACATATAAAGCCTATGGTAAATAGTAAGAGAGATTACAAATATGGTGACTATTATGGCCTTTATAAAGCTTTTGAGGACATTGATTGGAATGTAATTTTGATGGAAAATGATCCAAATATAGCGGCAAATAATTTTGTTGGTATAGTGCAAAATTGTCTAGATCAATATATTCCTGTTAGGCATTATTTAAATACTAATAACAAATATCCTAAATGGTTTTCTAGGGAATTGTGTAAGAGCTTAAATAGAAAGCACAAATATCATAGGTTATATAAACTAACTAATGATAAAGAATTGTATAAGAAATTTAGTGGTTTGCATGCTTATACTAAAACTCTTATGAAAAGAGATTATAATAATAATTTAAATAGAGTTGAAGAAAATTTTAGGAATAATCCACAAATGTTTTGGAATTATATAAAAGATCTTAATATTGTTGGAAGTAAAAGTTGTAGATATAATGTAATTAGGCCTTCTATGGATGATCTAGTCAATCATTTTACTAATATGTACTTAGATACTTCAAGTAATGATAATATGGTTGATATTAAATTTAATAAAGAGAGTTTTTGGAATATAGATGTTAATAAAATTGCAATTCCTGAAGTGTTTACTGCAATTTCTAAACTTAAATCGAAATCTTCTATGGGATATGATAATATTCCTAATTTTATTATCAAGGGTTGTGCTGAATGTTTGGTAGCACCATTGCATTATATCATTAATTTATCAATTGAGAAAACTATTATTCCTGATATATTTAAGATAGCTAAGATTATACCAATTTTTAAAAAAGGGGATAGATCTGATTCTGGTAATTATAGACCTATTTCAATTCTGTCACCTTTTGCTAGAATTTATGAAAGGTGTATTTATAGTAATATTATTGTAGATATGATTAAGGTATTACCTAGTTATCAGCATGGTTTTTTACCTGGTAGATCTGCTGAAACTAATTTAATGGTGATATCTGATCATATTGCTCATGCCTTATCTGATCAGAAGCAATTAGATGTTGTATATTTTGATATGACTCAGGCATTTGACAAAGTTTCATATATTAGACTTTTGTATAAACTTAAAATGTTGGGTGTTAGTCCTCATTTAGTTGAGTGGTTTTCCAATTATTTGAGGGGTCGTAAATCTTATGTACATATGGATAAAACTAATTCTCTTTTTTTGATAATATGATAGGTGTTCCTCAGGGTGGAATATTAGCACCATTGCTTTTTAATGTTTATATGTGTGATCTTGATCATAGCATAAAAAATAGTATGATACTTACTTATGCTGATGATTGTAAGTTATTTAAAAGAATTATTACTTATAGTGATCATATTGAGGTTCAAAAGGATATAGATAGTTTTATTATATGGTGTAGGTATAACAATATGGAGATTAACATTAATAAAACATGCATTGTTTCCTATACTAATAAAACTGAAAAATCTGTTTATCAATATAAAATTGAGAATGGTGTTATTAAATATAAAGAGACTATATCTGATTTAGGAATTATATTTTGTAGCAATTTTACTTTTAATGTGCATATTAAATGTATTATTAATAAAGCATACAGAAAGATGGGCTGTATTTTGAGATATGGGAGAGATTTATCTATTTCCATAAAATATAGGTTATTTTTTTCTCTTGTTGTTACAGTTTTAGAATATAATTCTTGTATATGGAACTTCAATCTGATTAATATTCAGTCTAAAATATATAATATTGAAAAAAGATTTAATAAATTAATAATGGGTGAATGTCAAACTGTCAAAACAGTATTGAAAGAAAGGAGAATGTTGAAGGATATGATATTACTGAAAAAGTTGATTGATGGGAAAATTGATGTCAGTAACTGTATATCAAAAATAGAATTGAAAGTACCTTGTCGTTTATTAAGAGAAATGCAAACTTTCAAGATTAGTATATGTAAAAATACTTTCTTTGGTAAATCAGTTATTAATAGATTGCAAATGGTATATAATCTAACTTTTAATAATATTGATATTTTTTGCGATCAATTTGTGATGAATGTTAAAAAACAACTAAATGTATAATTATGAACATATATGTATATATAATTTTATGTATTTAGCTTGTATTTGATTATAATTGTTTTTTTTTTTTTTTTTTAAATTTTAATTATTATCATTGTTATTATTATTATTTATTTATTTTTTATTTTATTATGTATTTCTGTTTAAGTGTAAATGTTGAAATGCACATAATAAATGGATATTGAATTGAATTGAATTGAATTATTATTATTATTATTATTATTATTATTATTATTATTATTATTATTATTATTATTATTATTATTATTATTATTATTATTATTATTATTATTATTATTATTATTATTATTATTATTATTATTATTATTATTTATTATTATTATTAGTTTCAGTGTAGTAGATTATGACATAAAATTCCCTTCTCATATTTTACTACTGTAATTTTAAATTAACTTAGAATAAATTTATGAATCTGAGATTTTATAAAGCTAAATTATTATAAATAGAAGATTAAGATGTAATTATTAGCTTAATCTTAGTGAGTAGAAGTTATTAAAGTCGTAAGAATACTATGAGTTTGTTATTTGAAATAGTAATAAGGGGGGATAGTTTTCTTATGCCATTGAGGTAGTATCCTGTAGGATATTGGCTCAATGTAATCTATCTTGTCACTTGTATTTTCACTTCAAGTCTTATGAAAATATTAAATATTTATTTAATTTATTTTTTATAAACTGAACCTTATTCGTATTTTATGTTTGAGTTAGTGAAATATTTAATTTTAATGCTGAATAATTTATTTATTAATTATTGACTGAGCTAGAACCCGTTTTATTTATATCATATACTATTCTGAAGTGGCGATGCACAAAGGCACGGTTAGAATATATATATATATATATTAAAACAAAATAAATGTCTACTAATATTAATAAAAAATTAAAGATTTAAGTTTGGACTGTGATGATGTTTTAGTGTCATTGGATGTTTCTGAGATGTATGGATCTATTGATAGAGTTGATTTAATTAAGATAATTCATCAAGCTTTATTGGAGAAGAAAGTGGATAATCAATTAATATGTTTTCTGATGAAGGCTTTAAATTTTATTGAACAAAATATTGTTGCATTCTTTAATGGTAAATTTTATAAGATCAGTAAAGGATGGCCAATGGGATTATCAATTGTGGCACAGTTGTGCAGTTTTGTTTTGTCCTGTTATGAAGAAAAGATTTTAAACAAATTTATATTTATGGGAAATATTAAGATATATACAAGATATGTGGATGATGTTTTTGTATGTGCTTCTTCAGAAATGATTGATAAAATTTTTGATGAATACAATAAATTAAAAGGTCTTAACTGGACTATGGAGAAAGAATATAATAACAGTATTAAATATTTAGATTTGATGATTTCAAGAAACAATAATATGATTGACTGTAAATTGTTTATTAAACCTATTGAAACAAGAGGATATATTCCATATTTATCTAAAGTGCCACATAATTATAAAATGGCTGGTTTTAGGTCTTTTTTACATAGAAATAATATTTTCTGTAAATATGCATGTGACAAAAAGAAAAATATTGAAAATTATGTAAGTGAATTATTAAGTGTGGGTTATAATATAAAAGAAATTTATCAAGTGGTTTGTCAATTTAGTAAGAAAATTAATAGAGATACTGGTGATGAAAAAATTGAGAGTAAGAAGTGGATTTCTTTGCCTTTTTATAATAATAATCAAGTAAAATTTATGAAAAAAGTTTATAATAGTATATATAATGTTTCATTTTATGGATCGGGTAATTTAAATAGAATGGTTAATAATTCAAAAGATAAGTTAGAAAAAAATAATGTAATATAATTTAGAATTTTTGTGGGTGTAACTTATCATACGTGGGGGAATCTAGATGTAATATTGAGAAAAGAATTAAAGAACATAAATTGTTGTATAAAAGAGTTTTGAAAAATGTACAGATATGTAATGATAATAATAATGAAGTCAAGTTATATACTGAATCTGCTTTTTATGATCATAATAGGAATTGTAATTTTAAATTTGATTTTGATATAAACAAAATAAAAATTTTAGGCCAAGAGAGAGATAATGAAAAAAGAAAAATTAAAGAGGCAGTTTTTATTAGTAGGTATAAAAATACGATAATAAACAGATAGTCAGCAAATGTTAGGATTAATGAATTGTGGGATATTTAAATCGATATGTGTTTCCAGTTGGTAATAGATAATTCCATTTTGAAAGTTGAGTTGAAAATGATTATGAATATAATCGAAAATATTTCTTTATGAGTTTTTATTTATATTATATTATAAATTGTTTACCATTGTTTGGAATATATTTAAGTTTATAATATATATTATATATATATATATATATATATATATATATATATATATATATATATATATATATATATATATATATATATATATGATCCCTTTAAATGAAGCTAGTTTCCAATATGACTCACTAAGTACTTACAACACTGAAAAAGAGAGGAGCTACAGGTTTTAATGTTTATCTCATGATTTGACAACTCTTGCTATTTCAGTTGAATGCAATAGGTTTTTTCAGAATCTGAAAAATGATTTAGATTGGGTTTTTCAATCAACATGTGTATCCTTCTATTTTGGGGTTTCTATGCTGTAATAAATGTTACTATAGCCATTAACCTTATTCAACACTATAAAATAAATAGGCGATAAAAGAAAAATTAACTTATAATATTTGAAAACCTCTTCTTACCTTTTCTCCATTTCAATCCATAACTTAATTATTTCCAGTATAAGCCAAGAGATCAGAATTCTTAATGATCCATGTCTTGAATTTAGCACCAATAAAAAAATAAACATGAGATAATATTAATCTAACAAATATAATAAATTTATTAATATGCAAAACTATTTACAATGTTATCATTGGTTAATGAACCAAGATCATAACAAATCAATTTACTTCTTATCAGAGTAACTTTTCGTATATCAGGTTTATGACAATATTAACCAGTTATAATAGGTCTTTTATATGAACTTAACTTTTATTTTTACATTTCCCAAACAATCTTTGTCTTTGTGTTTTTGGTTTAAATACTCCAATACTAATTATATTGTTGTCTCTAATGTAGTTCCAACAAGTGTTTTAAGCACATTACAAATATTGTAATTTTAATTTTATGTATGTAAATATTCATAATTTTGAAATGATATTGGAAGTGAATTTTATCCCAACATTTTACAAAGAGTCTCATTATTAGCACAGTTGTTTAATCATAGCTTTAAAATTTCTTAATCACTTGAGGTCACCACCATAATAATATTACTTAGATTGCATAACACAATTTAAAGATAGGAGAGTTAAATATTTTGTAGTTATAATAAAAAATTTATTAAGAAGTACATTTATACTCATATCATCAATAAATATACATCAAGTTTAGCTAAATATATAAGGAACTTTTAGATCTTTAACCAAAAATGCATGGCCTGTAAAATAACATTGATGTCAAAATAGAGACATGTAGCAAGTTATGTTAATGGCATATGGCAAGTTAGTTAAATTTTTTAATTAGTTTGAGAATGATTCACAATACGCAGGCATGGAAGATAACATTTAAGATACTACTTTGGCTGAGGCAAAAAATTTGAGATCCTACAGGCTTTTATTTACTAATTCATGGATTCCCCCCCCATTTAACAGCTGAGTGCCAAAGCACAAAACCATGGTCAGAGGTTTGGGAAGGGATTCCTGACAGAGATATTTTAAGTGCTGTCTCTGGTTAAGCATTTATCATAAAACTTGTAGAGGAATTGGCAATCCTCATTGTTTATAACTTGCAAGCTTAAGAGATAGGGTCATGTGATCTATGACTCTTATTTTGACTAGTTATAGATAACTTTGTTAATATTTCACAGTAGTTTTTTCCAAGTTAGTTCAATTATAGAGAAAAATCTAGAAAAAATAATAGTTTGGCTATCACTAGAGTGAATGAATAAAACAAGTTATTTTTCATCTTTTATATAATTTTATAATAGTGAACCAATTATTTTATCTTGTATGAAATTTGATAAATAAGTTAGCAGATTCACATATTAACTAGTGTTAAAAATAATTAACTTAATTACAGTGATTTTCAAAAATACAGTTATTAAAAATTTCTAATTAAAACAATGAGTTTTTCATAAACACATTTAATTACTTAATTAAACTGATCTTAAAATTAAAATTTCATTTTAAAAACATACATACTAAAATAGATTGAATTAAAACTGATTTTGAATCTTTCATAATGAGTCCCAATAAAATTTGTTTAACATCAACAACAAAAAACAAAACAGATTTATAGAGAAATAATCTAATTTAGAATTTATTTACAATTTAGATTGAGTTAAACTTTTATATTATTTAAAACGATGTTGGAAATTTTTATACTTACACCCATACAAACATGCATAAACAAATAATAGTTTAATGTGTGTGTATGTAGATATTTACTTAGATTAGCAATTGAACTTTAAATTATTATTCTTGAGTTTAATTAAAACTATTTATGACAAAAAAAACTATGCTATTAATTTCTTTCATTCTGAGTATTCTTTTCTCTGCTTAATTTTGGCATACTGCTAATGAAGTATCCTTTTCAATATATATAATTTATGTGAAAATATTTTATTATATTGTTATTGTAAATTCTTTGTAAACTTTATATATATATCTAAATGATATACTTTGCAAGTTTGTCCAAATATATATTGACGTTTTAGCTTGATTCTACAAACCATCAACTGGGTGATAAATGGATGGTTATAGAGATGCTGTAATTATTAGTTTATAACAATGTTAAAGTTTCACAAATAGAAAAAAACAGAAATATAAAACTGCAAATATCAAAGCAAAATTTTAGAGCGGTATGTTTTTTTAAAAAAAATTCCAAATAGAAAGAAATTTTTATATGCATCACATTTATTGATACAATTTCGTCTTTTTAGTATTTCAATGGATTCTTTGATTGTACATTGGTAAAGGGTGTCACATCTAGGTAAGATCCTAGTATTAGAGAAATCAATATTGTGACTTGAATCCATAGCATGGAGTGAGAATTCTGATTATAATGAGTGTTGTTTAACGCAATAGAATGTTCATCTCTTCTAGCACAGATGTGATGATTGTTCATACTTACATAAGAAGCTTTACAAATTCCACATACAACTTCATAAACTCCATTAGTGGTTATAATAATAAAATTATTCACCAAGTCTTAATTCAAGCCCAAAATAATCAAAATAAAAAAAATAAAAAAGAAGAAACAACTATTAAGACTTGTGTTCTTTATATAAAAGAAGCTACAGACAGTATTGGATGTATACCAAAATATTACAAAATAAAAACAGCATATACTACTTATCAAAAAATTAGTAATATCAAAACCAAGCCTACAGATTCCATTTCTCTTAAGGGTCATGGAGTTTAAGAAATCTTATGTGGAATTTTAAAACTTATGTAAGTATCAACAATCATCGCATCAGTGCTAGAAGAAATGAACATGCTAATGCAGTTAAACACTTATCATCATCAGCACTCTCAATCTATGCTACGGATTCAGATCCCAATACTGATTTCTCTAATACCAGGATCTTATTCAGATGTGACCCTCTCTACCAATATAAGATCAAAAAAGCCATTGAGATACTAAAAAGACCAAATTGTATCAATAAACATGATGACACATACAAACTTCTTCCTATTTGGAATAATTTTTAAAATATATATTACTTTAAAAATTTTTTGACTTTTATTTTTGCTTTTTCTATTGGTGGAACTTTAATATTTTTGTAAAGCAGTGGTTACTGCATTCTACAACTTTCTTTAAAATATTCTGTTTATCACCCAGTTGATGGCTTGTGTAACCAAGCAGAAATGTCTGATATATTAATTGTAAAAATTATACATGGATGAGCCCACAAAATATATCATATGTAACCCATAAAAATCTATCTATCTATCTATCTATCTATCTATCTATCTATCTATCTATCTATCTATCTATCTATCTATCTATCTATCTATCTATCTATCTATCTATCTATCTATCTATCTATCTATCTATCTATCTATCTATCTATCTATCTATCTATCTATCTATCTATCTATCTATCTATCTATCTATCTATCTATCTATCTATCTATCTATCTATCTATCTATCTATCTATCTATCTATCTATCTATCTATCTATCTATCTATCTATCTATCTATCTATCTATCTATCTATCTATCTATCTATCTATCTATCTATCTATCTATCTATCTATCTATCTATCTATCTATCTATCTATCTATCTATCTATCTATCTATCTATCTATCTATCTATCTATCTATCTATCTATCTATCTATCTATCTATCTATCTATCTATCTATCTATCTATCTATCTATCTATCTATCTATCTATCTATCTATCTATCTATCTATCTATCTATCTATCTATCTATCTATCTATCTATCTATCTATCTATCTATCTATCTATCTATCTATCTATCTATCTATCTATCTATCTATCTATCTATCTATCTGTCTATCTATCTATCTATCTATCTATCTATCTATCTATCTATCTATCTATCTATCTATCTATCTATCTATCTATCTATCTATCTATCTATCTATCTATCTATCTATCTATCTATCTATCTATCTATCTATCTATGCCTGCCTGCCTGCCTGCCTGCCTGCCTACCTCCCTACCTCTTGCCCTGCCTGCATCCCTTCCTACTTCCCACCCTCTCTTCCTTCCTACTTACCTCCCTACCTACCTCCTTATTTTATAGGAACAATCTTCGACAATGACCATATAGTATTGTCGAAAAATAAGGAGGAAAAATGAAACGAAAAATGATTCACAGAATAAAAAAAATTAAAAGGTGTGAAATTAAACAGTTTTATAAAAAAAAGAAACAAAAAAAAAAAAGAAAAAGAAAATTTAATTGCATTTAATGATAAAAAATATTTATCTCAATAAATTGGAAAATAATTTAAATTTAAAACTAATTTCACTTATATTTTACTAACTTATTAAAAAGAAAATTGATTTTATTAGAACAAAAAAAATTAACTACAAGCTGTTAAAGAAGATTAAATGGATAATTGAAATCATTAAACCATTATGAAAATATAAATATTAGTGAGATTTTTTCTTTATATATTAGAAATTAAAAAGTAAGCTGTAAAACAATTGTAAAGAAGAGTGATTTTTTAAAAAATCAATTTATCAAGGTGTCGTTTTTCCGTTTTAACAATAGACATTTATTTACCCAATAATGCAGTATTTAACTAGGCCATTACAGGATAAAGGTCCGTGGAGAGGATTTGGGCTGTATTCCATCATTGAATACCTAGAAATCTATTTATTACCAAATATGGAGGAGCAACTAGTAGATTTATGAACAAGCTAAGTGAAAAAAAAATCAAACTTGATTGAAATATGGGGAAAAAATCCAAGTTTTATCAGGTCCAAATTCAAACCTTAGATTATGCTGTTGGAAGATATGCTTATTAGCTTTATTATATAATCCATTTACCTATCTGTATATATATCTGTTTATATATCAAGATGCAATTAATCTATATAACAGAAATAGAGGGACATAAAATGGATTACTACTTCTTGCTAGCTATTTGTTTTCTTTTTGTTATTATAAAAATCCTTCATTATATATGATTATCATCAGCAACCACACACACACACGAGTATTGCCATTCTAATTTCAAGAAAAAAGTAGAATATAATAATAATTATAATAATAATAATAATACACTAATAAATACAAGCTGGAGTTTAACATGGATAAATCTGCGTGGTCAATATATACAGGACAATTTCACACACAACATTTTAAAGGATCAGCTCTTTTGTGGGATTCCCCTTCTATTTGAGCAATCTAGAAATGCGTCGACAAATACAAGACAAAATTAAAAATAAAATAGAAAATATAATTGATTCACTTTCAAAATCTTACCTTTCACTGTATTCAAAAGTATCCCTGTTTAATCTATTAATTATGACTCGAATCACATACTATTCTCCAATAATACTATACACTAAATCTTTTACTAGTAAAATAAACTCGTTATGTAGAAGTTGTTGTGGGGAAAAAAGATTGTTTCGGTTTCACTAAAACGTATTCAAGCTCCTCTAATACAAAATGGTTTAGGACTACATTCAATACATATTTTTAACATTCAAAAGACATTAAATCTCATTTCTGCATGTGCTTATTTATTTCCATACAGGAAAGTGTTCTTCAAGATTACCCCAACAGATAAACCACCACCAACCAATGGATATTGGAAAACCTTGCTTACACTAATTCTTAACATTCCAAACATTATTTTTTCACCACCTCAAGATAAATTTAAATATTGGGATGTATACCAGATAATTTGCTCTCCCCTAAATGATAAAAGACCAATTTTAAACATTAATAATAGACAACTAACCCGAAAATTTAAATTCTGGTTATTAAAACCCAAATATTATGATTTTCTACTCAAATTAAATCTTGAAGCATTGCCAACATTACATTTTTGTAGATAGAGAAGGCATTACATAAATACAGAAGACATATGCTGGTTGTGTCATAGAGAAACTGAGACACAAGAACATTTTCTTTTTATCTGCCCTGTATTTGATAATATTCGTTCATCCATACCATCATTGTACAAACAAAGAAATTGTGACATTCAAACCCTTTTACAATCATTTATTAAGGGTAGCTACCCAGATATTCAAGCAAGTACTTTTATATTGTTTTCACTATGGTGTACAAGATGCTCCTTCATGTACAACAATAATCCAAGAAGACATCCAAACACATTCTGGAACAAAATGGAACAGCTCCGCTTAAGGGATGAAAAAATTGTATCCCAAAAGACATACACAGTCAATTGGTCAATATTACAACAGCGCTCAAAATTATAGAGAAAAAAAAAGACTAATAAAAAACAGAACTAAGAGCTTTATAAGTGCATAAAACTAATTGGATGTATATATTTTAAAGAAAATAATGTAAACTCATATTTGTAAACCACATGCATATCCTTTGTCTTTGTTACCCCCCCCCTCCAACTACAATTTTCAACTTATTTATACTAACTTCAATTCATCTGCATGTGGTAAAATAGTTAAAATGTAACCTTTTCTTGTTATATTCAATAAAATCCTTTTGAAAGATAATAATAATAATAATAATAATAATAATAATAATAATAATAATAATAATAATAATAATAATAATAATAATAATAATAATAATAATAATAATAATAATAATAACAACAACAACAACAACAATAACAATTATTTTACAAACACAAACATTACATTTATTATCAAATGTGCTTCATTTCCATTACAAATGTACAATAAATCAATCTACAAGATTAAAATTTAAAAATAACAGCAATAAGCAAAAAAAAAATTATTTGGAACATTCAAACAACATGACAGTAATCTGGACATCACATTTGATAGCCACAAGGTTTTATATATCAAAGTAATAAAAATTTCCAGCTTTGGGCTGAAACAAAGCAACAGAATTCAAAGTAATGGCAAAAGTAAAATTTAGCTCAACTGCAAATCCCAATATCAAAACACAAGAGAATTGGAATGATGATTAGAACTATTTAACTCCATTATCCCATGACTCTTTCAAGCAGTTATTCCCTAACAAATCACTACTTTTAGCAGTTACAGACAGATTTTAACATTTTTATAAATTCCCTAAAGAATTAGTCTTTAACCTACTAACATTTAAATATATAGGACTCAATCTTACAAATTACAGACCACTTTAATCCCAGGTACTCGATTCTGAAAGTGAAGAATAAAAAATAATAAAATAGCAAAATAAACTAAAAAAAAATTAATATTATTATGGGATGCTAAAAATACCTATCTAGACTATACCATAGAAGATTTTATTAAAATGATGGTTCCATTTGGAATAGTGATGGACTTTCAACTTGTTTTACCAAACAACACATCTGTCTCATTTAATTTCAAATTAAAGCTACAAAAGTATGAACTAATAGACACACATTCACCAATAACTGATCATGAAGCAACCCATTTTTTAACAATTAATGGACTAAAGTCAGAGTACTTCCATGACAAAGTAAAAGGCACATCAATAGCAATTGTCCTAAACTCCATTGCTAGCAATGCAACCAGAGAATCAACTCTGAATATTAATATCTAACACAAACACAAAATATATTTGACACTAATATAGAATTAAATGACATTAACAAACTTACTATAGAGAATTCAATAAATAATACAGAATATCCCACCATCACAAACAAAACAGCTTCATACATTATGGACACCCTCAGTAACAGTACACAAAGTTAAATCAACACTCCTCAAAGCAAATAAAAGCCAGGTTGACACCAAGAATAGTGGTAATGATTTAAATTGTGATGATGATAATATTAAAAAAGTTAAAACTGTCACTGCTTTTGAAAAATCAGACTCTAATCTCTCCATAGAAGAAGATCCTAACCACACAGAGGAAGTAAAGATGCCAGATATACATTGGCTTTAAAATAACGAGGCTTAGAAAACAATGCAAAGGGTAACAGAATTTATGGTGAGTAGCTGTAAATAAACTTAGTTCAAATATATCTTACAAACTTGCTACAATACCAGCTTCCTACATGTGATTAAAACTAAACCCAGGTAATTATTTAAAGATCTCTGCTTAACATTATTTTACACACAGGTAGATTCATATATATATATATATATATATATATATATATATATATATATATATATATATATATATATATATATATATATATATATATATCTGAAATGGAATATAATCAATTTACAAGACAACTATATACTTAAATATATAAATAATAAATTTATTAACATCTAATCGGATGGTATGGGTTATAGAAAGTATTGTATAAAAATTTTGAAGAAGTACTAAAAAGGTTGAATACAGTTAAATTAAATAGGAATGGTAATGTAGCATCATTTGATATAGAAAAGATGTATCAGAGTGTTTCTAGGATGGAAAGTATTAACATTGTAGTAAGAAAAATCAAAGATGAGAAGATAATTTCAAAAGAATGGATAAAAATAATAGAAGAGGTTTTAATTATGATTAATGAGACTTTATATGTGAAATATAATAATGAATTTTGGAATATAGAAAAAGAATGGATAATGAGCGGTTCATAAGTGGAATTATGGCATCAACTATGGTTGATTGGATTGAGCAGAAAGTAATTGATAAGTATATCAAAAATGGAGAAATTATAAAGTATTTTAGGTATGTGGATGATATTTTAGTTGTAGGAAATGGAAGAAGCATAATGAAAGCTTTTAATGAGGTTAATAAAAATATGTTTAATATTAAATTTACTATAAAAAATAATGAAGAAGGAATAAAATATTTAGATTTATTAATAAAAAAGAATGAAAATAGAATGATTAATATAAAACACTACATAAAAAATAAAAAATGTTAGAGGAATGATACATCCAAAATCTTATCAATCTTGGTGTCAAAAAATGGGGGTACTAATAAGAATAAAAGAAAAAAATGATAGGCTTACATTAAATGATAAAGATGCAATGGAGCAAAAATTGAAAATCCAAGATGACTACATTGAATATAGATATAATAGTAAGGTTGTTAGAAATATTTTAATAAATAAAAATAGATATAAAAAAGTTAGCAATAAAAATGGAAGAAAAAATAAGAAATGGATTTCTATTCCATATTCCAAGGATGTATATGAAATTCTAAATGATAGAAAAGAAAAAATAAATCTTAATATAGGTATTGGATGGAAAAATAGTAAATCTTTAAAAAAACTAGTAACTAATTCTAAAATAAGGAATGATAAGAATGATAGAATAGGAATAGTTTATAAAATTATTTGTAAAAGATGCAAGATGATATACATAGGTCAGTCAGCAAAAAGTAAGATAGAAAGGGGTAAAGAGCATGACAGAGCTATAAATAAAAAAGATATTAAATCAGGACCATTTTGCCATTTTTTAGAAACAGGACACATTATAAATTGTGAAGAAAGTATTGAAGTTATCAAATATTGTAAAAATTATAAAGAAAGAGAAGTATATGAAGCATTGTATATACATGAAAATAAAGAGAAATGTATGAATTTAGTACAAGGGTTGGTAAAGTTAGGAGGAAAATGGTCACTAAATAAAAATTGGAAAATATAAAAACATCTTTATTGTTAGGTTTGACTAGTAGATGGTATATTAAAATAATATCTAAAATCATGTGAATTTTTTCAATTGTTATAATATCTTGATAAGGTTCATTTTTGAATAAAAATCGATTAGGTGTTAATAAATTTATTATTTATATATTGTTTAAGTATATAGTTGTCTTGTAAATTGATTATATTTCATTTCAGAAAATAGTATATTAGAAAGATACCATAATAGTTTTATAATGCCATCTTGTGATATATATATATATATATATATATATATATATATATATATATATATATATATATATATATATATATATATATATATATATATATATATATATATATATATATATATATATGTGATGATCGCACATACTGTGGTCACACATATAAATATTAAACATTCAAAGAATATTAAATATTATGTTTGGAAGAAAAAAAAAAAAAAAAAAAGAAAAAGCGAGCTTGGAAAAATTTACAGAACAAAGAAATGTTTCAACTAATTAAAAAAAAAAGAGAGGGAATTAGAATCAAAAGATTCTTATCTTTTACCCTCCAAAGTTCGGGTTTTGGTGAAATTAAAATATAAAATTAGAGATATTGGAAATGTATGTTAAAAAATAAAGCGATAAAGAAATATAAATAAAATGCAAGCTAAAATCCGATTTTGAAAGAAAGTAAAGTTTAAAAAAAATAAAAACCCTTAAATAGCGCGCAAAACAGAGAAAGTTAGACATGATCAAAAGATAAGGATCTGGGTTTTAAAGTACACATTTGACGATAAACGAAATGCATGTATGGAGTGTATTTGAAGCAGGATATAGACAGAAATAATAAATGCTTGTCCAAATTTAAAAAAAAAAGAAGAAAAACATGTATTAAAATCTGTTTAATTAAAATCAAGAATATTGAAATAAATAAAGGTACATAGTGCTACGAGAGTGGGTAAAACCAATTTACATATGGCCGAAGGCATAGTAAGAAAGAAGGTGTGAATAAAAGTGAAACAAAGGATCGGAAGGACAAAGGCTGGTGGAATTTTTTAATTAAAAAAAAAGTTTTTCAAGAGAGATTAGAGCTAGAGACTTCATGTTGAGAGGGTGGTAAAACACAGCTCTGATAATCAACCAATATAGTTAACAAATATGACTTTTAACATTGGTGCTTCATCTAGAATGGCTGGCTAAGGCCATCGTGATCACTGGTCGATTCGGACTTACTGTACTAATGGTTCTTGTCAAGATGTAATAACTGCCGTCATAGTGCCTGCTGGTGGATTCATTTAGTTGCCTTGTCCTCAATGCCTTGTCCTTGATGCCTTGTCCATGATGCCTTAACACTGAGAAGCTATACCCAACCAAATCTAACCTACGAGCGACCATCCCTCCTAAAGAAGTGGAGAAATCCACGTGGCGGTCGGCAGGATGTCGGATAAATTCAGAGACTAAAACCTAGGTAAAGATACATACTTTTTTTTATATATTTCAATGTGCACATCATTTACTTAGACAATGGCCACCTGCTTTTTGTGAATGATAAAGACATTCTTGAATTTTTTTTTGATAAATACCCAGAGTGACGATTTATAAATGTACCATCATTTATAAGAGTTTTTATGTGTTCTTTTCCTTGTAGCACTATAGATCATAATCTGTTTTATTTAATGTAAATGTGTTTTATAGATCTTTTTTATGATTGATTTATTCTATTAAATATATATTTTTTTCTATTTAAATCTGTCTTGTCTCGTTCTTCACCACACCCAAAAAGGGATAGTCTAGTCTTAGGGTGGGAAACTATTATTCATTTTTTTTTTGATTATGGAATTAACATGTGAAATTTGGTGGTGCAGTGTTTGATTCCATTAAATTTATAAATCATCCAAGCGCTGTAACTCTGTCAGATCTTACAGCAGTCAGGAGAAAGTTGATCGGGAAATATAACCTGGGGCTATATCCATATAGCATACAGGTTCGGTCAAATACGGAGATAGACTCATCTATTTCCGTATTTCTCTCTGCTTGCGGTAACTGAAAGTGGATGATTTTGAATTATAGAATTCCCCATTATGTACACATAAAAGGGAAGTTTAGCCTTCGATTGTCATGTGCCCGTTACATATAGTGGGGGCCTGTCCGGGATCTGAAATTTCTGCACAATTAATAATCACGTGTTAAATAATTTCATAAGATCACGTAAATAGTTTCTAAAAAAAATAAAAAAAATATATATGTGTTTCAATATATAAAATTAGCATTGTAAGTTAAAGTGGTGAGAAGCGAAGATAAAGGGGATAGGTTTTATTTTATGATACTCTATACGAGCGTTTCACGTCAAATGTGTACAAAGAATAGAAAGAGGGGGAATTATTTTTTGTTATTATTATGGAAGTTTGAAATACGCAGTGAGGGATATCATCGGAGACAAGAATATTGAGACAAGTTGTAACGAACAAAGAACTGATTATATCAAATGATTGCTGTAATGTAATATAAATCGTTTCAAAAAAAAGAAAAAATAAAGAAAGAGAATAACACAAAGTTTCATGAAAGTTTACGCTAATTAATAGAAAAAAAATAGTTGCATAGCCCAGTAAAGTGAAAGAATAGATTATCTGGATGTAACTAATTAACGAAAACATAAAATAGTTAAGTTAGAAATAGTGAAAGAGTTTCAGTAGTGTTGTAGTTATAAAGGTTAAATGATTAAAATAGTCGAAACTAAGTTAGATGAAGAAAGATATATGTGAATTAATAATCACGTGTCCTAGTTAAGTGGAAAATAAAATATTTAATGATAAAAGGAATTCGCGTGTTTAAGTTAAATTGAAGAAACTATAAGTATTGTCGCGTCTTTTAGTTAGGTGAAGAAAAAAAATATATATGTGATTCTAGAATAGTCGCAGGTGTAAGACAAAAAAAAATATATGTGTGTATGAAACAACAAACCCAAAAAAAAATATGAGTAGAAAAAATATATATATCGGAAGGGTAATGTTGGTGATACAGTCAAATAAAAGAAATTTATAATGTATATCATTAACAGAGGAATGAGTATAGTATTTAAGTAAGTTAAATTTAAAAGAATATAAAAGTGCATCATTTAATTGAGGTATAGGGGTCAGAAGTAGATGAGTGGGGAAAATAGAGGACAATCATCAAGGTGGACAGGCAGTCGGGTGAACTTAAGGCAGGCAAACAAGTGGATGAACCAGAGTGCGGATGTTTGGGTTGGCTAGCGATCTGAATGCTGATCGATAAATAATACAGATACTAAAGTTAATCAAAGTGAAAACATAAAGTCAGTCGAAAGAAGTTGGGTATAAGTCGAGTCAGAAGAGGTCAATAGTAGTAATAATCATTCCAGATATAAAGAAGGGTTAAATAAAAATCATATTTATGCATACAAGGGCTCTAGCCAAAATGGAACGTCAAGAAGAGGAAGTAAAAGAAGGAAATGAAGAGGAGATGAAAGTAAAGGATACAATAGCCTATGGTAATATCATGGATATGTTAAAGCAAATGAGGGTGGAGCAAGAACAATTCATGAAAGAATTCGTGGATAGACAAGAGAGAAGGATAGAAGAATGGATGGTAAAGGTAGAAACAGACAACCGGAAAAGAGTGGCTGAAGTCAGGGAAGAAATGAGAAAATGAGGTCATCTAGCAATCAAAGGCTAAGGACGCATGGGATGGATTTCACCAAGAGATTAAGAGGGATGAACAAAGGAGTATGGGACCATGTGCATATGAGGAATCAGAAATAGTTGAGGACAGAGGTAGAGAGTCAGCAAGATTGGATTGGGAGAAGGACATAGGGCAACCAGAAAGGGAGATAAGACAGTTAGATGAAGAGGTGGAAGTAGTTAGAGTGGAGGATCATAGAATGATGATGATGAGCGTACAGGAGAATTTAAGTCAGGTGGCAAAGGTAGTAGCAGGGTTAAATACAAAAGTTGAAGAGAGTATAAGGAGGTCAGCCAATAGCAGCACCAAACCAACAGAGAGGGCATAGGACCAGGAACCAGTGGAGAATGTAGAATGGTGGGATCTGGAAATTGCATGGATTATCCTGTGGGCTTCCACCAATTTCTGAAGATCCAAGTCTTCACTGGAAACCCTGGAGAAAGCCCGATGGAGCATTTGAACAGCCTGAAATGGTACTTCAAATTCGATAGAATGAGTGAGGAGGCCAAGATAGTAGTCACCTGCAGCCATTTGCAGGGCAAATTTCAAGTCTGGTGGAACTCACTGTTCCAGAAACCCATCACATTTGCAGGATATCATAAAGCATTGAAGACCAGTTATTGGAGTGAGGAACTCCAAGAAGATATGTTGCATCGGATAAAACAGGATAAATGGAGACCAGAGGAATCATTTATAACATTCTTCCGTTGTCAAGTGGCTAAGTTACGAATGATTGCAAATCCATTATCTGAGACACAGATACTCTGTATAATTAGACCCGGGTTTTTAAAGGATATAGAACAAACTCTGATCAGCACAGAGAGGAAGATGGTGGATTGGGTGGCCGTATTGCTGAGTGCATTGGACACCACCAGGGACAACCAAAAGGAAGATGGATGGCAATCTGGACTGCCTCTAAAAGAATCACCGATAGTAAAGAATGGATGGGATCCTGGGGAAGGATGATGGCAAGAAAAACGGGGATATTCTATGGGATGGAACCCGAGGAGGCAGGAAACTGGACAACAGAGATGGGAGATGGAATGTAAGCATCCATATGACAGGACAGAGGGCCATGAGCCTAGGGAGCAAACCCTGCATCCCAGAGGAGGCAGAGGTGATGTCAATAGAGGAAGACAACCACCAGATAAGACTTAAGGGCAATCACAGATAAAGGAAGGATTTACTGATAACAAGATTGGAAATGGAAATGGACTATGAGTCATGGAGACTGGACTGTAATATTGATCCTGATAACAGAAAGAAATGATGAGCTGATAAGTAGAAAAAGGGATGAAGGACATTATGATAAAATAAGAAAGCATATGATAAATCATGGTGTGAGGTCATAGATAGAGGCTGAAGGCATGTAGGTTTAGATATTGGTAGATAGGTCTGAACAGTATTGGGTGATGCCTTCTTTGTTATTCATTCATGTATGTTCTGCGGTGCACCAAATCTTATCATACAGAGAACACAGGGACAGAGATCCCATTCTCATAATGACTCACTGGATTAAGATTTCCAGTTAGATATTGGACAGATATCGTGAGTCAATGGTTCAGAGAGCAGTCTATGGGGGAAAGAACTCCTTGGGTAAATTAAGAGCTATCAGAAAATATACTGAGCTTATGGATGAGTTGGATGAAAAGATGCCAGCCTCCCAACCCACCTCGGTAATAGTGACCAGAGTTGGCACTTAGGGGTTTATCATTTGCAGGATGTGATGTATGAACAGGTTTAATCGGGTCACAGAGATATCCTGTGGATCTGAACCTGTATATACGTGTATGAGGCAGGAATAAAATGCATGTAATGCTATGACAAGATTAAATTGGTTCGGCAATGCTGGTTGGGTCATCAAGAAAGAGATGTAATTTACCTGGTCGCCTCTCTAGAGATTAACCTCATCATGAAATCATATTAGGAATGCATAAATCTAAAAGGTTTGAACAGTAGTTGGGAGCATCTAGCGTTCGATGCAAAAATTTAAAATTTTTTTTACAAAAAAAATTTTAAAGGAGGGGAACTGTGTAATGTGATAATCGCACATACTGCAGTCACACATATAAATATTAAACATTCAAAGAATATTAAATATTATGTTTGGAAGAAAAAAATAATAATAAAAAAGGGAAAAGCGAGCTTGGAAAAATTTACAGAACAAAGAAATATTTCAACTAATTAAAAAAAAAAGAGAGGGAATTAGAATCAAAAGATTCTTATCTTTTACCCTCCAAAGTTCAGGTTTTGGTGAAATTAAAATATAAAATTAGAGATATTGGAAATGTATGTTAAAAAATAAAGCGATAAAGAAATATAAATAAAATGCAAGCTAAAATCCGATTTTGAAAGAAAGTAAAGTTTAAAAAAATAAAAACCCTTAAATAGCGTGCAAAACAGAGAAAGTTAGACATGATCAAAAGATAAGGATCTGGGTTTTAAAGTACACATTTGACGATAAACGAAATGCGTGTATGGAGTGTATTTGAAGCAGGATATAGACAGAAATAATAAATGCTTGTCCAAATTTAAAAAAAGAAAAAAAGAAAAACATGTATTAAAATCTGTTTAATTAAAATCAAGAATATTGAAATAAATAAAGGTACATAGTGCTATGAGAGTGGGTAAAACCAATTTACATGTGGCCGAAGGCATAGTAAGAAAGAAGGTGTGAATAAAAGTGAAACAAAGGATCGGAAGGACAACGGCTGGTGCAATTTTTTAATTAAAAAAAAAGTTTTTCAAAAGAGATTAGAGCTAGAGACTTCGTGTTGAGAGGGTGGTAAAACACAGCTCTGATAATCAACCGATATAGTTAACAAATATTACTTTTAACATCGGTGCTTCATCTAGATTGGCTGGCTAAGGCCATTGTGATCGCTGGTCGATCCGGACTTACTGTACTAATGGTTCTTGTCAAGATGTAATAACCGCTGTCGTAGCACCTGCCGGTGGATTCATTTAGTTGCCTTGTCCTCGATGCCTTGTCCTTGATGTCTCGTCCGTGATGCCTTAACACTGAGAAGCTATACACAACCAAATCTAACCTACGAGCGACCATCCCTCCTAAAGAAGTGGAGAAATCCACGTGGCGGTCGGCAGGACGTCGGATAAATTCAGAGACTAAAACCTAGATAAAGATACATACTTTTTTATATATATTTCAATGTGCACATCGTTTACTTAGACAATGGCCACCTGCTTTTTGTGAATGATAAAGACATTCTTGAATTTTTTTTGATAAATACCCAGAGTGATGCTTTATAAATGTACCATCATTTATAAAAGTTTTTATGTGTTCTTTTCCTTGTAGCACAATAGATAATAATCTGTTTTGTGTTTTATAGATCTTTTTTATGATTGATTTATTCTATTAAATATATATTTTTTTCTATTTAAATCTGTCTTGTCTCATTCTTCGCCATGCCCAAAAAGGGATAGTCTAGTCTTAGGGTGGGAAACTATTATTCATTTTTTTTTTGATTATGGAATTAACACGTGAAATTTGGTGGTGCAGTGTTTGATTCCATTAAATTTATAAATCATCCAAGCGCTGTAACTCTGTCAGATCTTACAGCAGTCAGGAGAAAGTTGATCGGGAAATATAACCTGGGGCTATATCCATATAGCATACAGGTTCGGTCAAATACAGAGATAGACTCATCTATTTCCGTATTTCTCTCTGCTTGCGGTAACGGAAAGTGGACGATTTTGAATTATGGAATTCCCCATTATGTACACATAAAAGCGAAGTTTAGCCTTCGATCGTCGTGTGCCCGTTACAATATATATATATATATATATATATATATATATGAAAGCCATTTATTAAAAATATGAGTTTTTAGTGTTAGAAAGCTAAACTCTATAGGGAAGAATTAGCAACTGAAGAAGTAGCTTGATATCAATCAGTCACATTTACTCACTTTTTAACAGACCAAAATTTACAGTAGCTCAGCAATAACACCAAAAAATTATTTAGATAAAACAGGTTTCATCACTTTTTTGCCAGACATACACATCCTCAGTAGGAACAGGTATTGCAGTAAATAAAAAGATCTTACATCATTTAAGATATTATTTATCAATACTTGTATGCTTCTTGCAACCATCTGTCATAAAGCAATCACAATAAACATAGCATTAGTTTACACAGTGATTGGCCTAGATATAAAATCAGCTTTTAATATGGTTCCTGTAGACAATCTGATTTTCCTTACTGACACTCATAAAGCAAACTTTTATGTCTTCATAACTTTGCTCTTAAGCAGAATGATAATGCAGGGTGATATTCAAAATGTTTAACAACAGGAACACTAAAAAAAAGGTACAGAGATAAACAAATATTATTTAGTATATTAATATTATTTTCTGTTTTATTGAGAAATTGTAGAAAACATTATAAATAATCATTCAAAAATATTTAATGTGCTTATCAACAGTATGTACAGGGAATACAATAATCATACTTAATCTAATAATTTCCACATCATACTTTGATTTATACTTGGTATATTGAAAACGTTTTGTTTCACGTGGTTATTACACATCCCAGATTGCAGCACAGTTGAAATTGACAGGTCTAAACTAATTAAATTATAACAGATTAAGGATGTAATTAAACATTAGACGTAATCTTTTTGGTTTTTATTTACAATTTTTTTTAAAAAATGAGTGCCATAATGAATTTATTGTTTTGTGGAGTTTGTTTTAACAACAGATATTGAAAACTATGAAAGTTTTAACAACAGATACAGCCATTCCTGTGTGTACCCACTGAATATTATCCCCAAATACATGTAACTCTATATAAAATATATCACACTCAATAATATCCCATTGTTCAATACATCAAAATTCTCCAATAAATGTCTTCCCCTTCTCAACGTATACATCACGATTTAAAATCAGTATTAAATGTGTTGCTTATGTGAATGGATATTGTAATTTTTCTATGATCCACAAAACAAATCTTTTATGTAATAAAATAATTTCAAGACTACACTGATAACTATAAACTCACATTCAATATGGAATAATCGTGTTCTTGGCAAATTTACACAGTATCTATTGCTGAAGAACATCTTAAATGAACACTTAACCCTTTCCTAAGTTTTTCATTCCATCTTAGTATGAACAAATAAGAAAAAACACACTGAATAATTTTACTAATAAAATAGAGAACATAACTTACTTTCAAAAGTATATATATATATACATACACCTGGGTCTCATTTTACGCGATAGATAGGTTCCTCAGAAAACATGCACAAAAATAGACGTAACTTACCTTGAAAAAGGGGGGATGCAGACTGTGATTTTTCAAAAATCACATAAAAGCAAAGCACCAATGTAAAATTACTTTAAAATTCGCGCAAAAAAAAAAAAAGGAATTAAAATATGACTAATAAAAAATTTCAAATTTAAAAAAAATTGATACAAGACAAACTTTTTTTAACTATAATATTTAATTTTATTCAAAACAATATATTTTTATGCATAATTTACAGTAATTTACATTTTTTTATACACGTTCTAATTATTATTGCTATTTGCTGATAAACAGGTTTGTTTGCAAACGGGTAAAAAATCAGATTCTTCACAAGAGGAAATACAACTAGTGCCAATGTCACTCTTATGTTGTGTTAATGGTTTTCTGGTGACAACGTAATTAGTAATTAATCTAAGAACTAAAAATTAAATTTTTATTTTTGTCTTTAATTTTTTAATTTTCAATTTTAATTGTGCCCAGTGCTATTACTCACCTTTTAAAAATAAACTTGCAGACACTAAATGATTAATAATTGATTACGTTTTTTTTTAAAAAGAAAAAACAGAATGTGATTTAAAATGCAAAATTAACATGCACAATGTTTGAACAAATTTACATTATAATCTTGTAAAATTTAATGTGTGTATACATAAAATGTGGAAATCATGATTTTAATTTCATTATTGCATAAAATCTTACTATTATAAAGCACTAAAAATATTGAAATTACTAAGATGAAAGTCGAATTCCAATAATGTGCTATTACTTTCAGTATGATGTAAGTGCCAAAATTTATTATTTAAAGTAATAGCGCATTATCGGAGTTCGACTGCCAGAGAAACGTGAATCGCGTAACTTCAAAATCGCGTTAAATAAATCCGCATAAAAAGAGACCCAGGTGTATATATATATATATACTAAGGTGTCATTGTGCAATATGCTAATTGTAACAAGTTGTGATATATTACACACTAATAATTGTAGTAATCTTAATTAAAAGGCTTCAAGGACCATTGCTACATAATGGTCTTGAGCTTAATTCAGTAAAGCTATTTAGAATCCAAAAAAATCACTTAACATTATCTCAGCATTTGCAATGTTATTTCCCTATCCTGAAATAGTTTTAAAATCACCCCACAGATGACCCTCCAATTACTGGTTATTTTAAATTTCTCAGACAATCATTTTTTGAATTGCATAATCTTGATTTTTTCCCCCTTTGAAGCATATTCATTACTTAACCTAGACACAAACTATCATGAAAAATCTATGTCTAAATTGATTAATAAACAACTATGCCATGAGTTTACATGCTGGTCATTTGAACATAATTTTTTTTGATTTTCTTGTAAAAATAAACTCAGATATATGAAGAATATTGTAATCTCTGCAAAACAGAATCAGAAACACACTTTCATATTTTTTTCAACCTGTTCCAGTATTGACAAGGTGAGGGCTGGGTACCAGCTGTATTTAAAAACAATTTAATATGGATATTAAATACCTATTTGAAAACTTTGATAAAAGCTTCTTTCTTGTGTACTTGCCAGTATATTTGTTCTATATGCAATATGGTGTACAAGATGCATATTTGTATACAATAACAACCTAAAAAGTTTCCAAAATATATTTAGAAATAAGCCTGAAATAATAAGAGAAAGAGAGGATAAAAGTTGCAGAACACAAAATATAAGTAAAAACTTATTCAATTCTCTTTCAAACTTCAAAGCTAAAATATATCACACTTTATTTAAAAATTAAAGAAATTTATGTGTATAGGTAACTGCTGTGAACCTAATCTCTTGTTTAGCACTCATAATTCTGTTATTGTGTAATAATTGGACATTTTATTGTATTTTTTAAAAAATTCTATTTAACATTGGATATTACATGTTGACAAAAAAAATGTAAATAAATATAATTAATTTTTTTATCAAAGAATGAGTAAAGTACTTTTGAAAGATAATAATAATAACAACAATAATAATTTAATTTATTAAAGCAAATAATCTCCTTGTGATAAAATAATCACTCATGGAGCCTAATAAATAAATACATGTGAAATTTCAAACATAAAATATTAATATACAGAGGCAAAACTCTCCATTTAGTAACATCATTCAGTTCAGGCCAGAGTAATAAATGGATGCACAAGGTTTGTGTCATAAAATCCCCATCTAGTGCCTACTCATCCAATATTCCCAGACTACTTTCTAATTTG
Source organism: Epiperipatus broadwayi (assembly GCA_028023455.1). NCBI lineage: Eukaryota > Metazoa > Onychophora > Udeonychophora > Euonychophora > Peripatidae > Epiperipatus > Epiperipatus broadwayi. The sequence goes on from JAQFVV010000070.1 coordinate 596,696, forward strand.
TGGCTTTCATCAGTGAGGTGCCTTGGATCTGAGAGCACTGCACTTATATCTTATGATCTAATGCAACCCTGCAGGAGTTACCTGAGTTTAAATTGAAAACATGATCGTGTTTTCATTTTAGACTCAAAGCCTTATTGTTATCTATTAAGGTAAAAGGTGGGGGTTGAAGGGTTGTATTCAATCCTAAGGTCTATGTTCAATACTCTCAGATTCAAGACTCCACACTGATGAAAGCCACAAGCTAGAAATTAGTCTGGAGATATTGGGTGAATAGACAGGAATTTTATGCACAAACATTCCTGCATCCATTGATTATTCTGGCATGCACTTTAATGGTTCTGTTGTATAAAGAGTTTTATCTCTGTGTAAACAGCTTGTGTAAGCATAAAGAATGGTGATCATGTGATATTTAGTGGTGAAATATTAGTATAATATAAAATAATTATTTACAAATAAAATTTTTTTCATTATTATTAATTACAAAATCCAATCCATTATTAATTTTCTAAATTTTTTCATTGGTAAATCACTAACATTAATTTTAGCATTCCTCATAAATATATAAAACTTTGGACTAACATAACATTTTTGATACCTACAATGGGTTTTTAAATATATTGATTCAATTAATAAACCATAATCATACAATCTGGTTAACATTGTAGTTTAAAAGTCATTTTGAGTGTTTTTTTTCTTTTGAAAATAGTCAACACAAAATGTTTAAAATAAATAATTGGTTGATTGTTTAAATTCCAATACATTTATATAATTCAAATGTGATCAAGTCTAAAGGTTTAAAGAAAATAATTCTTAATGTAAAGTTTTGAAGTTTTTGCATGGATTTCAAATAATATTCAGCAGTACCACCCTATAATGTTATGCCAAACATAGTCTGCTTACATGTATTTGTTTATATACATTTAATGGTGCAGATTTATGAAAAAAAATCTCTCAATTTTACTTAAAGAAAAAGAATATGTTTATCCAAAGTAGATGTTTAGCCAAAAACCAAAGTAAAATATTGTCCTAGTTCTAATAATTTGCTGACATAAAGGTTGATCCAAACAAGGTATTTCAGTTAAAATGTCTTTTACTGAAACATTTTTCTGAGAGTATATTATATATTTACATTTATTAATATTTAAAAGTAATCTGTTTTTATTCATTCATTGTGAAATTTTTAGCAAATTCTCAGCTACAATTTTCTCCAGTAGATTATACAAAATTGCTAAAGTAACCAAGATAGTATCATCTTCAAAATAAAAAAAATGTTGGGATGAAGAGAAAGATTCAGTAAATTATTAATATAAATACTATACAGTAAATGTCACTCCATATCTTGAATATTTCACAATTATTCAAAATATTGTTTATTTTAACAAATTGGTTTTTATTGCTTAAATAAGATTTAAACCATTTAAGCATACTATCTCATATCCAAATATAATTAATAATAAATCATGAGAAACATTGTTTCCATAAATCCAAATATGCATCTATAGTTTATGACTTGGGTCTACTGAATCAATGATAACTGAAACATTTTCAGATGAAGTCAATTCTGTAGATTATTACAGTGCCACTTAGTGGAATCCAGAGTAATCAATGGATGCAGGAAGCTGTGTAAGCTTAAAGAATGATGATCATGTGATGATTCTGAATATCATCATGATAAAAATCCAAATTGCTTATTTGAAAACAAATTATGATTTTGAAAAAACTAAACTCATATTTCCAAAATTTAGGATAATGTTGATAAAATAGAAAAATGTCCAAATATTTATTTTATCTATTTTTATAGGTAGGTATAACAATGAAAGATTTAAGCAAACTGGAAATATACCTGTCTGGGCATAAAGAGAAATTAAACAAAAAAGATAATGTTGATAATAGAATGGAAATATTTTCAATTAATATTTTTATAGAAATGCTATCCAAACCAACCCATTTCTTATGTATTATTTTATAAAGAAAATATGAAATGTCAAATTTTTCACTCCAATTAAAACCCAAAAAAAATCATGGTGGATTTCTCATATTCAAAAAGATGAGATCTATAATTATTTGTAAGATTATTCATTAATATATCCACACTATGTAGAAATGGTGATTAAAATGATTATCTATTAGTTTTGAATTATTCAAAATATCAATAGATACTTCATTTTAAAAAATTGTTAAAAACTTTTCTTTTAAAATATATTTTTTACGAATAGTTCAAAAATTGCTTAATTTAGTTGATTTTAAAGAATTAATTTAAATAGAATAGAAAAAAACATTTTGGCTTTAATTATATCTTTTTATATTTTTTTTATTAAGGACTTTTACTTGAGTTCTAAAATCTTCATTAGAAGATAACTTTTTTAAAATCTTGTTCTTTGGTTTACTTTTGATGTTAATTCATTCATAATCCAATCATTTCGAATCTTTCTTTATATATTTTATAAAAGAACGATGGCAACATTTAATAAAATCTTTAATCTTATCAATAAAGAATGAAAAGATGCATTATTCATTTCAAAGATTAGATTTTAGTCATATACAGTAATTAAGAATGCAAACCTTTATGATAATAATATTTATCTGAAAGTTTGTGATGATGGTATATTATTATATGTTGGACTATTTCCATGATATGTTGGACTATTTCCATCATCAATGTACAGAAAATTTTAAACTTTATTTAAACTTTTCAAATACAAACAACTTGTTAGTAATAACATACAATTAGACAATACAGGTTAGTAATTATACAACCTTTCGAGTAGTATTATTCTCCACTCTTCTTCAGGTGTTGCTGGCCTGATATCACAGTGACAGTATTTGCATAGAAGTTGAATTTAAGGCAAATGCTCCAACCAACTGAGCTATTCTACAAAGGCAACAGATAGTAGAAATTTGATATATTTATGTATGAGGGTTGGTTTAAATCCTTCAGAGTCATTCAATTTTTTCCCCAAGCCCTTCAATTTATTTTATTATTTTTTATTTAATATTAATTTTTCCTAAGAGCAAGATTAATTAGAGGCTTCCATACATTGTGCATTGCCACACTGGGTTGACTTACAGGATTCTTAACATTATCATATAAGCAGCTTCCTTGAATTTTCTTCTATATGCATTTTTCCTCTTTATCAAATATTTTTGTGTTTCTCAATTAAACTTATAAAAAATGGTTATTCATCAGAAGTCATCAAGAAAAACTTTAATAGACAACACAAAGAGACACAAAAACAAAGAACAATTATTCGTACTATAGTGTATTCATATGTACCAGGAATGGCAGACAAATTAAAGAAAATCTGCAGTCAATATAATATTAGGACAGCTTTCCAAAGCCATACAACACTTTGAGGAATTCTTACTTCTACTAAGCCTAAAATGGAAATGCTTTAAGAACAAAAACTGCATCTATGAAATACCATGCAAATGTGGAAGGAAATATATTGGTGAAACCTATCATCCTGTTAAGAACAAAAGCTAATAGTTAAAAGAGAAAAAACAGATGTGTCTACCATAGCATGCTACATATGTACTAATGACCATATGTTTAATCGGGAAAATACAAACATATTGGATAAAGAGGGAAAATGCATAGTAAAATTCAAGGAAGCTGCTCATATGACAATAGTAAAAAATCCTATAAGTCAATGCAGTGTGGCAAATACACAATGAATGGAAGCTTCTAATTAATCTTGCTCTTAGGAAAAATTAATATTAAATAAAAAAATAATAAAATAAATTGAAGGGCTTGAAAAAAAATTGAAGGACTCAGAAGAATTTGGACCAACTCTCACATACAAATATATCAAATTTCTACAATCTATTGCCTTTGACAAAATAGCTCAGTTGGTTAGAGCTTTTTGCTTTAAATTCCATAATCAAGAATCTAAAGATATGAGTTCAACTTCTATGTGAATACTGTCATTGTGCATATCAGGCCAGCAATACCTGAAGAAGAGTAGAGAATAATACTTCTCGAAAGATTGTATAATTACTAGTCTGTATTGTCTAATTGTGTGTTATTACTAACAAGTTGTTTGTATTTGAAAAGTTTAAATAAAGTTTAAAATTTTTTGCACATTCAACCTTTACTCATAGATGATGGAAATAGTCCCACATATCACATCTAGTTTATGATATAAAACTTTAAAACATTTTTTTTAGAAGAAAAATTCTTTTTAAAATTAACAATGATTCCTCTGTGGTCTGTATATCATCATCAATAATAATAATGAACTTAAAATTTAATTTAGCAAGTAAATCACAATGTTCATTATTAAAAATATCAACAGAATATTGGCATGACCTATAGAAGTCAACAAATGTTAATTTGTCCGAACCTAAAATAAAGTTTAAAACAAAACACTCAAAAGAATCAAAATATATATCAGTAAAATATAGTTAATGATTTTATTTATAATAAACTAAAACTCCAACTGATCTGTTATTTATTCTGGATTCAAGAATTAGTTTATACCTCTAATTCATTCAATACCTTTTCATATTCATTAATATTATATTAAATGAATGATCACGTAATAACAATAACTCTTCAAAAGTGTTTTCTCAGGTAAATATATTTATATGAACTATCTTAAAATTGTCAATAACTAATTTATTTCCTATTGTTAAAAATATTTCTGGAAGAAATTCATGTCATACATTAGACAAATCAGATTCAAAATTTATCCTAATAGCCCAACCCCTATATATATTTCCTCGACCAAATTTTGCTATCTTTAATCCAAACAAATCGATTGTTTCTTTAGCCACTGTACACGTTTCCCAAAATAATTTCTTATCTTCAGGCAATACAATTTCATTGAAATATTGTAAATATCTTTATCAGGCATAGCATTAGACAAAGCATTAGATAAATATAATTTAATTTTTTTTAGGTTTGACATAAAAAAAAAATCTATAATCTTTTTAGAAAGGAAATTAATTTTTAATACAGGTCTAAATCTATCTCCTTATTCTGTATAGATGTAATATTATATTTATTAATGTCTGACAATTCTAATTTTTTAGCTATTTTTCTGCAATAATAAATAAATTTACATTCAATACCAGTAATTTTAATATTATTTTTTATCTTTTCTGCTTTAAATGAAAAATGTCTTTTCAAAAATTATACAACAAAGAATCTTTCACTTTTACTTTTTATTGTATTTCATTAAACTCATTGATCAATTCTTGCTGCAAGTTTAGATTGAATTCTTTATGAATTTGGTTTGTAAGGGGAACCCCTAAACTACCATTGACACAACCAAGAACTAAACAAAGTCAGATAATACCATTTGCTATCAATACAAGTGTTTCACCTACTTTGTTTATTACAGTTTAAAAATTGTAATTTCCATCAAAAATTAAAAAAATAAATATGCAAAGTTTATAGAACTAAAAGCAATAAAAATCAAATACCTCTAGAAATCCAAATATCAAGCATATTAGTAATCAGAAAATGACTCAAAAATGAACAAACATCAAAATTTCACATGCCTTTATTAGATTCTCATTGGTATGGATGGCTAAAGAGTTGGAGAGTGGAGAAGATAGTCTGTCCATTAAAGTTTAAAGATTTGCTATTTTAATATAGAATGAGTACTGATTATTGTGTGAGCCAACTGATGAGTGCTGGTTTAGCATGAAATGCATACATTGAAGCATTTATCATTTTCACATGTGTGTAATCATGTATATTGGTTGTAAAAGATGAAGTGGATAATTCAAGGAAGCTTGAAAATCTGGGTTTAAATCCCTTAATTACATTTAGAAAATATTAGTAAATAGCAAATATATTAAGGGTAAAAAAATCCACCAGCATAATCACATTACCAAAAGAGCAAATTACTATGACAATAAAATAAAAAACAAACAAAACCAATATCTAGCAACTATTATTAGTAAATGATAATAAAAATGTTAGTTTAATAATGTAATCAAAACAAAAAAAAACACAAATATCTCTAGAAATCAAAATGTCAAGCATATTAACAATAAGAAAATAACCAAAAATTTATCAAAAATCAACATTTTAAAAATAATATTTAGCAAAGATTAGTAATTAGCAAATATATCAATGAAAATAAATAAATGCTCCAGTGTAAAAGCATAATAGACTATTCTATAATAGTTAAACAGCATTAAGCTGTTGCATATGTGTTTTTCAGATTTTAACTATAAATGACTGAATACTAACACTTCAAACACATGATAAAGTCTTTGGGAAAAGATAGAGTAGCCATCTATCTTTTCGAACCCAAACACTTTTGTATTCTACACAAGAAATTAATCATGTGCTTACGGCTATAGAATAGAATTTAATATTTCATCAAAAATATTTTTTCAAACGATATTTAAATAGGTGTATTACCTGTATTTCTCACATATTAAAATTAAAACATTATGGATGCTTATTAAACATGATAAAAATTTAAGAATTTTTACAGGACAAAAAAAAAATGCATGGGATGGAAACTTTCAAAAACAAACAATAGTTTTGCAAATATTTGACCCCTCATACCCAAATTACCATTATCTGTTAACAAAATGTAAATTATGCATAAGAAGATCAAAACATATTACAAAAATACAGGTTGAAGTAAAAAAGGGGTTCACCTCTTTTCTTCTATAGCATAAGCTTGTGGTTAAAGACCTGTAGAGGTCCCTACTATCGCATTTTATATGCATATTTTCAAGGTTACAGCCTTGGTAAATATTACCTCAAAGCATGTAAAGTCATAATCGATATCTTAATATATCGGGAATAATACAGTGGAGGTAGAAAATTTGAAGATGTCAACCTTACATCTTTAGGGGTTAATCTTTGACACCAGTGACTTGGACAAACTTTTTAAAGTAATAAAAAAAATAAAGTAGAAAAAAAATAGAACACCATTTATTTATTTAACTGACTAGTCACCTACACATTCATACTATTGATAGCTGTCTATCAATCTAATAATTATCTATCAATCTATCTTTTACTTGCTATCTATTAATCTATTTTTTACCTGTCTCTTTATCTATCTATCTATCTATCTATCTATCTATCTATCTATCTATCTATCTATCTATCTATCTATCTATCTATCTATCTATCTATCTATCTATCTATCTATCTATCTATCTATCTATCTATCTATCTATCTATCTATCTATCTATCCATCCATCCATCCATCCATCCATCATCCATCCATCCATCCATCCATCCCATCTATCCATCTATCCATCTATCTATCTATCTATCTATCTATCTATCTATCTATCTATCTATCTATCTATCTATCTATCTATCTATCTATCTATCTATCTATCTATCTATCTATCTAATGATAAGACTTTCCATTCAACCATTTAACTATTATTTATCTATTAATCAATTCATTCATTATCTATCTATTTATCTATATATTTATCTGTTTGTCTATGTACTAATCCATTCAACCATCCATCTATTCAGCTATTTATTATCTATCTACATATCAATGTAGCTACATATTTAACTATCTAATCTCTTATCTGTTTATCTATTTATCTGCCTCCTATCAGATTTTATCGATTTATATAGATAGATGGTTGGATAGATAAATGAATATATAGATAAAAAAAGCAGAAAGATGGATAGATAAATAGATATAGAGGTGGATACATGGATGAATTAATTGATGGATGGAAGATAGATGATATATTAATGAAAAATGGGAAAATATTTGCTGACATAATCACATGATCAACAAAATGATATTACTCCTGCAATCAAATATGATAAATAATATTTTTTGACTATTATTAGTAAATGACCATAAAAAGGTTTGTGTAATCACATGAACAAAAACAAATCAAAACCAAATAATAGCAAAGAATTTTACTTTTAAAATATGGTGGCTACCATGTGTTCAAGTTAACATAAGAATGGCAGCTGAAAGGAAAATTGCATAAGCTATGTACGAGAAGAAATGTGCTTAGGCCTTAAAATATTATAATATTATCATTAAACCCCCCCCCCCGCTCACTTTATAAATCCACATTATCAAAGTAATTATGGATTGTTTTTAATCTATATAAAAAAGTTTAAGTTTATTCTGGTAAAGCAAAGCATTTGACTTTTAAAATATGGGGCAGGACAAGAGCTTGAGCTGAGGTGAATGTAAAAATGGCAGTCGAAAAAAAATTACGAAACTAAAGCATTTTAATTTTATAATTAATAAAAACAAATCGAAGTTGAACCCTTTAAAACATTTGATCTTTTAATGTCATAATTGGCTCAAAGCAATGGGATTCACGTCCTTATGGGCTTATAAATATATATTTTTCAATCTGTTAATATCAAAGTTACTTTTTCAATTAACAAATGAACACTGTAATACTTAGTAAAGAAAATGTTTGCAGATTGTTTTTGATACATAAAAATTATAAATCAAAATAGAATAATGTAATTAAGAAAACAAACAGGATTAAAAAAATTCAATCGACAAACAAACAACATTAATTACATTTCTAGAAATTTAAAAAAAGAAAATAAATCTGTAAATGTTTTTTTATTACGTGTTTCCTCATTCATTTGTTGATTGGAAAAGTAACTTTGATGTTAATAGATAGAAAAAGTATATAGATAGCTATATAGTTGGGGTTAAATTTCAAGAACCTGTAAGAACATAACTGTATCATATGATCAAGGTTTGAACTCTGCTCTGACATCATGAGGTCAAATGTGAACAGTGCTATTTTTTTTCTTGTCTCCATTTTTTTTGTAACTAAATGTGAGTATATGACTTTTTGGCAAGAAAAAAAAATTGATTTATTGTTTTTTGTTAGTTGTAAAATTAAAATGTTTTAGTTTTTTTTTCAATAGCCATTTTTATTTTAACCACAGCACATGTTCTTGTTCTGCCCCTTATTTTAAAAGTGAAATGATTTACTAGTAGTCCATTGCCTGTTCAAAAATCAATACAACTTTGATAATGTAAATTTATTGTGTATTTTCTTTTGTTAATGGTAATATTGGAATATTTTAAGGCCTAAGCACTGTTCTTGCTGTGTTAGTTTATGCAATTTTTCTTTCAGCTGTCATTCTTACATTAATTCAAGTAAATAGTTGCTGCAATATTTTAAAAGTAAAATACATTATACTATTATATGGTTTTGATAATAAATAGTTTTTCTTTGGGTGGGAGTGGGAAGTTTTGTGATCATGTGATGAAGCTAATTATGAACCCCCAATTACTAATATGTTTGATATTTTGAATTCTAAAAGTATTGGATTTAGTTTTTGTTTTAATCACATGATTATGCCAACATTTTTGTGGAGATTTACTAATAATAGTCTCAAAATATAGTTTTTTCATATTTGACTGCAGTAGTAAGTTGATTTTTTGGACACATGATTATGCCAGAAGATATTTTTTTATTGAAAGATTTACCAATTAGTAATATTTGATAAATATTGTTTAATATTTAATTTGTGAAGTGCAGATAGATGAAATTGAAATTAAATTGAGATACTGGAAAATCTCATTGCACTTGTTATAACACATCTGTCAGCCAATCAGATGTTATGATAGCTGTCCGAATGACAAACAAACCATAAACACACAACAGAGAATTTATGAGAAAAGGGTGGTCACCCTTCTCTTTACTTCTCTTCCTATATATTTATGCCAGTCATAAGTATTTAGATTTGAAAGTTTGAAGCTTTAAATATCTTCATAATTAACTCAATGAGTTTAAATTATAAAGGTACAGTGCGAAATCCTATGATTTACTATGTAGCAGTTTTTAGATAATATAACTAGCAGTAAATTATGTAAATAATATTTAATTTGTGAAGCACAGATAGATGAAATTAAATTGAGATACTGGAAAATCTCATTGCACTCATTATAACACATATCTGACAGCCAATCAGATGTTATGATAGCTGTCTGAATGACAAACAAACTATAAACACATGACAAAGAATTTATGAGAAAAGGGTGGTCACCCTTCTCTCTACTTTTCTTTCTATATATCTAAGCCAGTCATAAGTATTTAGATTTGAAAGCATGAATCTTTAAATATCTTCACAATTTCATCTATCTGTGCTTCACAAATTAAATATTATTTACATAATTTACTGCTAGTTATATTATCTAAAAACTGCTGCATAGTAATCGTTGGATTTCATGCTGTATGTTTATAATTTAAACTCATTGAGTTAATTGTGAAGATATTTAAAGCTTCATGCTTTCAAATCGAAATACATATGACTGGCTTAGATATATAGAAAAAAAGTAAAGAGAAGGGTGGCTGCCCTTTTCTCGTAAATTCTTTGTCATGTGTTTATGGTTTGGTTGTCATTTGGACAGCTATCATAACATCTGACTGGCTGTCAGATGAGTTATAACGAGCACAATGAGATTTTTTAATATCTCAATTTAATTTTTATTTAAAAATTGTTTGTAAAATTTTGATTTTTGCTATTTTTTTTGATATTTTGATGTCTAAAGACATTTGATATTTTGTTTTGGTCACATAATAACCTAAAACTTTTATGGTCATTTACTAATAATAATCACAAAATATTGTTTTATATATATATATCCACAGATGGCGTTCTACCAAAAACGCCGATCAAGCGTATGTTTTAGCTGTATTTTTATATTGGACTATTTCCATCATCTAATATGTGTGTTGAATGTCTTTAGAAAAGTTTAATTTTTAGTTAAATATTCCAAATGCATTCAACTGTTAGTAATATCACAGCAAACAGGTTAGTATATGCACCAACTGTTAGTAATATCACAGCAAACAAATGTTAATAATATCACAGCAAACAGGTTAGTATATGCACTAACTGTTAGTAATATCACAGCAAACAGGTTAGTATATGCACAACGTTTCGAGAGGTATTTTTCTCCCCTCTTCTTCAGGTGTTGCTGGCCTGACCAGTGACAGTACTAGCATGGGATTCGAACCTGGGTCCTTAGATTCTTGATTATTGAAATTTAAGGTAACGCTCTAACCAACTGAGCCATCCTGCCAAAGGCAACAGTATCGCTAACTATAATTCCACTTTCAGATCATGATTTCAAGCTATTTGCTATCATCAGTGAAAGACAGGAATAAATAAACTATATCTAAATACAAACTCTGAGCGTTTATGAAACAATTTCTATTCAGCTTGCAAGCATGAATTTTTTAGACACGTAATGTCTTCAAACTCAGCATAGCAAACCAGATAGCTATATGGGTCTGATCTCAGTTCAGCATCACCACATAGTAGAAGCCTCTGCAATCTATATCATTGCAAGAAAGACCTCAAAGGTACATTTATGATAAACAAAAATGCAAGTTAAAAAACTTGCTAACGCTTGTATTTATGTCCACAGATGGCGTTCTACCAAAAACGCCGATCAAGCGTATGTTTTGTTTACATAAACGTCAGAGTAGTTAGTATTCACTATCTCTAACTATAATTCCACTTTCAGATCATGATTTCAAGCTATTTGCTATCATCAGTGAAAGACAGGAATAAAGAAACTAGATCTAAATACAAACTCTGAGCGTTTATGAAACAATTTCTATTCAGCTTGCAAGCGTGAATTTTTTAGACACGTAATGTCTTCAAACTCAGCATAGCAAACCAGATAGCTATATGGGTCTGATCTCAGTTCAGCATCACCACATAGTAGAAGCCTCTGCAATCTATATCATTGCAAGAAAGACCTCAAAGGTACATTTATGATAAACAAAAATGCAAGTTAAAAAACTTGCTAACGCTTGTATTTATGTCCACAGATGGCGTTCTACCAAAAACGCCGATCAAGCGTATGTTTTGTTTACATAAACGTCAGAGTAGTTAGTATTCACTATCTCTAACTATAATTCCACTTTCAGATCATGATTTCAAGCTATTTGCTATCATCAGTGAAAGACAGGAATAAAGAAACTAGATCTAAATACAAACTCTGAGCGTTTATGAAACAATTTCTATTCAGCTTGCAAGCGTGAATTTTTTAGACACGTAATGTCTTCAAACTCAGCATAGCAAACCAGATAGCTATATGGGTCTGATCTCAGTTCAGCATCACCACATAGTAGAAGCCTCTGCAATCTATATCATTGCAAGAAAGACCTCAAAGGTACATTTATGATAAACAAAAATGCAAGTTAAAAAACTTGCTAACGCTTGTATTTATGTCCACAGATGGCGTTCTACCAAAAACGCCGATCAAGCGTATGTTTTGTTTACATAAACGTCAGAGTAGTTAGTATTCACTATCTCTAACTATAATTCCACTTTCAGATCATGATTTCAAGCTATTTGCTATCATCAGTGAAAGACAGGAATAAAGAAACTAGATCTAAATACAAACTCTGAGCGTTTATGAAACAATTTCTATTCAGCTTGCAAGCGTGAATTTTTTAGACACGTAATGTCTTCAAACTCAGCATAGCAAACCAGATAGCTATATGGGTCTGATCTCAGTTCAGCATCACCACATAGTAGAAGCCTCTGCAATCTATATCATTGCAAGAAAGACCTCAAAGGTACATTTATGATAAACAAAAATGCAAGTTAAAAAACTTGCTAACGCTTGTATTTATGTCCACAGATGGCGTTCTACCAAAAACGCCGATCAAGCGTATGTTTTGTTTACATAAACGTCAGAGTAGTTAGTATTCACTATCTCTAACTATAATTCCACTTTCAGATCATGATTTCAAGCTATTTGCTATCATCAGTGAAAGACAGGAATAAAGAAACTAGATCTAAATACAAACTCTGAGCGTTTATGAAACAATTTCTATTCAGCTTGCAAGCGTGAATTTTTTAGACACGTAATGTCTTCAAACTCAGCATAGCAAACCAGATAGCTATATGGGTCTGATCTCAGTTCAGCATCACCACATAGTAGAAGCCTCTGCAATCTATATCATTGCAAGAAAGACCTCAAAGGTACATTTATGATAAACAAAAATGCAAGTTAAAAAACTTGCTAACGCTTGTATTTATGTCCACAGATGGCGTTCTACCAAAAACGCCGATCAAGCGTATGTTTTGTTTACATAAACGTCAGAGTAGTTAGTATTCACTATCTCTAACTATAATTCCACTTTCAGATCATGATTTCAAGCTATTTGCTATCATCAGTGAAAGACAGGAATAAAGAAACTAGATCTAAATACAAACTCTGAGCGTTTATGAAACAATTTCTATTCAGCTTGCAAGCGTGAATTTTTTAGACACGTAATGTCTTCAAACTCAGCATAGCAAACCAGATAGCTATATGGGTCTGATCTCAGTTCAGCATCACCACATAGTAGAAGCCTCTGCAATCTATATCATTGCAAGAAAGACCTCAAAGGTACATTTATGATAAACAAAAATGCAAGTTAAAAAACTTGCTAACGCTTGTATTTATGTCCACAGATGGCGTTCTACCAAAAACGCCGATCAAGCGTATGTTTTGTTTACATAAACGTCAGAGTAGTTAGTATTCACTATCTCTAACTATAATTCCACTTTCAGATCATGATTTCAAGCTATTTGCTATCATCAGTGAAAGACAGGAATAAAGAAACTAGATCTAAATACAAACTCTGAGCGTTTATGAAACAATTTCTATTCAGCTTGCAAGCGTGAATTTTTTAGACACGTAATGTCTTCAAACTCAGCATAGCAAACCAGATAGCTATATGGGTCTGATCTCAGTTCAGCATCACCACATAGTAGAAGCCTCTGCAATCTATATCATTGCAAGAAAGACCTCAAAGGTACATTTATGATAAACAAAAATGCAAGTTAAAAAACTTGCTAACGCTTGTATTTATGTCCACAGATGGCGTTCTACCAAAAACGCCGATCAAGCATATGTTTTGTTTACATAAACGTTAGAGTAGTTAGTATTCACTATCTCTAACTATAATTCCACTTTCAGACCATGATTTCAAGCTATTTGCTATCATCTGTGGACATAAATACAAGCGTTAGCAGGTTTTTTAACTTGCATTTTTGTTTATCATAAATGTACCTTTGAGGTCTTTCTTGCAATGATATAGATTGCAGAGGCTTCTACTATGTGGTGATGCTGAACTGAGATCAGACCCATATAGCTATCTGGTTTGCTATGCTGAGTTTGAAGACATTATGTGTCTAAAAAATTCATGCTTGCAAGCTGAATAGAAATTGTTTCATAAACGCTCAGAGTTTGTATTTAGATCTAGTTTCTTTATTCCTGTCTTTCACTGATGATAGCAAATAGCTTGAAATCATGATCTGAAAGTGGAATTATAGTTAGAGATAGTGAATACTAACTACTCTGACGTTTATGTAAACAAAACATACGCTTGATCAGCGTTTTTGGTAGAACGCCATCTGTGGACATAAATACAAGCGTTAGCAAGTTTTTTTACTTGCATTTTTGTTTATCATAAATGTACCTTTGAGGTCTTTCTTGCAATGATATAGATTGCAGAGGCTTCTACTATGTGGTGATGCTGAACTGAGATCAGACCCATATAGCTATCTGGTTTGCTATGCTGAGTTTGAAGACATTACGTGTCTAAAAAATTCATGCTTGCAAGCTGAATAGAAATTGTTTCATAAACGCTCAGAGTTTGTATTTAGATCTAGTTTCTTTATTCCTGTCTTTCACTGATGATAGCAAATAGCTTGAAATCATGATCTGAAAGTGGAATTATAGTTAGAGATAGTGAATACTAACTACTCTGACGTTTATGTAAACAAAACATACGCTTGATCGGCGTTTTTGGTAGAACGCCATCTGTGGACATAAATACAAGCGTTAGCAAGTTTTTTAACTTGCATTTTTGTTTATCATAAATGTACCTTTGAGGTCTTTCTTGCAATGATATAGATTGCAGAGGCTTCTACTATGTGGTGATGCTGAACTGAGATCAGACCCATATAGCTATCTGGTTTGCTATGCTGAGTTTGAAGACATTACGTGTCTAAAAAATTCATGCTTGCAAGCTGAATAGAAATTGTTTCATAAACGCTCAGAGTTTGTATTTAGATCTAGTTTCTTTATTCCTGTCTTTCACTGATGATAGCAAATAGCTTGAAATCATGATCTGAAAGTGGAATTATAGTTAGAGATAGTGAATACTAACTACTCTGACGTTTATGTAAACAAAACATACGCTTGATCGGCGTTTTTGGTAGAACGCCATCTGTGGACATAAATACAAGCGTTAGCAAGTTTTTTAACTTGCATTTTTGTTTATCATATATATATATATATTTGATTATGATAGTAATTTGATCTTCTGGTCATGTAATTTTTGCTAATGTTTTTTTGGTCATTTTTTTATTTTTAATAATATCTTCAATATTTTGATTTCTAGGGCTTAATTCTATGAAATGTGTCCATTTATTTTTTAATTTTTGATGGAAATTGCAATTTTTTTAACGATAGTGAACAAAATATCTGGAACACATTACATCAATGGCAAACAGTATTATTTGAATTTGCTTCATACTTGGTTGTGTTAGCAGTGGGTTTGGACCTCCCCTTAAAAACCAAAATAGGGGAGAGCACATTCTAAGTCAGTAATGAGAATGTATTTAGCAATATATAAACGAATAAAACTATTAAGAATTTGTAAAAATAATCCAAGAAATGACCCACATCTTTATAGTAATAATGAATTACATTTAACTTTAAAAAATTTCTTACAAAAATCAAAGTAGTCTTGCGTTGTTAGCCGAGAGGTATCGCAGCTGCCATGCAAGCAAGTAGTTGGTTGCAGACGGTTGTGGGTTCGCGTCCCGGCCGATGCTATGACACATGGAAAAAAAAAAATCAAAGTAATTATCTTTCCTATAATCTTTTTTTTTTGAGACATTAGAGGTGAACAATGAACATGAAAGAATAGTAAAGAGAAAGCTTTATTATTTAAAAGAAACTAAATAATAAAATAGACCAAAACAGTATAGCTGGTTTTTTCCCCCCAAAACTAAAATTTCAAATTAAAAATGTACTTAAAAGAATATATATTTTAATTCATCTTTGTATGAGTTGTTTACTATAAAAATAACAATTTCGGTACACTAATATTAAAGAAAATAGATTTCAAAACTTTAATAAAAAAAAAACGTACAATTTTGATTTAATATTTGATTGCAAGCATAATTCATACACTTAGAGTTTAGATACAATTATGGGGAATTTGAACACAGACTTTCTCTTAATATAAACTGAGCAATGATTATATATTTGAGTGGGAAATGATGATCTGAACCAACTGACGAGTGCTGGTTCAACATGACATATGTACATTGGAAATCATTTATCTTTTTCACATATGTGTAATCATGTGTATCAGTTGTATGAGATAGAGTAGATAGCTAAAGGGAGTTTGAAAATCTGTGTTCAAATCCCCCATAAGTTTGATTTAAATAAAAAAAAACGAAAATAAGGTAATTAAAAGATTGACTGGTTTTAATTAAAGTTGTATTTTATATTTGGAGATAAAAGATTGAAAAGCACAGTAAAAATTCAATCAATTAAATAATTATGGTATTTTGAAAATTAAATAGAATTAAAGTAAAATGAGACAAACTAGATTAAGTAGAATAAAAATCAAAGTCTAGTAAAACAAGACGTTAGCCAGGGTTTTCTTTAATTGACTATTCTTGATCTACATTATACCATTATGATTCTGATCAGCTAAAAAAAGAAAAGTATTAGTTGCTTGAAGTCTACCCGAGTCCATTAATAATTAACCTGAAAGGCTATATTTAAAGGAATCCCTTCTTTGCATGCAAAAAATGCTTAAATATCAAATATTTTTATACTGAAAAAATATCCCTGTCAGGAACCCCTCCCCAAACCCCTGACCATGGTTTCGTGCTTTGGCATTCCTCAGAGAGGTGTCAGCATAGCTTGCAGAGGAATTGGCAATCCTCACTGTTTATAACTTACAAGCTTAAGAGATAGGGTCATGTGATCTTTGACTCTTATTTTGACTATTTATTTTTATACTGTGTTTTAAACAGAAATGCTGATCAGAGGAGAGAAATTCCTGTCTGCCTATAAAATGGATATAGGACAGTATAATTATGCCTTGAAAAATGAAAAAAAAGAAAAGAATGAAATACATCAAGTAATGCATGCCATTGATGAAGAAATGCCATAGGAATGAAATACATCAAGTAATGCATGCCATGAAGAAATGCCATAGGAATGAAATACATCAAGTAATGCATGCCATTGATGAAGAAATGCCACACTGATTGGTGAATCCTCACAAGAAATGGTAGAAATAGATCCAGCTCCAAGACTGTTTGATACACACATACATAAATCCTAAGATTCAAAAATAACTTTATGTATTAGTCTGATATCTCAAAATATTAATAACTTTTATTTGATAATAATCTCAGAATATATATATAGTATTATAGCTAACAATATTTTATTATGTGTAATATAGATGTACATCTTGTAAATTATTTAATTGATTAATGAGGGAGAAAGTGAATTATGTTAGTTAAGAAATATCAGGAGTTGCTATTTAATTTATAAGTTTGATTCTTTTCAAATAATATTTGAAGAATCCAGACAACAAATTTCACTTTGTCTTTTCTTTCTTTTATATATATAAATATAATTTGTTAAAATTTGTATTTTTCTTTTAAAAATAAAAAAAGAATACACCTAAAAGTATTATAAAAAAAAAACACCACCACCACAAAATAGAAGGGATTTTTTTGTTATCTTGAAACTGTCTGGAAATATTTAAGAATATATAGAATAATCAGTGAATACAATAGTCATTATTAAGTACATAGAATATATATACCTGTGAAAATGTTTGAAATGTGAAATGTCCAGTATTAATATAAATGATAACTATTAGAAAAAGACATCTTTATTAGAATCATAGCAATTTTATATTAAATTTAATATTATTTAAATATGATCAAGCAAATACTGTATGTGAAATTGTTTCTTGCATTAACCGCCATACATGATAATTTTATGAGTGATTGAACACATTGTATAAAGCAGTTATATAGATCATTAGTTTATATGATTAAAATATACTATGTCTATGTTGGTGACCTTACTACAAAGACTTTTTAAATTTTAGGTTGGATCCAAAATGACCTCTTAAGTTAAACAAGTTGGAGTTATTATTAAACCATATTTGGTCCTAATGTGGCCAGTCCCTAGTATTATGGCTATAATGAATACTGATGTAACATGTTTTGTGTTGAAGGTGCACTTGGAATTTAAATTGCATATTAGATATTTGGGTAGACCAGTTATGGAGCTAAATATAGCTAAATGAATGATTTTATATTTGTGAAGTTGGCAATACATAGAATAAGTTGTGGTGTATTAAAGGCCTGTGAATTCATTTAATAGAAAATGTGATTGATCACACACACACACACATATATATATATATATATATTATAATTTGGATTAGCAGATTAACATTTTAAGATTAATCTGGGTAAAATTTGGACATTTTACAGAAAGATTGAGTGGTACTATAATTTGTTACATCTTCATATTTCATATATTCATTCGTGTGTTTTATAAATTTAAATGATACTTTGGAAATGACTATTGAGAAAATCATTACCAGTTAATTAATTTCTGTTTAGATTAGGTTAGAAATGATGAAATACAATTAGATTCAAAAGAATAATTTTAGGTATTAATAGTTGAATGTTTACATGATTAATAATCATCATGTATTGAAAACATATTTATTATGAAAGAAGTATTAAACCACTAAACATCACATGATCATCATTTCTTATGCTTGCTCATAACTGTTATTAAAACAGGTAAAACTCTCCATACAGTATGCCACTCAGTGCAAACCAGAGTAATCAGTGGATTCCAGAAAGCACTAGATAGGGATTTTATGCACA
Source organism: Epiperipatus broadwayi (assembly GCA_028023455.1). NCBI lineage: Eukaryota > Metazoa > Onychophora > Udeonychophora > Euonychophora > Peripatidae > Epiperipatus > Epiperipatus broadwayi. The sequence continues at coordinate 615,601 of JAQFVV010000070.1, forward strand.
AGCTCTGTGGAATCCATTGATTACTCTGGCTTGCACTGAGTAGCACTACTGTATGGAGAGTTTTTGCCTATTTTAAAAGAAATACTCTGATACAATTATTATAGTTTGAAAATAAATTACTGTTTCCTTTTGTTTATTTAAATAGTGTGTGTTTAATTTATTATATAAGGACAGTTCCCTAATCCACATTTTCATATTCATTCCATCAGGAGTAACATCTATTTGAAAGTTTCTGGACACCAATGGTGGATGCGGAATCTATTTGGATCTATTTTTAAATTTATTTGTCTGTTAATTTTTGGATAACTATGATGGGGCCACAATTCTATTTGTAAAGTTTTGGACACCAATGGCTGACCCTGATTAAGTATCTATAATAAGCACTTATTTATCTGAGATGGATAAATAACATAGTAATCAGACAATATTTTTTCTCTCTCATAGATTTATAAAATAATCAAAGTAAGGCAGAAGTTGTGAATAGAAAAAAGATATTCAAGTATTTAGAAAGTTTCCATTGGATCTGAAGGAATTATAGTGCTGTTGGTGTTGAATCCAGTTGTAAATATTGAGATAATGAGTTTACTTTATGATGAATAAAATATACATATTAAAAAAATGCAAAATAAAAATGCATTGAATGGGCTTCATAAGATGATTGCAAAAGGAGAGTCTAAAAACAATCTGTAAAGAAGATAGGATAAAGAAAGAACATGATATAGAGTGTCCTGATATGGAAAATGATGATTCAGACAAAGAAATATATAAACAATGGAAATAAAAATATAATTGTGAAGAGATAAATTTTTTTTGAGAGAATGCTGCAATGTACTTATGAAGATTGAATTAAAAATGGAAACTAAAAAAAAGCAGATAGAAATGATGATTGAAAAATATTGCCGCCAAAAGTTAAAAAAGTAGAGCAAAAGATACAAGGACAGAAAAAGATGAAACAAGTTATACTAAAGATTGATAGAAAAATTGATTAAATTTGGCAAAATATTGAAGAAAATTATATGCAGGTTAAAAAAAATGAATATAATGAAATCAAGAAAAATGAAGAAAACACACAATTTTAAAAGAAGTGTAAGAGACCATACTTACCCAATTCCAAGAGTTTAGGAATGAAATATCTAAATCTCAAGGAAGCAGAAGTGGATAAAGAAAACAAATAAATGAGTTATTTGAAGTGATACAAAAATTACAAGTACTATTTCAAGATATAGAAATAAATCAGGTTATATTGCAAGAAAAAAGAACATCATCAAATCAATAGATCAGCTCAAGTTAGAAATGGAAGCTATGTTTAATAGATTTAATCAAGTGGTGCAACTCACCCCGAATACACAAATTGCAAAATCCAAGATTACCATAAAAAGAGACATCATGGGAAAACACAGAGATGTTAGAGAGCACATGCATGCAGTGTCTATAAGTTGTGAAATAAGACTGAAGATGAATGTTGAGATGACCATGATATAAAAATATTAGAAAATAATATTAGTCATAGTAGATATGGTGAAAAAAGCCAATGCTATAAAAATAACCACCCAGTGGAGTTTAAGAAGAATGTCATGGATAATCAAATTAGTAATAACATACTTACAAACATGAACAATAATTTCTTATCTAAGTTAGTGAGGTTGAAAACTTTCAAATAAATGTTATTTACTTTATCACTACTTTATCACTCCTGAATAGTATTAGATACCCTCAGGATATAGGAGAATGATGCAAGTTGACAGTTGAATGTGCATAAGAGATCTAAAGTTTATAGCAGAATGATATAAGTTGACACTTGTTATTTGTGAAAAAATTGCACATAAAAAATGTATTGAATACTATTATTCACAAATTTGACATTAATAATGTTGCCTCACGTGAAACAGACAGTTTTATCCACCCACCTGTTTCACGTATTTTCCCCCCACATCTATCTCTATGCCAGGTTTAAACCCTCTCAGAGTACCCATTTAAACAATCTTAAATTACTATATATGCAAAATCATATATATATATATGTTAATGGTAGGTCTGTAATTTAATAGTATATGTATATATTACAGATATGTAACCATTTTATAAATATTTCTAGTTTAAGAAATATTTTAGTTTAAATTATTTAGCCAATTTTATTGTTGTTATTGAAATCGCATATGTATATAAGTCATTTCTGTTGTTATTCTGCATGTATGGTAATAAAATTAGTTTTCTACTAATTATCAAAGTAACTTTTCCAAAATAACTTTTGATTTTTGTAAACAACTTCTAAATGAGATCATGCAATAGTCCTAAAATAGCATGAACTTGATTTTGTAAATATAAAATGTTAATAACAATTTCGCAGAATTTTATAACATTGTCATAATAAACTGCAGGAGGAAAAGTAGAAAAACAAAATCTAAATTAGTTGTCATAATTAAAAATATTTTTCTAAAATAAATAAATGTAAACAAGCTTGTAAAATTAAACAGGTGTCCAGAGTTAGAAGGATATAAATACTTAAAGTTTTGTCACCAAGAATGGATGATAGATATAATAAATGAATTGTAAACAGAACCCATGTTCGTTTTATCTTCAAAATGGTGGGGTAGTTGGCAATAATTCACCGCCTCTCCTTAGCTGGGGATGGAAAAGAACTTGGTCCGATAAAATATAATGCTGTACACCAGCAAAGCAGCCCATGGAAAAACCTCCATTAACTTTAAATAATCACCAAAAGTGTCAACTTATTATCCTCCCAAGTGCTCAGAACTAACTACAATGAAAACAATGGACTGGTAAATTGATAAATTTTCTCTCAGAGCTCTGTTCATAAACTGTGACTTTCAATTCTTTCTTTTAAAAGTTAGCTATTTATTAAATCTGCCTTTCCCAAACACCTTTTCTAAAATCTGCAAAGGAAGCTGTTAAATGTTACTGTTTAAATCTTGTCTGATTGTAACACTTGTGATATTGAATTCTCTGTTAAAATGTAAAACTCTAATCATCTATTGTAAATTAAATGTATAATTTTCTGCGGTCTTTTATACCTATTTCTAATCTATTCAATTTATTTTATGATTTTATCATTTTAATGTGTTTGGTATGCCAAAATAACTTGAAACTGTCTTTATTTATAAGTATAATTTTAGCTTATCAATCTGCAAAGATAATTTCAAATCTTTGCCATAATAAATATAATAAATAATAGAATTATTAATTTTCTCACTCGCTGTTTCAAGATCATGTTATTATTATTTTACTGATTAATTTTGGGTATTAATATTTTAATAATCAGTCATTCTCTAGTTAAATATGTAGTTTGCTTAATTCTAGTTATGAATTATAACTATTTATTGATGTAACTTGTATATCATAGGAACTAGCCACAGAGATATTCTCAAAGCATATTTTAATGTTTTATTCGTAATTACCTGCAAATATGCTTTGTCCTCCTTAGATTTATATATGTTGAGACACAGGTGATAATATTAAACTAGGTTACTAAATAGTTTAGTCCCTAAATAGTATATTTGAAATACTAAATTTGAGAACTGGATTGTATAGATATGCAAATAGACGCTATTTAATTTTAAGGCATGCTAATATAATTTTACATATTTGCACTATATATATGTATAAGTTGCAGATGTGTCCTTACTAAGTATACAATGTACAATTATCTGCTTGCTGCGTGAATATTGATGGGTTGCTGACAGAGGTCACCCTTATCCACTTAGTTCGGGTATAAAGTACACACTTTTAGAACTAGGGCACAAGGACCTAGATTATTCATAATTAATGCTTATCTGACTTCCTGAACTACTAATGTTCCTATTTGTAGCAAGTTGATTGGTTGTAGGGCAACCGAGCCTTTGTGGCTAAAGCCCATGGATAATGACCCATTCAAACCTTTGAGCTTTATTAATAATTTAATATGTGCCATAGAGTATATAAGTAAACCTATTATAAAACACCTTTTCCTCCTTTTATATTAAATGCTTATCTGGCATCAGTGTATACCCTAATCTAGGTTAACACACTAACCTGCATATCTCTGAGCCTAATTATGTGCTCGACTTAACTTTATATAGATAGATGCCATAGGAGCGCTATTAAGTTAGTTATATAACTTTGGCTATAAAGTTCCATATGATCTAGCAGACTACATAAGAGCTAGAAATTTGGCATATTAATATAGGCATAAACTCCAATACCACATTACACTTTATTAAACACTTATAATGAGATATATAACATTAATCTCATTAGTTATGCAATGCCTGCAAGCATAATCTCTCACGTTCTCATTACATAATCATATATATTTTGGTTTTGATATCTTTTGTTATTGTTTTATTAAATTAATATTTAAAATATAACTCGTTTTCATATTTTTATTGTCCATGAGTTCATTTTATTCAACGATAGATCTAATTGCACATACATCATTTTATCTATATGTAGGTCAATCATTGATATATTAATTAATCACTTAGTCATATGTGTGTATATCTGACCAAATCAGTGTTAAATCAGCTAATTTATGAGTCTTATTGTTCCACCCTGCGTGACTGCCAGACCGTGGATAAATTGAATGTCTATGTAAGTTGAGAAGTGTCATCCATAGGGTATTAGATCATGAGCAGAGGTGAAAAGATTGAATGTTGGTCGGGTTCTGGATCCCAGATCTATATTCAATCAGCTTTAGAGTATTTTGCATGTGTTCTAGATTTTGTTACATGGAGGGACAATTCTTACTGTTACACATGGAAGAATTAAGTCGAATATGTAGGAAATTATTTTCTCATATAAGGTAGATGTGCATCAGAAAATAATTATTTTGCAGATCAGGATGTTGTACAGCTGAATAGGTTAACCGATCCCAAATGACTGAAGAAAATGATATACTGTTTGTTAAAAATATTTGCATTGCTGATTGGTAATATATGTATGTGTACAAACACATACATAAAATTAATTGACTCCTTTTGTGAAAAATATCTATTTCTACTTAAGGATAAATTATACTTTATTTGAATTTCTGGACAATCACATTATTAATGCTTTTCACATCAATATTATTATTGTTGAATAAATATTGTTATATACAATTTTTTGTCCATATTGTTATTTAGGTTACCATTACATGACTGGTATTAGATATCTCCAGGAAGAAGCATTAACCAATAAGATATATATATATAGCACCTCACTGAGGATAGCCAATAGCTTGAAACCGGTTTGGGAATGGAGATGTTTCTAGATAGAAATTTTAAATGCTCTCACTTGCGGCATTTATCGATAAAGTTTGGTTAGAGCTATTAGTACGCTCATTATTTTATAGTATTTTTATGTATATATATATTCGAAATTTAATCTGAATATGTTACATTTTGTATATATGATTTTTTGTATATTGGACATATATATAATTATTGATTTCTTATTTTTGTAAAGTTTTATAATCACGTAATTAAACTCCCTTTTTTTTGTAAAAAAATATTTATCATAAAGGATCACTGATTAATTGTTTAGAAAAAGTTTTATAATGAAAGCTTTGTTTAATTAAAAAAGAATTTTAACATATAGGAATTAATTTCGTTATCAGATATTCAAATGATTTTTAATGTTTCAGTTTTAGAGAAAACCATTTTGCTGTAATTTCTGAGTGAAATAATAAAGCGGCCGTGTAGAGAAGTAATTGAGTTTGTGTTTATTTTTGTAAACGTATTAAGGTAAATATAATTTTAAAAAATGTAGACATTGTTATTACTAATGTTATTTACAATATTGGTTTTTTCAGAATGGCACGATCCTTTGACAAGTATCACAAAATGTAATCAAAAAATTTAAAAAAGAGTAAATGTTAGTTTTATGATACAAAAATAATAAATTTTATTAAGAAAGTAATGTTGAGGGCAGAATAGTGTTTATGATATTTTTTTTTGTCATATGAAGTAGTAAAAGTAATATTTTGAAAAAATGTATTATGAAATTTTAATAATATGTGGGCGTAAAAGGAATTTAACAATTAGAAATGTAGTATTTTGATTGTTCTAAAAACAGATGTGTGCTGGAAAATCATTACTAAAGTTTTTTTTTTTTTGATTTAATATATTTAGAAAATTATTGCATCATAGCAACTATTGCTCAAAATTATTTATGAAATTGGAATTCTGTTATTAAAAATTATATTTAATTAGAAAAATGTCAATGGAATGTAGCTATTTTTGCATTGTCATCATATGGGTAGTTGCTAGATAGATTATGTGATTTTGGAAAATCTACGTACTAGTTTGATCACAAGTTTCATTGAATTAATCTAACTCGATCTATTTTTTATGTTCTATGGTTGATAGATTTTTATTCTTGAGTTTACTTTCGCACTAAGCTGAACTGGTCGTTTCTAAACCCATTTGAAACACATATGTACATATTAAGATAACTTTAATTTTGTTTTTATTCAAATTAATAAGCAATAAAAAAAAAGGATACAAATATCAATATACCTTAAATGAAAATATACAAAAAAATGTGTTGGTTAAGATAATCATTAAATAACATAAGTAGCGGACAGTTTTCTAATTCAAAAGAATAAAAACATTTGTTTAAAGAAATTCAAAAATCAATACCACGAGTATCTAAAAAAATCGAATAATAACAGATACTTTAAAAAAAAACGGTTTTGGATAAAATATATATAAAAATCACTCAACTTATATAAAATATATATTGATTAAATATATATTTAAGAAAATAATATGAACTTTTTAGCAATTTAAGAGTTAAAAAATAATGTCGTACACATATATATTCCACTTTATTGTTAAAACAACGTTGTCTTGACAACAGTTTGAAATTGTCAATTATTATTGATATTAAGGTTGTCTAAGCATTGACTGGTTTTTAATGATTACTTACAAACTCATTTAACAGTGAACATTATTACACATTACTTAAGTAATATATCATTAAAACGAGGTTGCCTTGACAATAGTTTGAAATTGTCGACTGTTATTGATATTGGGATTGTTTAAGTGTTGACTGGTTTTTAATGATTACATATAAATATATTTATAAATTGCTATGAATATTATAAATATTTCCTTTGAACATATTTACACTTAGGCTATAAGCAACTCTAAATAGTCGACTTATAGCCCTTCCAGCATTATGTAAAAGAAGATATTTCTGTCACAATCAATAGTCTATCTATCAATCAGGAAGACTATTATAATAGATTTGCATGTGTATTTGTGTGTGTGTATATAAATATATATCGAGATTTTATTTCAAGATTTTGTGCTTTGACATAATTTCATAATGTTTTAACAATATTCTACTCAATACCTTTGTCATGCAAAGAAAAAATAATTTCCAAGGTACCATGGACATATTAATGGTTGAAGATTGGCCATTGATATTAATCTCAATAATGCAAATATTGTATTGTAAAATAAATAAAAATGTTAAAATAGTATTTAGTCTATAAAAATCTTCACTTTTCTTTTTTAATGTACATGTCCTGGCTTTCCCTGTGAAGATTTAAATGAATTAAAATAATTACATATATATATATAACTGCCTACACTATACTAGTAAAAAATAAAAATGCAAAACCATAAAACAATACAATATTAGATTAAATCCAAAATTTTACCAAAATCTTTACACAACCATGGTTTCATCTACTACAAATAGACCTTCTCAAGTGAAAATCAAACTAAAGGAACAAACATATATATACAAACAAACAAAGTTCCCATAATTTATTTCAAACTCCACCTTTCCTTAATATCAAAAGAAGTTTTCATAAGATTGATAGCCTCAGATTCAAGAAGTTTTATCATCAAAGTCTTCTTTATTCTTCTTTTTAACTCATTTTCATAAAAAATAACTGAAAAAGAAAGAGTTAAAAAAAAGAATAAAGGAGACTTTGATGATAAAATTTCTTGAATCTGAGGCTATCAATCTTATAAAAACTTCTTTTGATATTAAGGGAAGGTGGAGTTTGAAATGAATTATGGAAGGGTTTGTTTGTTTGTATATATATGTTTGTTCCTTTAGTTTGATTTTCATTTGAGAAGGTCTATTTGTAGTAGATGAAACCATGGTTGTGTAAAGATTTTGATAAAATTTTGGATTTAATCTAGTATTGTTTTATGGTTTTGCATTTATATATATATATATATATATATATATATACAGTAACATCAGAAACTATGCTGTATCCAACTACACAACTTTATTTATATGCTATCCAATAAAACATATAAATACACACTAAAATATTAGCATTGTAAATTTAATACATTTTCATCCCTGAGCATTGAATGCAATCACATTTAAAAGAATATATTAACATTTATAAATATATTTTATAATACATCTTGCTCCAACTACAATACATAATAATATTTGTTAAAAGGAGGTTGTTTTGACAACAGCTTGAAATTGTTGATTGTAATTGATATTGGGATTGTCTAAGTGTTGACTGGGTTTTAATGATAATAATATTTGTAAAGAAAATTTTTTTTGGTTGTGTTGAAAGTGTATACCATTTATTCTTTCATTACTATCTTTTCCAAATTTAATGTGCAGGATTTTGTGTAACAAAACATTTTCTAAAGGTGTTGCTAAAAGTTTTACAAAATTTTAGAACATACTAAAAATTGATACAGATTTTAAAATATCAAAACAATTAGTGAGATCATGATTTCTTGATAATAACATTTATATAAGAGAAAAAAATTATTGAAAAAAAAAAAGAATATTGCCTAGAGCAGCAGTTGACAACATTTTAGATATTGTGGATCACTAACATAATTTTTAAAGGTATGAATTTATATGAGTATTGAGTAATAATAATTTTAATTTTAACACAAAAATAATAAACTATTTATTTTATATAGCACAAAGTTTATAAACTGTAATATTAATAATCAGCATTAAGCTATTGCATATGCGCTTTGTAGATTTTTAACAATAAATGAATACTCCCACTTCAAACACAAGATATGTCTTTGGAAAAGATAGAATGAATCATCTATTTTTTCAAACCCATACATAAGCATTTGGGTTCAAAAAGATAGATGATTCATTCTATCTTTTCCAAAGACTTATCTTGTGTTTGAAGTGGGAATATTCATTTATTGTTAAAAATCTACAAAGCGCATGTGCAATAGCTTAATGCTGATTATTAATATTACAAAAATAATAATAAATAATAGTATATATCTTAACTAGTTGGGTTACATAACACACAAAAATATAGTGTGTGTGCATAAATATATATAAAGTTGAAAGGAAAAGTAGAAATAAACACAGACATAAATTTTTGTAGATATTTTTCTATATCTTCTAAAATAAAATAATAATAAGTAAAGGGTTAAATAACTCTGGATTTAAAATAAAATTTCATTATGAAATTAATATTTTAAAAAGGTCTGATAAATATTATTTATAATTCTGATTATGAAATTTAAAAGTAAGCATGTTTTCTGATAATTTTAAAAAATGTCTATTTTTGAAATTTGTAAATTTTTATTATCTAAGTAAAAACATGTATGTAGATTACAGGAATTACAGAGATAAAATTAAAACTCTGTTTTCAGTCAAGATGTTGTCATCTCAGTTGATTCAATAAGAGGGCTGATAAAAATATCAGCTGCAGTCTGGATAGTAGTTTTTGTAAGAATGGGTCAGCTGCAAAGTTGGTTACAATATTTTGTTGTAGTTTGTTGAAGTTTGTAGCAGTTGGTTTTAGCTTACCATATAGTTGGCAGAATAGCTACCATGAACTGATGTAGCTAAAGGCCAGACAGCAGATTCAGGAACTGCTACTATTTTCCTTCTCAGGAGTTTGAATTCACATGGAGAAAAATGACCCACTTCTTTGTGCTGAAAGTCATAGCCTTAAATGTGGAGAAGACAGTTGCTTGCCTAAAATCTATCAAATCAAGACAGCTGCTTGCCTGGAATAATTCTAGACAGAAAGATACCAACTACAGACTAACATTCTACATGAATTATATTTTTCCTGATGATGACAATCACTAAAACCAAACTTGCCAAGAAAAACTTCCAGCTTGCCCAGAAAACCATAGTTTGCTGAAGAAGTAATTATATATATATATGCTGATGTATTCAAAGGCAGAGAAGCACAGAAAAATATATATATAACTGTGGTGAGTAGAGTTATATATGATAATAAAATTTTAAATAATTTCTTTAGTAAAATGACATTTTGAAAGTGATGCATGAATTTATACATTTTATGTTTTTGGTGGGTGTATAGTTGAGCAGGGCTGCCTGGATGCAGTGTGTTCATGATGCTCTGAAGTATAGGCTTGGCACTATCCAGACCTAGATGATTGAGCTCCTAGAATAGTCCAGCAGCATATATTGGCCTCATGAATAGGCCATGGTCTCATGGATAGACCTCATGTATAGGCCCCTAAGACTCACAGGAGATGAGCAGGGCTGTCTCAGTGCCTGATATTTTTTCTCTGGATACTCCTCATGGATGATCTCTCTAGGTACAAGAGAGGTAGTGCTGAAAGATGAGGTATTTTCTCATGATGTCATGGGGTATTGTGTATTTATAGTCCATGCTTAGCTGTCTACTTATCATGGCAGGAGAGCTGCAGTTCATGTATTCACTTTTTCTATCTCACCTTGCCTACTTCATCAGCATTATCTAATCAAGAAGAGAGACATTTTTAAAGTGAAGCAACAAGCAAATAATTCTGTCTGGATTTAAAAAATTAAAAAAAAGAAGAGTAAAGAATCAATGATTCTATAATTTAAATTTAAAAACATTAATAATTAATACAACAAATATCTATCAAAAATTGTCTACTTTTTTTTAAGAAAAAAAAAAAGAACTTATAAACTGATAAATAATTTTAAATTATATCTATATTTTGCTTATAAACAGTATATGTGTAAAATTTATGTATGTTTTCCAAACAGAATCAATTAGAAAATATAATTTTATTATAACAAATTAAAATATGTAACTTTTTGTCAGTGTGTGAATACATGCACACACACACACGTAAATTTTTTAAACATTTATAGTATTTTTTTTATATACAGCTGTTAAAAGTTATTTTATATGATGATTGTAATATAAGTCAATTGTAGTCCATATTTATGCATGTGCATATATGTCAATGCTTGTCAAATAGGACATATATGCAAATTTTAATCATTTTTTTGTCAATATTGAATACCAATTGAAATACATTAATTGTATGCTATAAATTGCACCTTGGTGTGCACATATGGGTAAATTGATGTAATTTTGAATAATTAGGTAAATTGCAATGCGATCATTTGAAATTTTGTATTTTAATCAAAATCAGAAAGATTATATGTGTGTAATTTTATTTTTATAGACTTTAATTTCAATTTTTTTGTTATTGTTGTTAATAAACTTGTATTTAATTGTTAAAAATTGTATTGCTTCATCTCTTGGTCACACACAGTAATAAAGCTTATGTTCGCTGAGCTAGATTCAAGCATGGGATGAATATATAATTGGGGATGTGTATTTAGTGCTTTTGGGGCATCCAGCAATGATCAATCATCATCATCCTTGTTGGCACATAAGATTATATTCTTTAAAGCCCATGCACTACATTTTATTTTAATTTAGTCTTATTAGAAGTTAAGTTTATAGTTGGCCAGTACAAGTGATCTGAGCATTGATGATGATCAGCATGTTTTAATGTCCCAGCATTATTGTTTGATTCTTATATATTCTGATAAATGCACACTTAAGTGGTGCATCTAAGTTATGTTTAAATAATTGCCCAAGGTGGCAAAGGCTCAATAGTTAGCCTGGTCTACAGAAGACCCATTTCCAATCCAGTCACAAGGTTGACTGATTTATATTTTTTATTGTTCAAACCCAGCCACAAGATGGACTGTTGATTTTATTCTGATGTAGTTGATAATACTAATCATTCATGATGATGAATGGTTATTTCTTTTGAGTAATACTTACTTATAATTACTTTACTTTATAATACTGGTTGATGGCTAATTATGTTTTTAGTTGATCTTCTGATCTCTCAATGATCTCTCAGAGATCTCATGATCTCATGTTCCCTTACATATACTTACTTATGTATACTTCTTGTAAATTTTATATTAAATCATTAAATTTTAAATTTAGCTTACTTGGGATGGATGATGATTTGCCATCACCCAGGTTTACTCTTTTTACTACCTCCTCCACATCCCATTATATATATATATATATTATATATTAAAATTAGTGCAACATTTGCTGCTTTTGGTTTGAAATTGTTTTTACTAATCCTTGGCTTCAATGATGTCACCACAACATGTATGTAAAGGAGCTTCTATTTTAAACTGAGAGTGATACTTGTTTTTAATTGTTACAGTTGAGAATGTTTTTTTTACACAAATAGGTCATTGTAAATGGAGTCAGATTTATTAGATATAAATAAATACTTAAATAAAGTTAAAGTATAAAATAAATAAGAATATTATATTAATATAATTTTTGTGTAAGTTTTTTATAATCGTTAGTTTTCACTTTGAATTATATGAAAGTAAAACTAAGTTAGTATTTATATGTTTTATAATTTGTTAAAGAATTATGTTTTATTTTGTTTTTTGGTAATATAATGTTCATTTTATTTCATAAAAATAAATGATTGTATAAGTACATATTTGTTACATTTTATATCTGTAATTTTCTAATTTGTATCTACAAAAATTATTTAAGATTAATAACGAATAGTATTCTATTCTTTTATAATTTTTATAGATGTGTTTTCCTTCAAAATTCTTAATAAAATTTTTGAGTTTTAATTCACCCAATTACCAAGGGTGTGTCATAGTCAAATTTGATACCTAGCCTATTGTACAGAATTCGGTATTCTTATTTTGTTACATTTGTATGCCACTGACTGAGTAGGTGTTAATTAAACACATTTGAGGTAGATGTTTTGCAAGTCACAGTAGTATTTTGTAATAAAGCAATTAGCAATATAATGTTCTTGTGTTATTTTACGTATAATAATACAGCTTAAACAAAATTTATTTTTTATTTAAAAACTTTATTAAATAAGTTTAGTGAATTTAAATAATATCTGAATTTCTTTATGGACCATTAAAATTACATCATGGACCACCAGTGGTCCGTGGACCACCAGTTGCTGACTGCTGGCCTAGAGTACATTTAAAAATGATGAAATTAAGACATTTTACTATTTTCTTTTTTTATAAATATTTAGGAGGTTTGAACTCAGATTTTCACATGACCCTCAGCTATCCACTCTATCTTATACTACTGATACACTTAATCACACATGTTAAAAAAATAAAGAATGATGACATATGTGCGATCAAGTGTAGCAGCAGTATGAGGTAGCATAGATAGTTGAGGGCTGGGTGAAAATCTGAGTTCAAACTTGCTATATATTACATATTGGAGTGTAGGTATAAAAAAGCTTGTACTAAAGAAAAAAAATTCATATTTTTTTTTATAAAATAAAAATATAATAGTTACTTTTATTTTTATTATTTTAGTGAATATGAGCCTTCAGTTTATTATTAATAATTTTTTATTACTATTTTGAAATGTTCTTTATATTAAAATCTTAATTTATATATGCATACTATACATATAAAGTGTGTTATATATGTGCACGTTGAACCATTTTGCAGTTCAATAAATAATATGTATTCTATTCCAATTAAATTTTATCAACAAAGCATGAGCTATTTATTATATGCTATGTATGTTTGATTGTGAGAGGAGTTTGGAACAAAGTATATTATGCTCTACTATACTGTAAAAATGTGATAATTCTTTGAATGAGCAAAGAATACTAATATTATTACATATATTTGTATTCATGTGTTCATAAATTGCCTCACTTGAGTAAAATGAAGGTATTATAAATAAGCAGCCTTAATAGTATTTGTGATTTATGTTTTATTATAAAGTACAATTATACATTCAATTTTCAATTATTATTCAGCACTAAAGTGACTGGCTATACACACTACTTTTATGTAGTTAACCAAACTGTCATTTTTTTATTATTTGCTAATTGGAATTTAATTTAAAAATCTTTAGCTTTTGTACCAATCATTCTTGCCATTGTATTAGCCTATATAGAGCAATAATTCAATCTTTATGATTCCATGTTCCACCCAAAGAATACCACAATTTCTTCATACCGCATACACACACACACACACACACACATATATATATATATATATATATATTGTGACCTTTTGGTTTGGCACCAAAATAATATTTATGATTATATGGTATTGTATCAGCAACATCTGATATTATATTACTTAAAAAAAATGAAATAATGTGAAATTAAAAAAAAATAAATTATTTATGATTTAAAATATGGTTAGAAGTATTTATAGGTGCAATTTAAAATTTATTAGATGTTTAGTGGCTTACTTTAGGGTATAATTAATGATAGGATAGGGGATGGTTTGTTATAAACATAGTCAGTTCAGTTTGAGTTGGTGCTAATTTGTTTTGTTTGTTCACAAATAAATAGTTAGAGTTGTTTTGAGTGATTCTCTAGTTCATTTGCTTTACACATTTTAATTTATAGAATAAACAGGGAAGTATGTTTCACTCATCATCATTAAAATAGCCATTTAGTCATATCAGTTTAGTGTCTAGAGTGCATTGTTAGTAAATATTCATGTATGTCAATATCATTATTCAACTTCATTTTTTATTCATATGTTTCATTAAATCATTAGATATCACATTTCATACCCAATTATTTAATTTCATAAATAATAGTATTTAAAACCAGCTTAACTACATTTTAAGTGAATTAATTGAGCACTGAACTAATGAATTATTAAACAATAATTATAATATAAAATATTTTATTTATTAAAACAATTGATATTAGTTTCTATTCTGTTGTTTTAAAAGTACAGAATATTTTATTCTTAATTCAATTTAATATTAATATTTTTTTTTATTTATTTAAAAGACAGAATGATTTTTTTCCCCACTTATTTTTTTTTTTTTAAGACAAAAGTTTCTTGCATAAATTAAGTCATGATTTCCGTCTGTTGATCTTTGAACTTTCAGATGTTGTTTACTATTGGAAGAGAAAAAGTGTGATGTAGTCTTTTAAAAATCTATAAAAGGACAACCACTTCTACTACCTATTACTCCTGTATTCCAGTCCTCCACTTCAACAGCTAACTACTAAATGCTAAAAGATCTTCCAATACTGTTTTATTTTAACAAAGTTTAATAGTATAATTTTTTTTCCTTCCAAAGTTCAAACTGAAAGTTTAAAATTTAATATTTGTTTGCAAATATGAATACTTAAACCACCAAGAGATATGTCAATTTATTCTTAACTGACTGTTTAAATTTTCCGACCGTTGTTTGAAATTCATGCAAGTGTTATATTATATTATTCAAGTTAAATTATTACTATTTAAAAAAATGGGAATGCATGATAGGATTATAAATTTATTTTATTTAAATTTAAACTTAATGGGAAAGAAGAAAATAATGTTTGTTTATTTTCTAAAATTCAGTTTCTTAAGTTTTAATCATATTATGAATGGAATAATTGCAATGTGCATCGTTTATATGTGGAAAAGGTGTGAACTTTTATTGAACATTTCCAGAACTCTATTTAATAAGTTTCATGCTAATTGTAAAAGAAAATTTAAAAATATACATAATAATTGTGTAATTTTATCGTCATATTTATTAGAACAGTGGCATAATTATTTCTACTTTTACCTATTGAATGAAATACAAGATTAAATGTGCAAATGAGTGGACTATTGATATTTAGATGTTTCCTAAAACTAATAAGAGAAATAAATTATAAAATGGATAAATTTATATGTCTTCACTTTATTAAATGCATTTTAAATTCTAGGAATGAAATATGAAATATTACTTTATACGTTGTAAAATGTGCATTGCCTAATTAATAAGTTTCCTAATACATAGCATTAACAGTAATTCATAGCTAATGGCTAGAACATCGAATCTGTTATTCTAAATTAAAAATAACATTGTTTCATTTTCCCTGCAGGAATGTGCCATTTTGTGTCAATATTTATCCTTGTGTGTTATAATTATTATCCTTATTCATTTGGAGACATGACAAGGAAAGTCATGTAAAAACTATTAATAAACATTTCATTTCAATTAAGAAGAAAGAAAAAAAAATTTATTATTATTTAATAGTATTTTAGATAGTTAGTGCTAATTTAAGAAATGTCTATTATATGTATTATTATATTTTTGTTCTACTAGAACATCTCGTTAAATGTATGATAAAGGAAATATCATACAAGGTATTTTTTTTATTATTGTTATTATTTTAGTATAAGTTTTTTTTTTGTCATGTGTTAAATTATAACATACGCATGTGGCAAACAAATGGAAGAATCCATTTATAGTTTGAAAGGGGTAAACAATTATTTTAAAAGAGTTTCATTGTATTAAATCTTACCGTATATATTTTTTTTTATAGATTAGAAAACCATTATTTTCAATAATTATTTCATCTATAATATACAGCTTTATTATTTATCTAAGTTCAATTTTACTTTAGATCTGTGCTAATTTGAATGCACGGTAAAAAAATTATTTTGTCTTGCTTTGCCCACAGTAATTATTACTTTGTTTTCCAACCATTATTAGAATGTTACCAAGTCCTAAATATTATCAGATATGAAATATTTATTCTTTATCACTTTTATGAATTAGTAACTAATATTTTAATAGTAATTCTTTGCTTACTGTGATTTTAAATGGTCTGTGTATCATTATGCTTATACATGTGTGTGTCTATTATTAAACTTAGCTATAATCATATATTAATTGCAATTACAAATGATATATAATCAATTGGTTTTGGAGGAAGTGGATGGTTAATTGTTTGAAAGGATTATAGATGTATTTAAGTGAGAATTATTGTTCTTTATTATGTTTGAATGGAAAAGTATTTTGTGGCTATATGCAATGTTTTATAGTATTTGTGGGATGGAGTAAGCTCTCCCCTTTTGTTATTTAAATATTTAAGCATGGGTAGATTGCCTAGTATAGTATATGGATCAAGTAATCCCTTCTTTTCTGTGTATTGAAGTATTTTGATAGGAGTAGATTAAATCCTCCAGTTTTGATAGTATTTGGTGTTACAAATTAAAGTATATGAAGTCAAGTGTATTATTTCCCTGATTATTTGGTGAAGAGATGTATTCCCACTAGTTTATTCAGTCTCAGAAGTAGACTTGGAAGTTATTGTGTTGATATTTATCTGATTTGAATTGTTAAATCTTTTATCCCCATGTAGTTATGAATGTTTTCCAGCTTATACTATAGCCAAGTGCCATGTAATTTATTGATAAAAGAAGAATAAAGACAGAATAGATTTTCTTACAAAACAGCTGTAATAAAGTTAGTAACTAAAGCTTCATTGACCATTGCCTTCATCCGTATTATGATCATATTGTAACTTCATAAGCAAACCAATTAGATTGATTAGAATTAATTATTTATTTATTCTTTGACACACAGCATAATACAGACTCATACATAAAGTGTTAATTTGAAAGATATAAGAAAATCCATCAGTAATGTACAACTTTAATTATTATTTTAAAACATTTTATAGTGATCATTTAGGTTTCATATCATTAATTTTTATCATTCAGTCATCATTTGATTAAGTAAGCAAGCAAAGATAAAAGACAGTTAATGAATAGCATTATTTATTTCTATTTTGGAAAAATAAAACCATAGTTATTTAATAGAATATTTTATTTTAATGTTGCAAAGGCAAATATATTTAATTACTGGAATTATTTAGTTCATTTTTGCAAGATATAATTTGGTAAGAATATGTTTAATTAATGGAGCTATTAATTTTATTTTGCAAAACCTATTTTTTTTAATATTATTCTTAGGTTTCAAACCCCTTTACTTTAGTTATAGTTACTGTGCATTTGAAGTAAAATGCAAAATTTTAATTTTACTTTATAGAGTAATGAAGATATTTAATCCATGTTTTGTTTGTCATAGTTTTATTAAGTGAATTAATAATTAAGTGCTATAGGGCAAAATGTTGAACAACAAGGTAAATTTTATAGTTGATTACTAAAAGCATAAGATCATATTTCTTCACTTGTACAGGTTTATCAGAAGTAACTGATAATTAAAACCATTTGTTTTATAGTAAATATGTGGATTTTATTTTGGGTTCATTATTTAATAAGAATATAAGGTGTTTCACAAATCTATCAGTATGTTTTGATAGATATAATATATTAGATGTGAAATTTAAAAAAATCATCTTGTGTTATTGATTTTATGAAAATTGTAACTAGTGATGTTAAGTGAATTCAAAATTTGTACTCATACCAATGAGAAAAGATTAAATGTTGATTAACTATTTTTTTTTATTTATTTTGTTAATAAATATTTTATTATTTAAAATTGAATTTAGAAGTCTTCTCTGACATTCATTCATTGTTTCATATTTCCACACATGCTCACACATTTATTTTATTTAATGTAATATAATTGTATTTTCATTTAATTATGATAAACATCCAGATATGATGATATTGATTTCTTTGATCCAAACACTGTATGAGATGCCAATTATCTACTGATTGTCTTAAAAGATTTTATTATTTAGTAATTGTTTAGATGATGAATTGAAATCAAAATGTGCCCGATTTCTTTCATTATCTAACTGCCATTATTTAGTTAGGGTATTGCTTGGTTTATATTATTGTTTTCATAATATTAAATAATAGTTATTGAGAGATAGAGATTTTAGATTAAGCCATACCATCAGTTAATTCCCTGAGATCTTTAATATTTAATTCAGATCAAATAATAAATTCAGTTAATTAGATTAGATTAGTGTTTAATTAAAAATTTAGTAGTGATAGGTTTAGTTTAGGTTCAGATCCAGTTAGTTATACATTACAGTTTCTAAAATATTATTTTTTTTTTAGTTATTGGTGTAATTTTCTAATATGGTAGAAGTTCTTCAGTGCATATGGATGATGGGAGGAGGTGAAATATAGATTATAATTAGTTAATTTTAGCTGGTAGAATTTTACCAATATAAATCTTATTTATTTAGAACTTGATAGATGTTTTATTCCTATTAATCTAGAATATTTTTTTAGTCATCAATCAATCACATTTGTGATCTTGTTCTAGAACTTCTAAAATCACTTGGAATACAGTTTAAGACTTCAATGTTCTATATATTATCATATTATCATCTCTTTTAATGACAAACATAACACAACACACTCAGTGTTTTAGTTATTTAATGTTCTATGGAGAGTCTCCATTAACAAGGAGAGATTAAAGCAAAATTAAAATATGTGTGTAAATATTGAAATTACAATAGAAATTTAGAAGTCTTTCAGTTAAGATCTAACCCAGCAACAACTAATTACAAACTAAGTTATGCAGACTGAAATTGCATAATTACTATTTTTCTATCTGATTTATTTTAAGTTAAAGCTGTGCTACTTTTTGACTAGTATTCTAGATTAGGTGATTCATAAGTCAGAGATATAAATATTTATTTTATATGAAAGATGAAAAAACCTTAATTTCTTAGTAATAAATAGTAGATTTTCAAGAACCTTATAAATGTAAATATTGAAATTATAATCAGAATTTCTGTTTATTTGTCAATAAATATTACACCTAAAATGTAACCATGTTTCTTAGTGAAATATTCTACTGCACAATTTTTATAATTTAAATATTTACATTTATAAATTCCTTGAAAATTCTACAAAGCATTAACAACTCTTTATGGAAACTTATAAAAAAAATATCTAGGAAAGTGAACATTCTTCTAATGTTTATAGATAATAAGTATTTAGAATACTATACTTCAAGTGGTTTACTTTTAGTTTAAGATGGAGCTGATAAAAAAAGGGACTATTTCTAGATAATGCAGATTCACTCTGCTTAGCCATTTTTTAATTGATTGTTGCTTGTTTACAGCTTAGCCAAAATATTTGTAGATAATGATGTGGTAATTGTCATTATAATTTCAATATTTATAAAATCTATAATCTACCAATCACACACATATATAATATCCAGACTAATGCTGATTGGAGAATTATACAAATTGTTATAGACATATAGTGACACAATTCAGTATGACCTCATTCCTCTTATTGATAAATGCTTAGAATTGATTTGAAATTGTGATCTCATCTTTACTAGCTTGTCTAAGATTATGTAAAATAGATATACTTAAACAATAACGAACAAGAATAAAATTTAAATTAATTGAAATATTATTAAAACTCTACTTAAATCAGTCTAAATTTAAACTGTCAAGTCAGAACAAACAACTATCCGTTTTAGCTATCTTGTAAATATACACACTTATCCACAAGTTAACATATAAAAATATCTATGATAATAATAATAAGTGGATATTGTATAAAGAGTTATAAATATATAACAATACCCACAATTCAGTGGACTTCATTTCATCTGTTTATACTTGCTTAGCAATGACTATAAAAAGGTGCTTTTAATAACAACTCAGTCAATTTAAATTTTGCATTTGTTCATAGATATTTAAATGTATGTACCTTTATGTGATTTTAGACAAGTTAAATAAAAGTAGATTCAGCATTTTGTAATCATTTCTAAGCAAAGACCATTTAAATCAATCTAAATTTAACTATTAATGCTAAACAAATAGTTACTCATTATTAGATGTCTTGTGAATATTCACAGTCACCAAATAATTTAACATATATAGAAAAATATCCTTGCTAATGCTAAGTGTATAACTGCAAAGAATTAAAAAAAATATAGCAATATTGCTAATCCAATCCAATTTCATTATATTAAATATTCACATTTACTCAATAATTCCACCCATGTAGAAATATATTCTTGCTAATGGTGAGCATATAACTATGCAAATAATTAAAAATATATAACAATTTAATTATTTTCATAGTTATGCATTTACCATTAGCAAGGATGTTTTGTTTACATGTGTTGAATTATTGTGTGAATGTAAATATTTACAAGGCAGCTAAGATGAGTAATTATTTGTTTTGCACTCATAATTAAATTGGGTTGATTTTAATGAGTTTTAATGTCAAATCAGTTAATTCAATTTTATTCATGTTTTATATAATCTTAGACAAGCTAGTAAAGGTGAAATTATTTTTTGTAATTGTTGATAAGTAATTATGAATATGTGATGTATTTATAATTCTTTATATATATATATATATATATATATATAAAGAATTATAAATACATATATATATATATATTGTATTTATTAAAAACCAGTCAACACTTAGACAAACCAATTATCAATAACAATTAATAATTTGGTTGCTTTGACAACAATTTGAAATTGTTGATTGTTATGATATTGGGATTTTCTAAGTGTTGACTGGTTTTTAATGATTACTTACAAACCCATTTAGCCTTGAAGATTATTACATGCATATATTGTAATGAACATTGGAAATCTGAAGATATGTTAAACTTCAATAACCTGAGGACATCATTAGATTTGCTATCTAGAATTTTCTAATTATGTTTATATCTTGTTAATTTTTCTGCCCAGTGTGATAAGTTTCCATTGGATATTCAGCACATTGATAATTACAAAAAATAGTTTCATTTTTATTAGTTGTCTAAGATTATGTAAAATATGAATAAAATCAAAATTAAATTAATTGATTTTATATTAAAACTCATTAAAATCAACCTAATTTAATTATGAGTGCAAAACAAATAGTTACTCATCTTATCTGCTCTGTAAATATTTACATTCACACAATAATTCAACACATATAAACAAAACATCCTTGCTAATGGTAAATGCACAACTAGGAAAATAATTAAATTGTTATATATTTTTAATTATTTGCATAGTTATATGTTTACCATTAGCAAGAATAAATTTCAATATGGGTGGAATTATTGGGTGAATGTGAATATTTAATATAATGAAATTGGATTGGATGATAAATAAGTATTGCTATATATTTTTAATTCTTTGCAATTATACACTTAGCATTAGCAAGGATATTTTTTACATATGTTAAATTATTGGGTGAATGTGAATATTTGCAAGGCAGCTAATATGAGTAGCTATTTGTTTAGCATTAATAGTTAAATTTAGATTGCTTTAAATGGATGTTGCTTTGAAATGATTACAAAATGCTGGTTCTTCTTTTATTAACTTGTCTAAGATCACATAAAGGCATATACATTTAAATATAAGTTTACTAATGAAATATCTAACCCTCTCACAGATTTATCAATTATTACAGTATTTATATATGCCTCCTAAATTGTAGAGAATCATGATATTTTAAAATAATGTGATGGCCATTGTATGACATTGTGACTTTAATCTTGTGATAAGTTATAAGTAAAATCTAGAGAAAAATAACATGATAAATGTTTATTATAAATTCAGTAGTCTTATTATACTATTATAACCTTTAATCTTCATAAATAGTGGTTTTCTTCTACAAATAAACTCTTTTAATTTATTATTAGACATTCATGAACTCTACAAGATAAAATATCACTGAGCAAAAATTCTTAACTGACTGTATTCATATAGATATAATATTTATGTGTTCTCTTTTTATACCAACATATGATTTTCCAATACAGTTTTTAAATTTACTTATACCAGTATATTGATCTATACATTAGAACCAAGTCAAGTATATGTGTGCCAACATTGTTTTAGAATTCAGAATCATTACAGACAAATTTAAAATAGTTTCTATCAAGTAAGTTTAATAATTACTCATACAGTTTTAGCATTTTTATAATTATGTTGATATACATTTAACCTCTACCCTGATAAATCATTCTCATATAAATAATTAAATAAATGTATTTGACATTAAACATTGGAAAATCTTTTAAAAGTCACATACGAAGATAAAGCCCACAAATAACTAGTCAACACATACAAATTCTACTTTAAACCTAAGTCCAGACTGTAAATAATTAATATTCTCCTTATGCATCAATAAATATATCAAAGTAAGAAACATGTAAATTTTTAAAATGCATTTCAAATCTTATCTAACTATTTCAATATTTATGGTTAATAGATATACAGGTCATACCTATACTACATAAAATTTGAATTCCATTTAAAAATTTTCTAAATAATAAATTCAAATCTGCTTTAATTAAAGTCAAAGAGAACACACACCTGAACATTAGTTCCAATAAGTTACCAACCAATTATTAAAGTTTTATTACTGTTTGATCTGAACAAAGTATTTTATAAATTTGATGGCATTACCAGATTTTAATTGCCCATTAATTTATTAATCTAATCTAGCTTCTGCTTCAACTTATATTCTATTCTGATTAAGTAATATTAATAATTACAATTAGTCTTAATGGTGAGTAATTTCTGAGAGTAACTACTGATTTTTCTTAAATAATTATAACAATGCAATTCATTCTCATTTTAATTAGGAAAATTAAAATAATTTTCATGAACGATTTCATTAGGTACGTTAAATAATTAATTTAATTTTATATGATAATGTTTAATTTTAATAGAAAAATTAAGATCCAGAATCAACAAAATGTATATATATAGTTTTTACATAAAAGAGAAAGTTCATTTAAAATTTGATAAAGTTCAAATAATAAATTTGAACAATTTTTCTAACATTTAAATTTTCATGCCAGCTGAGAGTGGTAATTTAAATATTGTTTTAAATAAATATTCCTTTAAATCATGTAGATGTCATTTAGAGCTTATATATTGGACAAAGTTCATCATTTACACTTAAAATTCAGGATCCTGTAGATTTCTACAATCTATAAAATTTTATCATTAAAAAGTTGACTTTGTCATGATCTGTTTCCATGAATATGGATTTGTCACAATCATTTTTTCATTGTTTTTTAAATTTAATACTTAGGTTAATATTCAATTAATTCAGTGTTTTCAAGACCATTCCTAGTGAAGTTGGTTCTATATCCTGGTAAAGTCTGGGTAAATTAACCTGCCATAGGAGAGCCTCTTGACACCCTAGAGAGATTTAAATTTTTATTGCATTTGCAATAGAATAAGTAAGAGACAAATACATTTTGTTCTGAGATGGTTTTCATTAAATTCTTATCAAATGTAATATTAATTACATAGAAGTCATTAGAACAAATTTGTACTTTTAGACATATAAAGTGTTCATATCAAAAGAATTGTATATATTTATAAAATGTCCATTAATTAAAACAAAATTGTAATTATAATTGAAATAATAAATTTAATGGTTTACAAACTATTATAAACAATCCTTAAATCTGCAGAAGTACTTTTGGTTAATTTCTTAAACCTGCCTTAACTGCCATTAAATTAAAAAAAACAACAAAACAAAGTGGAAGCAAATGTCATCAATTCAAATCTCATGAATCTCATATTAAATGTTAGCAGCTTGTCTAGACAAGCTGCTAACATTAAAATATGAGACGTTTGCTTCTGCTTTGTTTTTTTTTAATTTAATGGCAATTGAGGCAGGTTTAAGAAATTAACTGAAAGTACTTCTGTGGATTTAAGAATTATTTATAATAGTTTGTAAATCATTAAATTTATTATTTCAATTATAATATATATATTAAAGTGAAATTTCAAGATAACATACCAGATTATAAGTATAATTTTATGATTAATTAGTTTTCTTTTATAACCAATATTTAATAGTAAATTTTTTTGAACCTCTGAGAGTTTTAATTACAATAAATTTAGATCAAATTGAATAATTGAATGCCTAGCCTTTATTTACAAAGGCTACAAACAATATATGATATCTCTATACATTTTCAAATGCCTTAATTCATATTATTTTTAAAATTAAGCAACTGTCCATCTTAGTTCTTTTCTATGTATGTCTATTTTGCAAAAATCACATTAGTTTAAATTTAGTTTATGTAGTATACATTTATGCTCCATTTTCTGATCTAGTGGTATCTTATACCATTTGTAGTCTAAATAGTTGTAAATTTTTTTCATCTTTTTCAAATGATTACTTTTTGACAAATATTATAAAACTTTCTGTATCCAATGACTACAATAATAAATGGCAAGTTTAGTTCATTATAAGAATTAACTGCTAGAAATTAACAACCTGAATCCAGTTAAACAAAAATAATTTTCTCTATTTTCATAATTTTATGGCTATATTTTTTAACTTTTTATATAAAAATTTTAATACTTATTCTAAATAATGTTTATAATTAAAAAATCAAATTTGAAATGATGTTTATGTAAAACAAATAACTTCTTAAGAGTTGTTTGAGATAATATTTGTAACCATTAGGGATTTATTTGAAATTTATTAAGTAAAACTTTTTAGATATTTTTTTAATAATTTTATTTTAATAAGGATTAATAAACTTTTTCTTTAAAATATATCCCCTTTCACTTAATAAAAGAGAACGATTTTACTAAAGCTAAATTAAATTTTCTATACTATATATAATATTTTAATATATGTATATTATCTATACTAACCTTAATGTTATTATATTCAGTCTGTATTCTGCTCATCCTTTTTTGTATATTTAAATGGACACATTAAGGTTCTATATGTGAGGAGTCAGAGTAACTTAAAGGTAACATGGGTTCAAGAGTTTTGAGTGTTTTATTCCCAGATTTTCACTGATATGAATGGCTGAAGAGTTGGAGTGTGGAGAAGATTGAAGCATGTCCATTAAAGTTTGAATATTTGATATTCTAATATAAACTGAACACTGACTCTATATATGTATGGGAGATGATGATCTAGACCAACTGATAAGTGCTAGTTCAGCACAATATATATATTGGAGATGATTTATCCTTTTTTACATGTATGTGGTCAGGTGTATCAGTTATATAAGATGGAGTGGATAGTTGTGGAGAGCTTAAAAGTATGAGTTCAAGTCCTTTATAATATATAAATACGTGTGTGTACATATATATTTGCAAAAGTTACATAAAACACTACTTTTTAATTTAGAGTTAGTTGTCCTATCTTTTAATTTAATTCTGTAATGTTAACTGGTATTCCTTTCAATTTTCTTACTATTAAAATAAACTTGAACTGAATAGTCTTATTTCAATATATATATATATATATATATATATATATATATATATAAATAAGACTATTCAGTTCAAGTTTATTTAGTCTAATATATATATATATATATATATATTAGACTGGCAATGAAACTGTCAAATTCTGGAGAAAAGATGCCTAACTAAACTTTTCATAAAATATTTCTAGTTTGTTGAATGCCATCAAGATCCAATCTTTTTGAAAACTATGCCCTTTAAACAAAAGCAACACTATTATTTATTCACTTTAGAAGAGAGTTATTAATCTATTAATTTGAAAGACTTATTTTCTGAGCCAATTCCTTCCGTAACTATCACATAGTATTTTATTTCTGGCATAGATCAGGATATCATGATTTTCTCTGATCTATATATTGAATAAAACCACAACTGAAAAAAATACACAAAAGAAAATATTAGTTTAACATATGTCATAATTGGTTTATTTATATATAAACTATGTACAAGGCCACTATCAGTTGATAATCCAAGATCATGCAAGTTAAATTCATGCACAAAATTTAGATTTGAATTTGGATTTCATTTTTACACTTTCTAAATGATTTCTTCCACTGAACAATTTGCTTTTAAATTTAAATACTTAAGTTTATTTTTTTTAACATTAATCATGTGGTTGACTCCAATGTAGCTCTTACAATATTTTTTTTCATATGTCATAGCATCGTCTGGGAGACGAACCCACAAACGGCTGCAACCAATTACTTGCTTGCAAGGCGGCTGCGATGATCTCTCAGCTAACAACACTTGACTAGCTCTTACAATATTGTGACCATATTACATATAGTATTGCAAATTTATGTGTATGTATGTTCATGGTTTGGAATATTATATTATACAAATTAATTTTCTCTTAAACTTTTACAATTTCTCTTATTACTTACATAATTTCTTGATTGTAATTTAAAATTTTTTAATCCTCATTTCTGATCAACATCTTAATGATATTCTCCATATTGCACAATACAATTGAAAAATATCAAAGTTGAAATACCTTGTAGAAAAAAATAATGAATAAAATTACTAAGGAGAAAATATGGTCTTGCCATCAAGCAACATTTATAAAATTTGATCACATACACACAACTCTTGTAAAATAATAACCCATAATATTTTCAGAATCATGCAAAGCAGGGTTATGTTAATTGCATACAGCAAATATATCATTTTATTACTAATATAATATTAATAATTTAATTAATTCAAATATCCAAATAGACCTCATGCTACAGCCATGAAAACAAATAGAAATAAATCCCCAGTAAAGTCTTTTACCTCTTAAAACTGGATGTTTGCTAATATAAATATTTAATGGCTGCAAATGACAAAGGCTATATTATAATCAATACTATTCTATCATAATCAATATTATCATATCAGTGATATAAGATAGTATTGATAGTTAAAGGGTGCTTGAAAGTCTGAGTTCAAATCCTCTATATTACAATACTATTCTATAACATAAAAACATGTACAATTCTGAATTCTTTAATTTTTTTCTGATAATATTTAACTATAGTTAATTCAAACCATATACAATACTAACAATAAAGTGTAAATTGTTTCTTTTATAAAAAATTTTATTAAAATTTCTTGAATTCCAAATACCTCTGGCATATCCGGTTTGATAACTCAAAATATTATCATCTCATTTCTAAATAATAGAACAGTTTATTATTCAAAAGCATGAAGTTAGTTAATCGAATCTGCATTACAAACTTACATTCACATGTACTTTTTATGCACTAATATTAATTGAATTCATTTTAGTTATTAAGAAATCTATTAATTTAGCTCAAATTTTAATTAATTTTAAATGTGGATGTTTAAAATACTAAATCTTTTGTCATTTATTATAGTATTTGTTATTCATCAAACTTTATATTCTTTTTTGAAATAATTGAAAAGCATTTGTATTTCTATTTACTTCATATGCAAGTAATACCATAATATTTACAAGCATGTTAACATGGAAAATATCCAATTAAACATTGTCTCAGAAGAAATGTATACAAATACATTTCAAATTTTTTTATCATGACTGATTTTTCCTCAAAACCATAATTAATTTATTACATAATACTATTAGTGGTAGCACTACTTTTCTCACCTGAGTAAAACTTCCTAACTTGTGAAGTGTACTTTGACCATAATGCAACAGAAACGTTATTGTATTACACTGATAAGATATTTCTATATTATTAATTATTGATTTTTGCTTTGCTTTTTAAGGTTTAATAAAATATTACATAAAATTTCATAAACAAATAATTTATAGTCTTGTTACATAGTTTCTATTGTATGTGAAGATTTTTGCAAGCAATTTATGAAAACTCATATAAATCATCTTTGAATTTAAAAATATTTAAAATATTGTCAACAATTTGATATATCTTGTGCAAAGTACTATATACCAAAACAGTTATAGTTTGATATATTTTCTTATTTTGATAAAAAAAATAGCATTATATAAAAAAATGTCTCATTTACATAAATTCTTTTAGTTTGGGGATGATTAATAGTAGATAAACATAGAAGATAATACTTAGAATACCATTTCAAGCTGAAGCAGAAATTTTAGGAATATTTTACTTATTCACTCATAATTTTTTTTCAATTATCATATTCCTTAGTTAGCATTAAGGTTTCACTGGAGCTTCATAATGGCTGAAATATGAGTTTTGTTTAAACTATCTCTGTTGTAGAGAGAAATCCAATAACATGAACACAACTAGACTACTATCTAAAGCTGGGAGCAAGGTAAATGACTAACACAATTTCTTTTGGTCTTTATATAACTTCATGTGATAACAGTTTTCCATTATTATTCTATTTTTACCTTATGTGGAAATGAAAAATAAGTTTACATTATGTATTACTCCCAAATATCAACTAATCTTAGATGTAATTAATAAATTACATTGCTTTTCAAAAAACAAATTTAATTGAAGTAAATCTTATAATTAAATTAAAATTGTAAGACAAGACTTATTCACTCAATAAAAAATGATTTAAAAAAGTGTTTTTAAAACTAAATTTAAACTCTTCCAGTAGTTAAATTAATGCTGGAAATTCAAACTTTCACTAACATTCACATATGCACTCAGAAATAATTTAATGGGTCTTTATATGTAGGTTAGTAAATAGACAATAAATTGAGTCTTAAAATATTATCATTAATTTTAATTAAAATTATATTTAAAAAAGTATATAAGCTATGTTCGGATTTCTCTCTTTTTAGTCAATTTTATACTATTCCCCTACTCTTTCCTTTGACTGAATTTTTTTTGACAACTCATTAAAACTGCTAATGAACTATCCATTTCAGCATTGTTTTTAATTATTTCTTATAACAACACATTTCTCCAATCTTTGAAGTGTGGTCTAAATTCATTATATTATTTTTATTAAGTGACCAAGTCTCAGAACCAGATATAAAAAGTGATAAAATACATTTATTAAAAAAGTTATTTTTCATGCATATATTTTTAGTATCATAGTTATTTCTACTAAAAGTAAAATATCCATTTTTAATTTATTACTAATTTTCTTTATTTGATAACTATTGTAACATTTTAGGAAGATCTAAAATATTATTTGTTAAAATAACTACGTCATTTACAAGATGTAGATGATTTGAATAATTATGATTTATTTATATTCCATTAGTTTTTCCTTTTAATTAACAAAATATTATCATTACTAGAAAAATATCTAAAAACACCAAATAAGACTGATTTTCTTATCAGTTTTAACCATCATGTAATATTCGGCAGAATTTGACACTATACTATGTTTGTGCCTTGAATCACAGTAAAAATGCTTATAGAGTCAAATATTTCTTCACAATCTACAAATTCAATGCAAAATGACAAATTATTTTTATTGGTACTTTCCATAACTTCATCAAATACTTATTCACTATGCTATAACAACATTTAAATCAAATTATGTTTTGGGTTGATTGGAGTACAACATTTTGATAAGTCTGAAGTTTCTAACATCTTATTATTTAAGTTTTGTAAATATCAATCAATATTTCTAATACATTATGTACTCTTAATATAAAGCTTTCCTACCAATTTTTCAATTTTGTCACCTGTACCTTTTAAAAATATCTATGATAATTCAATCACTTTCTAGAGGATTTTTATACTTTCTAAATTTAATGCCTCATTAAAATACTTTTTTTTACATATACAAAATTTTATTAACAAACTATATGCAAATATTTATATATTTACAATAAAATAAATTTATAGACAAAACTTTGCTGCAACTAATACTGTAAGAGTACCTAAGTTGTTTAACTTCAATGATATATAATCCAAATTTGAAAAGTATCATATTCAAATATAATCATGATGACTAAACTAAAGAAAAGTCCAGTTATTTGTTCCCAAAAGTGAAATATGATGGGGAGTATTAATGGAAATAAACATTTAAGCTACGAGAGAGCACAACTGAGATAGATTGTTGATTGCCAAATTTTGGTCATGTTCTGGGATGTAACCAGTTCAAAGAGTATAGGTATGAGTTGAATCATTTCTTGTTATTTCTTTTGGGTATATTGTGCTTCATATAAAACAGCATGCAAGCCACATGATTTTTAGTGTGTGAATAATTGCAGATACATTATAGGGATGAAAGTATTTTATATATTTGTAAAGTAATTGCTTGAGATTGATTGTACTCTTAGGAAGCCCTAATAGGTAGAGAGATGAGAAATATTGGCAGGTTTGAAAAAATGTAGCATTTTTTCTGAATAATTATTACACAAAATATAT
Organism: Epiperipatus broadwayi; assembly: GCA_028023455.1. Classification (NCBI taxonomy): domain Eukaryota; kingdom Metazoa; phylum Onychophora; class Udeonychophora; order Euonychophora; family Peripatidae; genus Epiperipatus; species Epiperipatus broadwayi. Next base: position 646,580 of record JAQFVV010000070.1, read on the forward strand.
GTGGGGTCAAGGTTTAACTTGAATTGGTCCTTAAGTAACATTTTGATTGGAATTGTACCCTATAATAAATTTAAAAAAATTAACCATGTATGAGGAGCATAAAGGTTCTGAAATTTGAATAGAGTCATCACAAAGTCATTCATAGATGTCTAGATGGGTAAGCCACTTTATTTAAATTTTTAAATGATATTTAAAAAGATTTGATGTTATATTGGTCTAATAGATTAGCTTGTTCAATGGCATGATCTGTGAAAAGAAGCATTTTATATGTGAAATTAAAATAAGCGATGATAATATAGGGCTCCAGGTAATGATGGAATTATAATTGATATACTAAAGGAAGCAGGTGAAGAAATAGCATTTTTTTAAGCAAAGTTATATACCAAATGTCTAAATGATAAAGATGTACCAGATGATTTGAGGAATGTAGTATTAATATTAATATTTAAAAAAGGTGATAAAGAAGATATTAGAAATTATAGACCCATTAGCCTTTAATCAGTTTTATACAAAATTTTTACCAAGATAATTACAACTCGTCTACAGAGAACATTGGATTTCCACCAACCAAGAGAACAAGCTGGATTTAAAAGTGGGTATAGTACAGTAGATCATATCCAGGTATTGAGAGAAATTATAGAAAGGAAAAATGAATATGAGTTGCCATTATGTTTTGGATTTGTAGATTATGAAAAGGCATTTGATTCTATAAACATTTCTTCAGTGATTAAAGCATTGGATCATCAAAATATAGATTCAGGATATTGTCATATTTTAAAAAAATATTTATAAAAATGCAACAGCAACAATTTTACATTACTTAATGATACTGGGAAAGTCAACATTGAGAAAGGTGTAAGACAAGGTGACTCCATCTCTCCAAAACATTTTACAGCAGTGTTGCAAGAAGTATTTTGTGGATTAAAATGGGAAACTAAAGGAGTGAAAGTAAATGAAGATTATTTAAGTCATTTAGATTTTGCAGATGATGTAGTTGTATTTGCAAATAATCTTTCAGTGCTTCAGAAAATGTTGCAAGAGTTATCAGATGAAAGTAGGACTAAAGATAAATGTTAAAAAGAAAGTAATGAATTAATGGATTTTCTCAAAATATAAAAATAAAGATTGATTATGATGAGTCAGAAGAAGTTAACAGTTACAATACATTGGTCAGATTATTAATATAGATGGAAACATAATGATAAAATTAATCATAGAATTAAACTTGATTGGAGTGCTTTTGATAGAAATAACTTGATACTAAAAGGAAATATGCCTATGTGTTTGAAAAGGAAGGTTTTTAATAAATGTGTTTTACCAATTTTTACTTATGTATCTGACACTTAGACACTTAATAGAAGAGCAATATAGAGACTTCAGACCACTCAAAGAAGTGTGGAAATATGCATATTGGGAGTAACAAGAAGAGATCAAAAATGCAATATATGGGTAAAAGAACAAACAAGTGTTACTGACCTTATTGTAAAAATTAAAAGACTGAAGTGGAGTTGGTCTGGATGTATTGTTAGAAGAGATGATAATAGATGGACAATTGAAATCTTAAAACTGGATTCCAAGAGATTGTAAAGGACCCAGAAAGAGATCAAATGTGAGATGGATGAAATAAGAAAGTATGCAGGGGTGATATGGAGAAAAGAAGCTAAAGATCAGAAAAGATGGATTGAACCTGGAGAGACCTTCATCCTGCAGTGTATTGATTATGATTGATGATGAATATAGGGGGTGGGTGGGTGTATGATACTAAATATTGAATTACTGTCACAATATACATTTTGGGTCTAGTATAGGTTACAAAATATTTTACACATATAGAATAGAGTTCTTTTTTGCAAAGGGAATTTTTCTGTACTTTTTAAATTTAATGTCTTATCTATTTTTCTAAAAGACTTGCCCCTCCAAAACATTGAAATTGTAGGATTTACTTTGCTTTCTTGTTCTTTTTGGTTATATAACTTTTTGTAGTAATTTCTTTTAACTGAATTGATTAAAATGGTTATCTACCTTTTTTACTTTTTTAAAGAATATTTCCATATCTAAGTTGAAAATTACTGAAGAATTTCTGCTTTTATTTTATCTATGTAACTGTTTTTAGTTCATTCAAGTCTACATAATTTTTGAAATACTTTAATATTTTAAAATTATCTGAAAATTTTTGTTTAAATTTTCTGGACTAATTTTGAAGAATAGGAATATCAAGAGTAGATATTTCTTTATTATATTTTGCCTTTTTAGATTAGCTTTAAGACATAGCTTACATCTCACTAATTGATAGTCATTTATTATATTGTATTTATTAAGCAACTTACAATTATTGAAATATGTGTGCTTTCTATTAGTTAAAATACATTTAAATCTGATGTAAACATGTTTATTTTAAATACTTTTATATTAACATGCCCTATCTTTATTTCTGTCAGTATGTCCATATTTTTGTCTGTGTTTCTGTCAGTATGTTCATATTTTTGTCTGTGTTTTTGAATTTTTAATAATCAAAAAAATTATTCCCATTTAGAACTCAAACTCACATCCTTACACTGTCCAGGAAATTCATTAGCAACTGAGCCAATGGGAATATTACATTTGTAGAATACAATTTTATTTGTATTAATTCAACTTACACTTAATTAATTAAAAGTAAATATTTTCTACTAAAATCTGAATTATTCTTTTGAAATAATTAATATTTTATAAATATTTTGTGAAAAAAATAAAAAAACATGTAAAAAAAAAGATTAGACAATTTTATGTTTTTATTTTCAAAATCAAAACAAAAAAAAACAGAAATGTCAAAATCATTGATAGCAAACACTCTCTTGTAAAGAGAACAAGAAACTTAATAAAAAGAGGTTGATGAAAAAAATTATTTTATTTAAATTGAAATTATAATTTTTATTTATAATTAAAAAGTAGAAAAATAAATTAACATTAAAAACATTTTTTAAAAAGAATCCTTTTATGTAAACAGCCAACTAAAAATTAGAAAATAACAAAGTAATTGACTAAAAAACATATCATTTATAATAGCATTTGAGATCTTATATTTTTACATATAAGCATTTTTTTTAAAAATGTTTTTTTAATATTATTTTATTTACTTTATATTGTTATTCAAAAAGAATTATAAAAATGAGTTTTTTTTTTAAATTTTATAAATTTTGTATTCATAATAAGTTTAATCATAACACTATTTATTTTTTAATTTTAGCATTAATATTTTCCATGACAATTTTGAAATGGTTTTCTGGTTTGATCAAAGCATTCACTATATTTACATAAAATTTCTCTATTTCTTTCAAACTAAAAACTATTTAGGACACAAAAGTAAATTAGAGCTTAGTGTTCAATCATTATTCAGATGCAATTTTTATTTATACAATATTTTAATCAGCATTTAATCTACAAATTTGGTACTTTAGTTTAACTTTGAATGTAAAGATATTTTACTCTACTTTTTTATAAGTTAGCCACAAGAAGCTCACTTCAGAAAGCTAATTCTAACAATTAATTTTGTCAACTCCCAAAAAAGGCAAATTAACTAAAACAAATATTCCCCTGTCCATAAATGATCACAATTTTACAATAATTCACCTAGAAATCAGTTGGAAAGCCTAATTAATCTAACTTTATACTTAAAAAAGGACTCCATATGTACATTTTAAAGCTTTATTACTCTTATCACCCTTATAACCACCATCACCATCATTATTATTATTATTTTGGATTAAACAAAAAAACAAATACAAATAATTTACAGTGTTATGTAATTTAGAAGGGATTTGAACTCAGACTTTCAAACTCCCTATAGCTGTCTACTTCATCCTATACAACTGATGCACATGACCACATACATGTGAAAAAGATAAATGAACTCCAATACACATATTTTGTGCTGAAGCAGCACTAATCAGTTGATCTAGATCAGCAGTTCCCAATCTTTTTGCACTTAAGAGCACATTCTGTAATACTCGCCAGGTGGCGGGCACCATTTATTTTTCAATGTAAATTTATAGTCGGATATTGTTAATAATACACATAATGTACAAAAAAATATTTAATTCAAAAATAAAATTTTAACATTTGATTACAATATAATACAATAATTTATAAGAAATTTTAAAAATTAAATTTATTTGTATCAGATAAATAATTTTTTATTGTGTTCCGATAGCGGCAGGCACACATAAAATGGTCTGTGGGTGCCATGGTGCCCACAGGCATAGGGTTGGGGACTCCTGGTCTAGATCATCTCCCACATAACATATAATCAGTGCTCAGTTTATATTAAGATAGCAAATCTTCAAACTTTAATGGACAAGCTTCAATCTTCTCTGTCCTCCAATTCTTCAGCCATTTATATCATTAAAAATTTGATGATGGAATGCTCAAAGCCTTTGTTGATGCCAATATTATTGGCATACCAATGTTGACTTTAGGTTACTCTAACCTGTCAGGTATAGCACCTTAATATGCGTATTTAAAACAATTACACTAAGTTCAGTATAAATAATACACTTGTATTTAAATATTAGTGTTTTTATGTATGTATATAAATATATGATATTTTAGCCTATTAGTTTACAAAAAGTTTGCATGTAGCTAAAGAAAATATTTTCTTGATCCTCTCCTTTTTTAAATGGCTTTTAAATATTTATCTACTGCTCTATCTCCAATTTATGCCTGAAAATTGTTAGGAAATCCTTTGAAGTATTCATTTCAAGGTGGCAGTTGAAAGAAGACGTAATGTGAGCTGATTAATTAGTTATAAAGATGGCTTTAGTAGATTTCCTCTGGCATTTAAAATTATTATGTGTATTACAATTGCAGCTTTATAAAGTAATTAATCGGATCAAATAAAAATAGCACGATTTGATTTAGAAATTGAAGACAGATTTAATTCATCACAATAAAATAATACAAGAACATCGAGTGCTATGATTTTGAAAATTGTTTTAACAATACATCATATGTTTGAATCTTATTATTTTTTACATGTATGTGAAAGTGTATCAATTTTAGAAGCGCCATTTATACTATAATGTACACACGCTGACAAGTATATTTCTCTATTGGGAGATGGCGAAGAGTCTAATTTTTTATTTGATTATTTAAAGAATATTGTAATTTTTTATATTCATATGATGGGTAAAAATATTAAAAAAAAAATTATTTTTGCTTTTTTGTAATTATTTTAAATTACTATATAGCAATTTTATTCAAATTTTAGTTTTTTTTTCAGTTAATATATATATAGTTTTAAAAAAACAACTCAGTACATATTACTGTATACAATTAGTTTTAAAAAAAGCATTTTTAATATTTACTTAAAAAATAATTGATTTAAATGTGCAATTAAAAATTTCTTGTACTAAATCATTTAAAAATAAATTTATTTTTGTCTTGAATAGACTAACGAAGATTAAAATCGATATTTTACAATTTACTAATCTCAAAAAAATCTTCCGTGGAAGCATCTTTAGATCCGCCTCCATAGTTCAATAATATTTACAGCTGGTAAGTAATTTAGGTATTTCTAAAAATAAACAACAAACAATCAAAAAACTTAACCGAAAAAAAAAAAATCTTATATATATATTTTCCTTCAAAAGGAAAATATGATATCTAGAATTAAATAAGAAATAAAGTCACTTATCTCATATAGTAATAATAAAATGTATTAAATCAATACAACTAATAAATAAAACTAAATTGGGTTGTGTTCTTAAGTACACATGGATGCGTATTGTCTCATTCACCGATTATCAGTATAGCAATATATTATGCATCATGAATTAATATTTTTTTCCAACTGTATTGACTATAAAAAAGTGAATAAATGCTAAAATTAATTTAGTAGCGAAATCTAGTATTGTTTGTGCAAAAGCTCTGACCTGAGGGTACATTTAGTGATTATATGTTGGAAAAAATAAAGTAAACCTAAAAAAAAAATTGGTGCCATAGATTTTAGTATTGGAAATTATGGCAAAAGATAGATGTGACGTCACTAGTTCATTTAATGGAGAGATTTTTCTGATAATTATTGATATATAATCCAGATGCTTAGAATGTAAGGTCATGAAAAATACAGAATCAGAGGGAAATATTCAGAAGCTAAGAAAAATATTGGATTATCATGGTTTTTCTAAAATAGTTGTATGTAATAAATTTTAAAAGTAGATGAAATTATTGAAAATATAACAACATCTCCATACTACTCAGAATTTAATGGGATGAGTGAAAAAACAGTTCAGAAAGTAGAATAGAGCTTTACAGAATCTAACCAGACTGATATACATGAAACTTATATACAGGCATGTTATATCTACATGTGACACCATCTTTAACATTAGGGCAATCACAAAATAAGTTCCTGATGAGTAATAAGTTAAAGACAGAGCTACCATTTTCTAACCAAAGTGATCATAATAACCCAGAAACTCATCCAAGAAAATTAAGCAAAAGTGATAAAGTTTGGATTAGTAATAGTTTAATGGAAAAAGGTGTAAAGAATGGCAATGCAGGAATATCATTAAAAAAAAATAGTAAACAGCAAAATAAAAGACAATTATTTTCTCAAATGACATGTAGATCATTTAAGACAATGCAGTAACAGTGTTATCTTGGATAAAGATGGAAAGAAAGAGCAGTAGTGTAGTATCAATGAAGGAATCCATAGCATATTTAAGACACCGAAAGTCATCAAATGACATACATAAAGACTGTTCAGAAATCAAAGAAGGAAATATTCAGGCAGTGAACAATCAAGATCAAACTGATTTTACCAGAGAGAACAACAATTACCCAGATAAATAAAAGAGAAGAAAAAACTCCAAATTCTGAAGTTGGGAATAAGACAAATATGCATTTAGATTATTAGTATTAGGTATAGAATCCATTTTTGTTAAAATATTATTATATATTTTATGTTGTGTATATTACAAAATTAATTAGTCTTCAAATGTATTAATCATTTAAAAAAGAGAGAATAGGTTAATCTCCATGTGTAGAGGATTTTGAAAAATAAATAAAAGATGAAAATTATTTCTTAAAATCAATTTAATTACTATTGATAAAATCCCAAGGTAATTGTAGAAAAAGAGAGAGAATGGGTTAGAAGACTTGCTAGAAGAAACTCAAGGCCTAGGGCATTCACTCTGCAGGTAAATTAAGTGGATGCAAATGAAAACATTTTTAGTCTTATAGATTTTAAGCATTGTTCATGTAATCCTAATATGATATAAATAGTTTTTTATATGTGTATATTATAAATATAACACACATATTATACACATATGAAAAGAAGTATTTCCATTAATATGTGTTACCAGTTCTTACTTATGGATCTGAGACTTGGATAATCAACAGAAGAGCAATGCAGAGTATTCAGATTCACTCACTGAAGTAGTATGGAAAGATGTATGTTAATAGTAAAAAAAAAGAGATCGAAAATGGAATACATGGGTGAGAGAAAAACGGGTGTTACTGATATTATTGAAAAAATTAAGATGATATTAAATGGACAATTGAAATCTTAAATTGAATTTCAAAAAATTGTAAAGGACCTCAAAAAAGAACACATGTGAGATGGATGGATGAAATAAGGAAGTGTGCTGGGGTGATGCGGAGAAGAGAGGTTAGAAATCAGAGAAGATGAATTGAACTTGGAGAGACCTTCATTCTGAATCGACAATGATTGAAAATGAAATAATATAAATTTGAGTAATCATATTACTGTTGAGTCATTTTTGTAGTGTTGGATAGACTTAGCTTTTCAAATTTATATATATGTCCAATTATAAAAAAAGGGAATCCCAAATTATTAGCTCATTTTATTGAATATTTACTACTGTATTTATTATGATTTTTCATGCATTTATTTTTAACTTTTCATTTATTTTTCTATCAAATTTTTGTTTTTCCTTTTTATATATGTTTATGCATTTATTTAAAAACATAAATAGAGCTATCTTTTTTATAACATTATAAAATCGGGTGAAAGATATATAGCGCTTCATATGGCTATAAAGTCGTAATATATATATATTAATTTCACATTGACAATACCATTCTTCAACATATGTCTAAAACAGATTGTGATTCGACTTTCGTGCATTTTTTAAAAATCCATTAATCATTACTTAAACGAATTATATTAAATAATTCTAAATGAATTAATTGTCAAAAATTATGAAATGACTTTTTTTCGTGCTAAATCTTTTTTTTACTTATTTTACAATATAATTGATTGCATTCTTTTCAAAATTATGAAAGAAACGGAAAATCAGTGAAATGGTACTACGTTTCTCTTCAACTAGCAGGAAAAATAAATAAATCTTTATAACCAGTGAAGCGCAGAAGATTGTCTAAACCAACCACGTAAACTACTTCAAAAATGTCAGGTTGAATTTATCCTGATGTTACGTCCCCCCCCCCCCCGAAATATAAATGTTTTTATAAAATTAAATATCAAGTGGAAACGTATATAAAGTTTTAACTACCGTATTTATAAGAATATTTGTTTAATAAGGGACATCATGTCCAATTCTATTTATTTTCTTAAAGAAGCAACGGAATCGAATTCCACAATACTCAAATCTCAATCGATTTTCATTTCTTCTAGCGCCATATTGACGTAATTATTGTATAAAATTATACTTATATAAATTGTATAAAATAAAACATTTTCTAAAAAACTGAATTAACTATATGAATTAATACACTGTACAGGCTTACACACATCTGCACATACATAATGTAATATATAAGGGATTCGAACTGAGACTTTCACACAACTCTAATAAACCTTAAAAACTGATTGGACAGATTATACAAAATGTTAATAAACATATAAAAAATAAAATAGTAAAACAATCAATTAAACTTTCTATATTTTTTACCTTTTAATCAAATTTAATTAATTAATATATTGCAGGGGTGGCCAACTTTTGTGTTCATAAGATCTACTTTTTATTTTAAAAATGTGTTGCGATCAACTTTGTCATAGGCATAGTCGAAGTGGAGGGAGGTGTGAAATATATACTATTTTTATATATCTACCTGGTAAAAAATAATTATTTAACGAGACAAAAAACTCATGTCCGCTGGAATTAAAGCAATATGAGTAATTATTAACAATATTTATTAATCAAATTTGCTACATTAAATAAAGACTAAAAATATTATTTTCAATAATATCTAAAATTAAAAAAAAAATTAGAACAAAAACCAAAAAACTTGAAAATCTTGACTTAATTTGTTTCACTTGTCATCCGACAGCTCTTGTCAGATTGGTCTCGTGATCGACTAAAAATGGCTTTGCGATCGACCGGTGGATCACGATCGACTTGTTGGACACCCCTGATATATTGTATAGACATGTTTTTAAAAATGAAAGAGCTGATATGTATATAAATTATATGCTGGATAAATTTTAATGACTTTTATTTCTATGCTCTAAAAACTGTGGCCGTCTTTTTATATATACAGTCATACTTATTTCCGGGCTGCAGAAAGGAGTTTGCTGTTAACTGAAAGGAGACCCTTTGATTCCTCTTGGAGGCCTTAAAGGAACCGAGCAGGGCAAATTCCTAATGTCCACTCCATACGTTCTTGTCGTTGCAGCTGTTATTACTATGTGATTATTCATATAGTATACGAACATGGATGGGCTGCTCACCAACACGCATTAGCCAGCGGGTGAGTTTATTGGCTTTTTACCTCTGAGTTTAAGATCAAGAAACACCATGGTCTTTCTTCTCAGTGCCTGATAAGGCAGAATGAATGTTTGTGTAAATGATAAATATTTTTCCAATACATATATACAATTATGACAGACAAAAATAAAGCATGGCCCTTATTCCCAGGAGGCTGTAAAGTCACCAACCAAGGCAGCGGTTGGTGGCCGAAGGCAGAGGGTGCTAAGAATCCCCTGATTGTGGACCCAGGCTGCCATTTGATGACGACTTTTTATTTAGGTACTTACAACTGCAGATCACTTTCAAGTGAAGGAAGATTGCAAGAATTAGAAGAAGAATTGTCTTATATTAAATGGGACATTATTGGACTTTGTGAAGTTAGAAGAAAAGGTGAAGAAACAATTGATTTAAAAAGTGGACATATACTCTATTATAAAGGCACACATATTGGAAATACAAGTGGAGTAGGATTCATTATAAATAAAAAGTGGAAGAACAATATTGTGGAGATTGATGGTGTATCGGACAGAGTTGCAAGATTAGTTATACAACTTAATAGCAGATACCAAATGCAGATAATTCAGGTTTATGCCCCAACAAGTTCTCATAGTGATGAAGTAGTAGAAGATTTTTATATGGATGTACAAAAGGCTTTTGATCAGAGTAAACAACATTTTAAAATTGTTATGGGAGACTTTAATGCTAGAATTGGTAGACAAATGAAAGATGAAATTGCTGTAGGTAATTTTGGTTATGGTAATAGAAATGAGAGAGGACATAGACTTGTGGAGTTTGCAGAAAAAGAAAAACTTTATATTATGAATTCATTTTTTGAGAAAAATGTTAAAAGGAAATGGACATGGAAGCATCCAAATGAAGGTACAGCAGAATTGGATTATATTTTGACTAACAGGAAATACATATTTCAAGATTGTAATGTTCTTAATAAATTTAACACAGGAAGTGATCATCGATTAGTAAGGTGTAAGTTACGTGTTAATGTAAAACTAGAGAGACAAAAATTATTGAGAAAAACAATATTTACAGTTGATATTCCTAATCTTCAGAAACATTCTAATGAATTTAAATTAGAACTTACAAATAGGTTTCAAGTGTTAGGAGATTTTGAACATGATTCAGATTTGAATGAAATTAATATGAAAATAACTGATACACTTTTAAAAACTGCAACAAAGATAGCTGGTAGAAAAAAGCAGCAATTGACTAATAAAATTTCTACTGAGACTAGAGAATTTATGAAGAAAAGAAGGAATATGAAGATATACAAAAATGATGTATTAAAAAGAATTGAATATCTCGAATTTTGTAAAATGGTACGGAAAAGAGTTGAAAATGATATAAGAAAGTATAACTGTGAAATAGCAAGGAAAGCTGTAGAAGAAAATAAAAGTCTCAAGAATGTTAAACAACATTTTGGTATTGGTAGGAAATTTATATCTGCAATAAGAAAAAAAGATGGAATTATTACTAAAAAGAGAGATGACATCATGAAATTGGTAGAAGATTTTTATCAAGAATTATATAGTAATAAAGAACAAGTACCTCCTATATCTATTACATCTTCCAAATTGCCCAGAATTTTAAATGAAGAAGTGAGACATGCAATTAAATGTATGAAGAAAGGAAAGGCTCCAGGAAATGATGGAATTATAATTGATATATTAAAAGAAGGAGGTGAAGAAATAGAAACAATTTTAGCAAAGTTATATACCAAATGTCTAAATGATAAAGATGTACCGGAAGATTGGAAGAATGCAGTAATAATATTAATATTTAAAAAAGGTGATAAAGAAGATATTAGAAATTACAGACCTATCAGCCTTTTATCAGTTTTATATAAAATTTTTACCAAGATAATTACAACTCGTCTACAGAGAACTTTGGATTTCCACCAACCAAGAGAACAAGCTGGATTTAAAAGTGGTTTTAGTACAATAGATCATATCCAGGTATTGAGAGAAGTCATAGAAAGGACAAATGAATATGAGTTGTCATTATGTTTTGGATTTGTAGATTATGAAAAGGCATTCGATTCTATACACATTTCTTCAGTGATTAAAGCATTGGATCATCAAGGTATAGATCCAGGATATTGTCATATTTTAAAAAATATTTATAAAAATGCAATAGCAACAATTAGATTACATAATGATACTGGAAAAATCAACATTGAGAAAGGTGTAAGGCAAGGTGACTCCATATCTCCAAAACTTTTTACAGCAGTGCTGCAAGAAGTATTTTGTGGATTAAAATGGGAAACTAAAGGAATGAAAGTAAATGGAGAGTATTTAAGTCATTTAGATTTTGCAGATGATGTAGTTGTTTTTGCAAATAATGCTTCAGAGCTGCAGGAAATGTTGCAGGAGTTAGCAGATGAAAGTAGAAAAGTAGGACTAAAGATAAATGTTAAAAAGACTAAAGTAATGTTTAATCGATTTGCTCAAAATATGAAAATAAAGATTGATTATGAAGAATTAGAAGAAGTTAACAGTTACAAATACCTTGGTCAGATTATTAATACAGATGGAAACATAATGGAGGAAATTAATCATAGAATTAAACTTGGTTGGAGTGCTTTTGGTAGAAATAACTTGATACTAAAAGGAAATATGCCTATGTGTTTGAAAAGAATGGTTTTTAACAAATGTGTTTTACCAGTTCTTACTTATGGATCTGAGACTTGGACACTTAATAGAAGAGCAATACACAGACTTCAGACCATTCAAAGGAGTATGGAGAGATGTATGTTGGGAGTAACAAGAAGAGATCGAAAATGCAATGTATGGGTAAGACAACAAACAGGTGTTACTGACCTTATTGAAAAAATTAAAAGATTGAAATGGAGTTGGGCTGGACATATTGCTAGAACAAATGATAATAGATGGACAGTTGAAATTTTAAACTGGATTCCAAGAGATTGTAAAAGACCCAGAAAGAGACCACATGTGAGATGGATGGATGAAATAAGAAAATGTGCAGGGGTGTTGTGGAAAAGAGAAGCTAAAGATCAGAGAAGATGGATTAAACTTGGAGAGACCTTCATCCTGCAGTGGATTGATAATGGTTGATGATGATGACTTATTTCCGAGTGGTCTGCGTTGAATAATGAAAATAATCTTATTTTTTATTTGGTTTTTAAATAAAAATTATAATACATTTAGTTTTAAGGATATTACAATATCGCTATTTAAACTGAAATCGAAACTTACAGACAGGTTGTTTAATTTCATACATTTGAAATAGTCAATATAATGTAAAATCAGATTAAAAAAGACATCTTTTATATTTCATCTTCATTCCTAGACTTAATTAGAACATTACTAATATATATAAACGTCAAAATAAATTATTGATTAAATTTAAGCAAAGTTTACAATGTGTTAGCGATAGTAACAAATATAGTTATCTCAGGGTAATAATTTGCATCTTGTACACAAATTATTGTGTATATATAAATATAGGGATTTGAACTCAGACTTTCAAGCCACTTCAACCATTCACACTATCTCATATTACTGATACACATGACCACACATATGCAGAAAAGATAAATAATCACCAATATTTATATTTCGTGCTAAGCCAGCAGTCATCAGTTGGTCCAGATTATCATCTCCCATATATATACATACAACCAGGGCGCAGTATATATTAAAATAGCAAATCCTTATACTTCAATGAACAGGTTTCAATCTATGCTAACCTCCAATTCTTTAACCATCCATACCATTGATAATCTGATGATAGAATTCCCAAATCCCATGCTGATGCCAATATTATTATCATGCCCATGTTGACCTCAAGTCACTCTGACCCCTCATGTATAGGACAGTATCCATTTAAATAAATTATTAATCTTCCAAATGAACTTTTTAAATAGTCACTTAGTTAATAAATGCTTAGTTATTAAACAAATATGAATCAAAGATTGATTATTTGAAATCTAAACATTCATGAGCTTTGAAGTAAATATTTTGTGTTATTTACGGAATAGACGGCTTTAAACATTTTAAATTAATATATTATAACAAAAATTAAGCGAGATAAGTGATTATTATTTTAAATATTTTTTATTGTCTTCTGGTATAATTCACTTTTAAAACAAATTTGTTTTGAATAATTATATACACACACATATATATATATCTAATATAGAATTAAAACAAACTAACTCCTTCTTTCTAAAACTTGATTTTTTATGACTATAATCATGAAAAAGAAATCCGATGTTTCGACTATTTTTATAGTCTTTTTCAAGGCACACTAAAATAAAATATATATACAATAAATATCACATATTCCCCCCAAAAAAAAAAAATTAAATTATATTTTGTAATATTTTATATTTTGTAATTTTTAATTAATTTAATTTTTTTTTTTTTTGGAATATGTGATATTTATTGTATATATATTTTATTTTAGTGTGCCTTGAAAAAGACTATAAAAAATAGTCGAAACATCGGATTTCTTTTCATGATTATAGTCATAAAAAATCAAGTTTTAGAAAAAAGGAGTTAGTTTGTTTTATTTCTATATTAGATATATATGAACTATTTTGAAAAGAAGAACTGTGTGCTGGATATATATATATATATATATATATATATATATATATATATATATATATATATATATATATATATATATATATATATATATATATATATATATATATATGTTTACTACATTACATAGGTCACAACACAGTTCATCATACCTCACAATATAATAATATAAATAATAAACCTAAATGTATTTATTTAAAAATTAGTTTAATTTTTGATATAGGTAAATTATTTACTCCATTGAATAATAACATACAGTACATATATGTGCATAACACACAGATAATGAAGCTAGTCTGATCTTAGAATTAAAAGTAAAATTTAAATTTAGCTAAGTGCTTTTGAGAGACTTTGCTCTCATAATCATAGTTACTCATAGTCTGTAAAACTACATTTTGTTAAATCTGAAAAGACTATGAATATGGAGCAACAAGGGTTCTGAAAGTGCTAAATCTGCAAATTAAAATATATAAAAAAAAAACCTCCGAATTATTACATAAAAAAAGTTTCACTGCAATGCATCAGCATATTATTAATTAAGTGTTTTATGCAAAAAGGCAACTCCATCTTTGCTGAGTGTGAAAGAACAACAGGCCATGTATTTGAGCCATTCAATGTCAGCATTGTGTGCTGAGAGACATGACACTAAACACAAAATTAGAGGAACATTCCACATAGCCAAGGACCCCAAGGCCATTAATAGAAGGGCGATCTGCTTTGCTCTTTCCTAAAAATGGTAGCTGTAAGCAATTTGCATAATTTGCATAAAACACTTAATAAAACATAGTATTATAGACTATTAGTAGCTATGATTATGAGAGCAATGTCTCTCAAAAGCACTTAGCTAAATTTAAATTGCACTTTTAATTGTAAGATCGGAATAGGTTCATTGTCTGTGCATTATGCACATATATGTACTTTGATTTTTGATGTAAAGGCAACCTTTTGATTGCTATTCTTAATATATTTTCGAAGTGATAATAAAAAAAAACTGATTTCTATATATATTCTTTACATATTTCATTTTAGAATAGACATTGATAAAGCAATGTGAACAGCATTTGAGCACATTTTTGTATAATCTTGAGTTTTTCTGGCTCTAATTTCTAAATTTCAACCTATTTTTTCCCTTCCTTTTTTCTTTAAAAATAATCATATCCATATTGTTTTTGATCTCAAAGAATTCATCAAATAGCTTTGCATAATCATATCCAATGCATCTAGTTATGTAATCTTTGCTATTTCTAAGTTCCAGGAATTTTCTACAAGCAGGAGACAATTTTAATATTTATCGAATCCTGAAATATGGTCTTAAATTTTTTATATACTACAGATAAATAATTAAAAATTTATTGTACAACTTTCTGGAGAAATGTCATTATCAGCTTGTTTAGCTTTTCTTATGATTGCAAAATTATTTAGCATTACATTTCGTATTTCCTTTTAATAGGTGTTTAATCTCTTCAGAAGCAAATTTTTTATTTACCATCTGCAAAATACTTTTATTTTCAGCTAACATGATTGAGTTCACCAAAATTTTTGTGATGTTTCCCAGAAAGACTAAAAAACGTTACCATTCCACTATTTTCAAGTTCACTGCAAACTTAATTATTTTGTTGTAAAAATAAAATAATTTCTTATCATAAAAGGAAAAAAAAATCCAGAAATTTTCTTTTGTTTAGCATTTCTACAATTACTATTGATTTTTTCCAAAATATTTCAATTTTTTTATAATTCAGTTCTTAGGCTGATATAATTAATGTATTTATGATGATTTTCATCATTGTGTCTACTTTGGTCATGGAGATATGTGCTGCCAAATTTTCTTGATGAATGACATAGTGAAATGATAAGAGATTTGTTAAATTATATTTCTTTTTCAGATCTAGTCATTAATGGACATCTGTTTGTACAGACATTAACTAATTTTTTAAATCAATACCCTTCTCTAGAAAAGTACTAATAATATCAAGATAATCTGTGTTTCTGGTTTACGTTTTCATAGGAAAAAAAAATCAAAAAATATTCATGAATTAAATTCTGTTTATGTAGTATCTAATAAAAATGGAACACTTCTCCTTCACTTTCTTTGCATATCTTCATATAATCATATATATTGCTTATAACACTCTATTCATATACACATTAATGCAACAAATTTTCTTAAAAACTTCTTTATTTTCTTACAGTTTCGACTATCCAGCAGTCTTCATCAGAGCTCTATCTTCTTCACTGCCTTAATTAAACTGAACAGTCAGTTTAATTAAGGCAGTGAAGAAGATAGAGCTCTGATGAAGACTGCTGGATAGTCGAAACTGTAAGAAAATAAAGAAGTTTTTAAGAAAATTTGTTGCATTAATGTGTATATGAATAGAGTGTTATAAGCAAAAATGGAACATTGTGATATTACTGAAATGTGTACACTAGAATCAAAAGTCAATCTAAAATGTTTACAATTTTTCACATCTTCTATGGTGTGATCAGAAGGGTATTCTGTAATATTTTCATTACATCTAATGCAAATAGAATTTAAGAGCTATATTTTTTTAATTTGTAATATTTTATTTTTATTGCTAAATTTATTAAAAAAATATATTGGAAGCATTAATAAACATTCATCCACAATATCTGGATCATAATTATTTATTAAGCACACAAAGTATATGTAAATACTTTTAAGACAGACTATAACCTGTATCAAATGTACCTTGAAATTTATAATAGTCAAGCAATATCTTTATTTTGCTGATAGAGGGACCTCTCAAACCATGACACAATATAGCAACTTTTATAAAGACAAGAGCAGCCATCTTATTTCCAACCTAACTTTCCACTTATATAGACCAATTTGAAGCATCTCAATCTGGGAGCATTTACTGAGTAACAAATTATATACAAAGCGAATCTTTTGTCATCACTGCATCTTATGACATCACCACTAACATAAAATTCCATTGTAATTACAATGACTTCTTGAAAAAAGTTACCTTATCACATTTTATTAAATACCAATGAGGAAGTGTGTCATTAAATGATTTGAAAATTTCTAGTATAACAATGAATACAGAGGCAAAACTCTCCATACAGTAGCACCACTAAGTGCAAGTCAGAGTAATCAATGGATGCAGAAAGTTTGGGTATAAAATTCCTATCTAGTGCCTACTCATCCTAGACTAATTTTTAGCTTGTGACTTTTATTAAAGAAGACCCTTCAATCTGAGAATATTGCACCTAGAACTTAGGATATAATGCAACCCTCCAGCAGCCACCTTTTACCATATTACCTAACTATAAAACTTTTGAGTCCAAAATGAAAACACAATGTTTTCCAGATCATTAGCTTGTATAGTCATATAGATCTGAACTCAATTCAACATCCATATATTTTGGTGCCTTTGGTTTTTTAATAACCACAATCATTATAATCCTATTGAGTAGGATTGGTATTAAACTACTAAGTATCACATAATCATCATTCTTTATGCTTACACAAGCTGTTTACACAGAGACAAAACTCTCCATAGAGTAGCACCACTCAGTGCAAGCCAGAGTAATCAATGGATGCAAGAAAGTTTGTGCATAAAATTCCTATATAATACATATTCATCCAATATCCCCAGACTAGTGTATAGCTTGCAGCTTTCATCAGTGAGGAGCATTGGATCTGAAAGCCTTGCATCTAGATTTTATAATCCAATGCAACCCTCCAGCAGCTACCTTTTACTTTATTAGCTAACTATAAAGCTTTGAGTCCAAAATCAAAACACAATAATGTTTTCATTTCAATCTTATTAGTTTATATAGTCATATAAATCTGAACTCAGTTTACATCCATATTTTTTGAAGCCTTTGTCTTTTAATAGCAACAGTTATCACAATCCTATTGGTCAGGATTGGCATCAAACCACAAAACATCACATGATTACCATTCTTTATGCTTACACAGAGGCAAAACTCTTCACATAGTACTACAACTTAATGCAAGCCAGAGTAATCAGTGGATGCAGGAAAGGTTTGTGCCTAAAATCTCTATCTAGTGCCTATTCATCCAACCTCCCCAAATGAGTTTCTAGCTTGTAGCTTTCATTAGTGATGAGCCTTGGATCTGAGAGCACTGCACCTAGATCTTAGGATCTAATGATGAACAATATTATACTTTTTTAACACAATATTTTTACAACAAATTAAACAAGTTGTTTAACCAAGTTTGTTTTGATCAACAAAGTATTCTTCATCCCAGTTATTCTGAAATACTTTATATGGTGAATTAAATTATAGTTTGCACAAAACAAATACATTTCAAAGCAGCCACAAGTTTGCAATTATTACACATTGACATAATTACCCAACTAAAATGTACATGTCATAAATGCAGTTTCGGATTGAAGCATAGTGTAAGGGCAAGACATGTATGTGTCACCATGTCCATTTACCAATTGACTGGTTCTTCCAATGCATATCAAGATTTCAATAACTTGGATCAATAATAGGCCACATGTAACCTGCAGAATGCAGGTTGAGTATGGGTAATTTAACTAGAGCTTATTATTCTGTTTGAAAATATGGTCTTGTGAAAATTTCTAAAATTCTTAAATGCAGAAAATCATTAATTTATTTGACAAAATGTTCTCCAATAGAAAAATTCAAATGATTCAAAATGATAATTAAGGTAAATACAAAATTCTACAGAGCAGTTTATTTCAGGGTTTATTTCTCTCACCTACTTTATTTAAGAAGGTATTTTCCAGAAACAGAAGATATGAAATTTATCTATTCTATTAGTAGTGCCTTGACTCTTCAAAAGAGAGCTTTTTCTAAAATAGAAATGTCTTCCAATAAGGGTATGAAAAGAATGAAAATTATTTCCAAAGTCTAGGTTGTAATTCCAAATCTACTGAAGACAATTTGATTAATGATTCATCTAAACAGGGAATCATTTCAGAATAAAAATTCCAAACCTTTGCTATTTAAAAGTAAACTTGGATCATAACATAATTTATTTTGCTCATTTATTTAGATCAAAATTAACTTTTAGGAATAATGTCCTTGAAATCCATTTATCACTAATTGAGGTTTAAATCTACCAATTTCCTTTACTTATTGCAATATTTAATATAAATACAATTTCTATACCCTATTTTAAAGGTGCTTCGACTGTGCTGCAGTCTTACTTAGAGTTATGATATAATAACAGCTAAATAACATAAATAACCATATAAATAATGCAATAAAAATATAATCTTTAAAACAAACAAACAAATAAAATATAACAAAATGTAATGAAAATAAAATAAATTTAATATATATTTTATATTATGTGGATTTTATTTTTGGTTTTAATTCCATTTCATTACATTTAATTTACTTTAGTTTTATTATATTTTGTTATATTTCATTAATTTGTTATTGATTAAATTTTTATTGTATTATTTACAGTGTTATTTTGTGTCTATATACAATAAAATTGTTTTTTTGCTAAAAAATGTTTAAAATAAGTTGTAGACATTGGAATAATGATGAAAATACTTTATGAATAGCCTACTTAATACTAACAGATTCCATTAATGAATATTTTGCTCAAAACGTTTCTGCAAAAATTACCATAATAAATATTATTGTATACTATGTTAATTTATGGAAGATATTAATGAAGTTAAAGTTAATTTTTATTGGCTAGGTTAATCAACAAAAAATAACTTTAAACTGTTTGATAATCTTTATTATTGAATTAATGTTAATTGAATGATATTAGTTGACTGTTTACTTACAAACTAATTCTAAATAAACAAGATCATTGTAAGTTGTGATAAAGAAAACTTTTAAGATTAATGTAACTTTAATTTGCACCATATTATGTAATAATCTTGAAAAAGCATAATTAAACAGTAACCTAAAATATATATTTGTATAATTCTTGCATGGAATGTCTATTTATATATTTATATGCATATGTCTTCTATCCATCTATTTACCTATCTTTTTATATAACAAATTATCTGTCTGTATATCTATTTACTATCTGTTTATTTATATGTCTGTCTTCATGTGTATCTATTTATTTATTTGAAAATTTGTTTATCTATCTTTCTGCCTATCTATCCATTCATTCATTCATTTCATCTATGTATTTGTCTATCTATATCAATTTACATATTTTATGTCAATTTTTTTAAATGACAAATTAAATAAATATAAAGAATAATTTTTTGAATGTGGTTTCAGTTACATAACTGCAAATTTATTCAAATAATGTTAAAAAAACTTGACACCAATGGCAAAAAAGTGAAGTTAGTTAGTTGCGATTTTCTCGGTTGCATGATTCAATGAATAATGGTTTTATAATTTTTCATTTTCATAAAATTTTAATTTTGACAAGCAAAATTTTTGTTACAATTCATTTTATAGTAATTTTGCTTAAAATCTATTGTATAGTTAAATATTTTCTTCAACTGTCTTTTGCAGTTGAAACTTGAATTCTGTGACATATAAAAGTCTATATTTTTTGAAATATTTAATTGTATATTTATAGATGTATTTTTATTATTAATTCTGTCTTTAGAGTTATTTATCAATGGTTGATACATAGAATATGATATAGAAAAATATCTGAAGCAATTTTGTAATTCAGAATTATGATCATAGACATCGAGAAAAAATGAAAATCCATTTTTTATCTACAGTTTTTTAATTTATTAAATAAATCATCATTTTTATATTATTAATTTTATATTCTAAGCTTTGCATTTCTTTAACATTTGATTAATTCTTAAGGCTATAACCTTAGTACATGTGCCTTGAGTTCTTAATTTATTACAAGAGTGACCTCTACATATTAAATGTAAGATTCGATTTTATAAAGATATTTAGAAAAATAGGTTGAAGATAAGATGGCCACTCTTATCTTTATAAAGCCAAATCTTACATTTGGATTTGTAGAGATCTCTCTTGTAATAAATTAAGCACTCAAGGCACATGTACTAAGGTTATAGCCTTATTTAAGTATTACATGCTGACATTGCACTTAATAAGAATTAATATTTACAACTTTAAATTGATTCAAAATATTTCTAAATTTAGGATCTGATTATTAACTCATAAATCAAAAGACTTCATGTTTGTTAATGTTTAACAGAAATAGCAGATTTAATCAGTGAAGAATTTACTAACTTCATTTCCCCAAATCAAAATTCTTTAGATTTGCCTATATATTTAGAAAAATAGATTGAAGATAAGATGGCCACTATTAACTTTATAAAGTTGAATCTTGTGTTTAGATTTGTAGAAATCTCTCTTGTAATAAATTAAGCACTCAAGGTATATGCATTAAGGTTATAGCCTTATTTAAGTATTAACATATGATTATAATTTATCACATTCATTCATTTAGAACCTACATAAATTATAGATACAGTAAAAGAAAGATATAGCATTATATGCAGTTAAAGGTTTTATAACATTTAAAAATATAGAGTTATCTCTAAATATTTTAGAGTTATTTTTTCACAACTTCCATTTTAAATTATTAATAGCATTTAATTTTTAACTACATATAGTGTACATGTCTATATATATATATATATATATATATATATATATATATATATATATATATATACACACAAACATATAACTGATGTGTATATTTTAAGTTTATTGAATTGCCTTCTAAATATAATAATTACAAATTGCAGATAAGTTAATCCCCTAAGTTATATCTCTTTTACTGTAAAGTATTTATTCATAAATAATGACATAATAATTAAAATAACTAATCACTAATGATCTTATTTTAACATTTTGTTTTATTACCACAGTATTGTTAACTATGAAAAAATGTTTTGCAGTTGATCGATTCATATACTTTAATAATATCAAATAATGCAATTTGTTATTCTATGGTGAGGATGGCAAATCTTTTATGTTAGTGGTTTTACATTTTATTTTAATTTTTTTTTAAAAACCAACCATGGGTCAGTTATTATGTGAATAACTAAAAAAAGATCTACACAAATCTGATTTTATTTGGAAAAAGTACAATTATTATACACAATATTATATATAAGGGATTCAAATTAAGTTTTTCACATGACCCTCAACTCTCCAAACCATCTCATATTGCTGACTCACTTGATGACACACATGTTGAAAAGATAAATAATCACCGATATATGTATTTCATGCTAAACCAGCAATCATCAGTTGGTTCAGTTTACTATCTCCACACATATATATACAATCAGTGGTCAGGTGAGTAGTTTGAAACCTGTCCATTAAAGTACGAAGATTGGCTATCTTAATATAAGGCTAAGCACTGATTGCATATATGGGTGAAGATAGTAATCTGGATCAACAGATGATTTCTGGTTTAGCATGAAATATGTATATTGGTGATTATTTATCTTTTCAACATGTGTGTAATCAGGGGAGTCAACAATATGAGATGGCATGGAGAGTTGAGGGTCATGTGAAAGTCTGAGTTCAAACTCCTTATATATTATTACATTATATGTGTAGGTGTGTGTAATCTTGTACAGTGTATTAAATTATACATAATATTATAATAAATAAAAGAAATAATGCCAACATAAATTTTACGTTACATATACCAAATGCAAAAATTTATGTATATTTTCAAATAATTTTTTCATGTTTGGTTCATATTTAAAGTTCATTAATTTTGCACATGTGGAAGTTAATTTCTTGTTAAGTTTATTTTTTCTACAGATTTTATAAAATTTACTAATGAAGATATGAATCAAACAGTATCAATTTTTGCACTGTATTAACGTTAATTGGTAAAGGGCTCCTTTCCTTCAGTATAATATTTTTCACTTTCTTCTTCTATTGTTTTATTTTTATTGTCAAAAATATTTTCAGAAATTTGTTTTTTTAACTCTGTAGTTAAATTTTCAAATTTGTTTTTCCACATAAAACTGCTTTGGAATTCTTTTCATTTCTAAATTATTGATACCTAACTATATGAAGGAGGATAATTCCAAGTTTTTAAATTCAGTTTTATGTGGATATAAAATAAACTGCAATGTAGTTGCTAAATATTTAATTTGTCTAAATCTGTTCAGAAAAGTTTGTTTTATTTTATAATTTTTTAGTGCAATTTCTTGAGTATTGATAATATTTTCAAAAATTCTCAAATCTTGAAAATGTTTTTATAAATATTGAAATTTCATTATTTTAATTTTCAAATTATTTTTATATATGTTGTTCTATAATTCAATTGTTATTAATTTTATTATTTTCTGAGCCAATGTAATATCTGGAAAAATGAAAATACACAAAGAAAAGATAATTTTTTAAAATAATATTTAGCTTTATTACTACCTAGCACCTTTTCTACTGCATGTATTTTTATTTTACCAGATATACATTGTTTTATTAAAAACATTTTAATATTGTCAAATGTGGTTAATAAGACATAACCACTTGCATGAAGTTTTTTTATTTAGTTCACGTAATATTGCATAAAATTAACAAGCCATTTAACCATTCAATATTTGATAATTTATCATGAACATTATCTTTTTTGTACAAAAGAATTTTATTTATTCTAATAAATTTACAAACCAATGTAAAACTTGGCCATAACTGAACCATCAAACATTGTCATATATTGGATGTCCAGAGTATTAAGATTCACTTTGTAATACTTTGACAAATTCTCACTTATGGACAGTTCTTGCATTTATAAAATTGATAACTTTTGTTATAATCGGCATTTTATTTGAAAGCATTTTCAATCCTTGTTTGATGTAAGAGGTAAAAAAATTAAATTTAAATATATCCAATATTTTGTTAAATTGCTGAATAAAACCAATATTTTCCCAACCATGGCTGGAACACCATCAGTTGTTATAGAAACATTTTTTACAAATCAATGTTCATTGTAAATGTATAGATGAATTTGTTAAAAAATCCTGACCAGGGGATATTCCTGTTAAATTTATTAATTTTACAAATTCTTTCTTCATTATAATTTCAGATTCAAATCAGGCAAAAAATACACATTATGCATAACCATTTATGTTTGTTTTCTCATCTAAAGTGATTTAATACATTTGGGCATATTTTAAATAGCAATTAATTTAAAAACTACTTTTTACTAGTGCTAATGTTCTATTTTTCACTGTAATACAATGACTATGCTAATAGCTATAAACAAGCTTTTTGATAAATGCTGCAAGAGAAAACATTTAAAAGGTCTTAACTATTAATTAAAAAATCTAAAATTTTCAGACATCTACATGTCTTCAAATCCAACTACTTAATTCAAATAGTCATATGGATTTAAAGTTATATAAATAACTGAAAATTTCAGATTTTTTACTTAATAGTTAAAGATTTTAATTCCATTCTCTTGCAGCATTTATCATAAAGCTTGTTTAGAGCTATTAGCATACCCATTATCTTACATGTGTAAATAAAAGCTAATAAAGTCATGTAATGGATTATTTGGTTTTCTTACTATTATAGTTTGACTTTTAAGGTTTTGATAATGTTATATTGCTGAGGCTATTAAAATATGATGTATCTGAATTTGTTTCAGTCCCATATGGCTATTTGAATTAGATAGCTGAATTGGAAGACATGTCTGAAATTTTCAGATTTTCTACTTAATAGCTAGAGATTTTAAATACTTTCTTTTGTGGCAATTATTGAAAACCTTGTTTAGAGCTAATACCATGCTCATTATTTTACATTTGCAAATACAAGTCAATTAAGTCACATGATGTATGAATTTGTTTCCTTAATATTATCTTTCCCTTTATTACAATTTATTTAAAATTCATTTATGTGTTTTATTATCATATCCTTTTTTTTAAAATCAGTTAATAATGAGATTCCGTACCCCCAAAATGCTGCGTTTTTTACACTCTCCTTCTGAAAAAAGTATGCTACATAAAAAGTAACAGCTGTAATGTTATTTTTAGAAACAAGAAATGTTTTAATATTCTGGCTAAAGATTTATGTAGTTTTAGTTTTTGAGTAAAATATTTTTTCTTCTATTCATCTGTTAAGGAAACACTTTTATGTATCCCCCCCCCCCCAGAATTCTGCTTTACATTGTAATTGCAAGATGTGATGCTACAAATTATGCCAAGAGTTTTCTTCTCTACTTCAGTAATTCCAAATTTATCAAACCATTATTAAGAATAAGGTCTTAAATTCAGAGCTACTGACTTGGTTAATATCTGACAAAAAAAATCTCAATTCTTTAATTTAAAACAGAGAGAAAAAAATATTTACTGGTTGGTAGTTGAAAACTTTATAAATATTACACTAAAATTCTTAACTTAAAATAATTGTTTAATTTATTACACATGAGCATAAATTGTTTCATGCATGCACACACACTATGACTCACTATTCCTGACTTTCATACTAGGTTTATATTATACTAAAGATGCATATCATTTTTCCTGGAGTAATATCAAATTTAGTTATTTTTGGCATGTAGTTTGTGGAAGGGGAGATTGTCTTTTTATTTCATAATTAGCCACATTGGACGTTACAAATAACGTGTGGGTAACTTCAGAAAGTTGCGTGAGTCAGTCTGTAACCTGGATGTCATAGATTTGCTATCACTGTGGTATAACATACTTTTTAAAATAAACTTAAATATTGATATAATCATATAACCTTTGTATTCCAATAATTTTGAATACATGTTGGTAAATATTTTTTTAAAATATTGGGATATTGTATTTTTATTTTTTTAAAAGACATAATTTGGAAATATCAAGAATAATCAAATATCATTTGATATTATTGAATTATAAGCACCAATCAATAAGAAAACATTGATTTATAAAATCAATAACACTATACGAATAATGTTAAATGAAAAAAATATTGATAATACATTATCTTTTATAAAAGATAATGTTATTGCTGTTTATAGAAATGAATATTTTATAATTAAATGAAAATGACTGATGAAATAGATCTGTGTGGATGTATAAATCTTTTAACAATTATTGAAGTTAAGACACATATACCGAACATATAATTACCTCTTATAAAAAAAAAAAAAAAATCTATAATAGAAATATTTAAAAATTTAAAATGGATTCGATGGAAACAGAAACCATGGCTGTTTATTAAAATAAAAGAATAGATTCGAAAAATGTAAACGTTTTTAATGATAAAATATTTATATTAAATCATTAGCTTAAAATTAATTCGTTTATGTAAATTATATGCAAATGAGACTTTAAAAATATTATTTGCATGTAAATTTTCAGTTTAAAAATGTACTTTTTTTTATACAAATCATAATCATAATTTGTGTATATTCCAAATTGAAAATTTAAGAATATATGTTTAAAAAATGCAAAACATTGATTATATATTTACATATATAAAAATTAAATTAAATCAGTTAAATAACAAATTAATAATAATAATAAAAAGGCTTGAATGAATAAAAAAACTGTTATTTTTGCGCAACAAAATTGTCAAAAATAAAAGAGCTTTAACTATTTTTAAACAATTTTATTTACCTTTTCTCTTCTGCTTGTTTAAATCAAATCCAGTAATTAATTTTTAATATATTTCTACTGAATGCGATTTTCTTCAAATTTAGTATACTCGTCTGATATGAATGACATAGCAATCTATTAGAAACACTGATGGTGGTCAGCATTTTAAACCACATTCAAATTTGTTCAATAATTTTTGAGAAGATAAACAAGGTGTTTTGTGTTTAAATGGCTAATAACATATAGAGATTCACATTTTGTATGAGTTAAATGTTTTCCTTTCATAGATGTGTAAAGTTAGGTCTAGTTATGTGAATATCTTCATCATCTAATCCTTTAATTGAAAGTATTAAGTTTGTACAGAACTTAGATGATGTCAATTAAGATTTAAGACTTTTCCCTTTTACTTTAGTCAGTTTACTGATTATAAGATTATAACAAATTGGCATAATATGCTAGTAGTTATCAGTTTTAAACTGGAAATAAAATATTTTTACTTGTTTATTTCTCTAGCCATTCATCCTTTCTTAATCATTAACATACCATATATTATAGATCATAACTAAGTAGGCAGACTTGGGATTCTTTGAAAATTAATAATAAAAAAGCATCTCAAATATATGAAATATAATATGATTATAATGAATTTATTGAATGCTTAGATCCATATTAACTATGTTATTACATCCTGTAATTGATTATTTTTATCCACTGCTAATATTGAATAGGTATTATATCATGGTAATATTGAATAGGGATTATATCACATGATCTCCATTCTAAAAGGTTTAGGGTTTAATTCTAGTGTTATCAAAGTGAAAAATAATATTTAAAACTATTTTTTTAATTAAATTCCTTAGCATCTGACTTAAAGATTAATGCTCATTAAATTATATTACTATATCTAATTTATGAATGTTTTATTTTAACAAATATTAATTAATCTTTATTGCATGGCATAGAGCATATATTGTATCATGTACAAAATATTTGCAATATATCAACATTGACATAAGCACATACATACGTACAGATAGTGTTTGTTCTTTAATTAATCAAACACTACTTATTAAAAAGCATGCATTTAGTCAAATATGACATCTCACAAAAGCAAATAGACTGATTAGGACTCTGAAATAGTTATAATAAAAATGATGATTCTATAAATATGTGCAGTGTGTTGTCTTCAATTCATGAATACATATCATATCTTGACTAAATTAGTATCATAGCATAGAAAATCTAATTTGGAGAATCATATCATGGTAAATACAGCTGCATTAAAAAATAATTATAAGATAAAAATATAAATAATTGACTGTTTTCTTAACCAGCTAGCTAAATATATTTTACTTCTTTTTATTTATAAATATCAGTGAATAATTTATTCTTTACATAAGGTTCATGAAAATGAATGTGCTATTTACATGTAGCTTTATTAATACATTGTACAGGCTTAAACCTGCATTTATATATGTAATATATTTGGGATCCGAACTCAGACTTTCACATGACCCACTACTCTCAGTGCCATCTCATATTGCTGACTCACCTAATCACAAACATTATTTATCTTTTCAACAGGTGTGTGATCAGATGGGTCAGCAATATGAGATAGCACTGAGAATAGTGGGTCATGTAAAAGTCTGAATTCGAATCCCAAACATAGCTTTATTAAAAAAAATCATTGCATGACCATGTCTGCAATACAAAGAAACATATATTAATTTGATTATTATTTTTATCTTGAGTGTATATGAAAACAAACAGACCTCTGAAAATAAATGTAATTTTTCTACTTATCCAAAATATAAATTTTAAGAAAAACTTTTTATTTAAACTAAAAAAATAGTTATTGTACATATGTTGAGAAATTGTATATTTTATTTGTTTGTACATATTCAAAAACAATTTGATGTAATAATGCCTGTACATGCATATTTTAAATTAACTTTTTAGAATAGTTTAAATATTAAACCCTATTTAAATTAATTTTGTTATTAATTATTTTTAGCCCTTTTATTTTTGTAATGGATTTTTTTAAAACTCATTCTTTTTTAATATCTATCTATCTATCTATCTATCTATCTATCTATCTATCTATCTATCTATCTATCTATCTATCTATCTATCTATCTATCTATCTATCTATCTATCTATCTATCTATCTATCTATCTATCTATCTATCTATCTATCTATCTATCTATCTATCTATCTATCTATCTATCTATCTATCTATCTATCTATCTATCTATCTATCTATCTATCTATCTATCTATCTATCTATCTATCTATCTATCTATCTATCTATCTATCTATCTATCTATCTATCTATCTATCTATCTATCTATCTATCTATCTATCTATCTATCTATCTATCTATCTATCTATCTATCTATCTATCTATCTATCTATCTATCTATCTATCTATCTATCTATCTATCTATCTATCTATCTATCTATCTATCTATCTATCTATCTATCTATCTATCTATCTATCTATCTATCTATCTATCTATCTATCTATCTATCTATCTATCTATCTATCTATCTATCTATCTATCTATCTATCTATCTATCTATCTATCTATCTATCTATCTATCTATCTATCTATCTATCTATCTATCTATCTATCTATCTATCTATCTATCTATCTATCTATCTATCTATCTATCTATCTATCTATCTATCTATCTATCTATCTATCTATCTATCTATCTATCTATCTATCCACTCACCCATGCATCCATCTATATATCTGCTTATCTAACTGACAGCTTACCTGCCCACTTGCCTATCTACATACCTATCTGTCTGTCTATCTAACTGTGTACTTGAATATCTTTCTGCATAATAACATAGTATCCAAGCAGTTGTACCTTCCAACCTGCCTATCTATCTAACTACTTGTTTCCCCCCTCTCTTCCTTTCTGCCTATCTTCCTAAGTGCCTATTCATCTGGAATTATTCAAGTGCAACAAACTATCTTATGGAATAACAGTCACACCAAATGCATTTCAGGTCAAAATGGATAAATTTATTTCGAGGAATAAAGGAGTTATTCCTTCCTTGCATATTTTAATTGCTTCTTGAAGTATGCTGCAGAAACATGAATGTGAATTCTCAATACAGCTGAAGATTTGTGATGATGGTGTGACATGTGAATGTGGAAGAACATATATTGGTGAGACCTATCATCCCATTGAAAAGTGCTTGTACACATACAAATTGATGATTAGAAGAGAGAAAATAGATGTGTTTAAGGTAGCAGACCATGCATGTACCAGTGAAGATATATATTCAATTGGAATGATACAAAATTATTAAATAGAGAGGAAAAAGTACCAAGAAAAAAATTGAAAGAATCTGCTCACATGACAATGGTTAATAACACCATAATCAACCTACTATGACTATACATAATGTATGGAAACCACTAATCAACTTTGCTCCTAGGAAAAATTGAAGGAATCAGGAGGAACATCATAGATAAGTATATGAAATTTCTTCTGACTGTTACCTATGGCAGGATAACTCAGTTGGTTAGAGCATTATCTTAAAAAGGGTCCAGGTTTAATTTCTGCTAGTGCTGTCATTGGTCAGGCCAGCAACACTTGAAGAAGAGGGAGAATAATATCTTTCAAAATGTTGTGCATCTACTAACCTGGGTGCTATTATTAACAGTTGAATGTATTTAGAATATTTAAATACAGTTAAATTTTTTTAAAGACATTCATTTCAATATATAATACAATATGTATTTGAAGATGTTCTAATCTAGCAAAAATTAGTGCTAAGTTAAAGACCTCAAAATGCATTTGGGCTACATCTGAAATAAAATTTCTGGCATATAGTATTAATAAAAAGATGAAATATTCAAACTCAGAAAAAGTCAAGGTGATAAAAAATGTTTCAAGATCAAAACAAAGAATGTGACAGATTTACAGACATTTTTAAGTTTGCTTAATTTTTTCAAAAGTTTTCTGAAAGAAAAGCTGAATATGGTAACATCTTTGTATCAAATGCTTAAAATGTAACTTCAATGGAGAGAGAATGACTTGCATGATAAAACCTTCCAGAAAACAAGACTTGTTAATTTTCACTCAACTCCTTGTACACTATCGCAATGATCCCGAATGGATAATAACAACAAACACTTCAGAATATGGAGTAGAGTCACATCATTGCTACAGGGAACAAAGTCTGATAGGTACATATCAAGATCACTAACACCTTATGAAAAAATACTGCCAGCTTGATAAGAAAGCTTTGGCTATATTCTTTGATATTAGGAAGTTACATAAGTAGATGTATGGATGTATATTTAAAATATACACAGACTATTTGCTCATTGTCACAATATATGGAAATTGTAAAAAAAAACTCCCAAACATGTGAGCAAGCATATGAATAATTGTATTGATCTATTAGCTGCTTATGACTATAAACTTATGTTTAAGCCAGAAACAGAGATTAACCATGCAGATGCTGTACTGCATTTCTCAGATCCATGTGAGTTTGGACATAAGTTTGCTGATATAAATTATATAGAATCTATGACATCTGAAGTGCTGAATAATTCAGTAGTTGCCAAATGGACTAAAAATGAGCATAGAGGTAAGACATTGGAGAAGTGGATAAAAATATGGATGGTCAAAATGTTGACTTAATCATGTATTGGAATGCACATGAAAATATATCAAAATTTGTCAATATGTAATTGTTGCATTTGTACAACTGACTGCATACTTATATCAATGGAATGCAGAAAGTAAGTGCTTGAATGACTTTATAATGCATATTCAGGAGTAGTCAGAATAAAAATAATAGCAAGGTCATTATTTATGAACACCTAATAAGAGCAAAATAATTGAGCTAAATCTTTGCACAAGTTGCCATTTTATCATAAATCTGACTCTAAAAGTTGAAACCCTGTCCATAGTCATCATAATTCTGGCAAAGACTACACGTGAAATATGACAGTTCCATGAATGGCTACATATTTTTTATTATCATAGATTCATATTCCAATTGGGCAGAGTAAACACTAATAAGAGTCTACTGTAAAGTGCATTGAGATTTTCACAAATCATGGATAGCCTGAAACTATTGCAACTGATAATGGAACTAGTTTTGCATCACAACAGTTTGAAGATTTCTTGTTGGATAAGGCAATATGTTAATTTTTAATCCCACTGTACCACCCTGAATAAATTGGTCTAGCCAAAAAGATAGTCCAACAGTTCAAATAAACATTAAACAAAACTACATATAAAGATATCAATAAAGCATTAACAGATGCTATGTTTTTTTCAACATTTTCCACCTTGTACTTTAGTGAAGATAACTGTAGTAAAAATATCAATGTGGCATAATTTCCACATGTATATTTCAGTATTATGCCAAATACAAATGTGATTGAAGAAAACCTTACAGATCATGAAACTTTTAAAGTTGGAAAATTAGTATGGATACAAAATATTTATAAAAAAAATGGTTTCCAGATGTAATATTAAAAATTTTATATGGATAAGTGAGATTAATTCCATTGAATAATTGCAAGTAATTAAAGAAATTACAGAACTATCAATCTTGTATTATTTCTCTATAAAATATTTATTAAAATAATTAGTCAACTGATATGAACTTTGGATTCAATGCAATTAATAAAGCAATGTGGATTTAAAAGTGGTTTTTAGCACAATGGATCATATCCAAGTATTGAGAAAAGTTTTAAAATAGAACTGTTGAATATGAGTTGTCATTATGCTTTGGATTTATTGATTATGAAAATGCATTTGATTCTATAAATACATCCACAGTGATTAAAGTTTTAAATCATCAAGATATAGATGCAAGATAGTGTCATATTCTGAAAAATATTTATTAATATGTACAGTAATACTAAAAAGATTAACATTGATAAGAGTATATGATGATTCCATAGCCCCAAAATGTTTTATACTAATTTTACAAAAAAATATTTTGGGGATTAAAGTCGAAATAAAAATTCATAGTAATTATTGAATCATCTAGCCTTTGAAGACTACTTCATAACTTCAGGAAATTTTACAAGAATTATCAGATGAAAATAAGAAAGTAGGAGAAAAGATGAATACAAAAAAGACTAAAGTAATGTTTAATTAATTTTCTTAGAAGAAAATAAAAAATAATGTTCACTACATATAAATCCAATGAACTATATATATATATAATCATCTTTTCAAAGTTTTGATTGCCTTTTTCTGTAATCATTCTCAAGGATCTATAAAAATATATATATATTTACATCATTATTATTATAAATACACCCACCTTCCTCATCATACAAACAATAACATTTCTTAATCATCTATCAATAAATCTTTTTAAATATACATACAACATTATAAAAACTACATTTACTTACTTTCTTATATACCATTTTTTTTTAAAATTTCACATCCATATTTTTTTATATAACTACAATCAATTTGTTATATATTGCCTTTTATATATATTACTAATTACTTTTTAATTGCCAATATCTTTATATACAATTTTTTATCTAAAGAGATTATCTACCCAATTTGTTCTATTTAATATTGGTTTGTTTCTTTTTATATATTAACTTTATTTTACCATTCTTTCCCTACATAATTTAAAATAAAGATTGATAATCATGGAAGAAATAAAGCTTTTCTCTATACGGTCTTCTTATATTTATAATCATGAATTGTAGGAAGTTAATCGCTACAAATATTTTGGTCAGATTATTAATATACTTGAAAACATAATAGATGAATTAATCCTCAATTCTCCAAGCACGTTACTACTTTTACAATGCTTTATTTTCCATCCTTTTCTACAGTTTATAGTTTCGATTGCCTCAACAATCTTCTTCAGACCTACAACATAATACAAACATATGAATATAAACATAAATACACATGAACATATAATTTACATTCTATATATACATCTTATCTTTTAATTTACATTATTATTATTCATTTCTTATTCTTTTACTTTCTATATTTATTAATCAAAATATTTCCTACATATATACATATACACATACATATACACACATAAACACCCATATAAACATACATATGCACATACATACACATATATATCTCCCATATATATATATATATGGATTCTATTTTTATTTTTTATTTTACTTTATTCTCGTAATACATAACTCTAAATTAATATCTTTCATATTTTACATTATTATTATTATTATTCACTTAACAAATAACCATTCAATAACATATAATCTATTTTAATTTATAATATAATTCTAAGCACTCTTAATATCTCCTAACCTTAATGCTAAATTCAGTTTTTAAAAAAATTGACTGTTATACTTTGAGTACCTCCCTCTTTAAATTTACACTTATATTTAATAGTACCTCCCTCTTCCTATTTTATAACTAAATTTTTAAATTTTTTATTTATTTATTTTATTATTACTCTATAAAGACTCCATTTTAACTTAATATCTTTTTTATTTTTATTATTATTGTCCTTTTTACTAATTATCAATATTCATAATTTATTCATTCAATAATTTACAATATATTTTAACTAATAATATTTTCATTTTATTTTAAACACACTTTTAAACCATTTTTTAAAACTATTCTTTAAACTCACCATTATATCTCCTAATCTCAACTGTTACAATCAAATTTTAAAAACTACCATTAAACATTTAGTACCCCCCTCTTTAAATTATTAGTAGCTTCCTCTTGTAATTTTTTCTATACCTAAATTTTTTATAATATTTTATATTATATCAAAATTCTTTTACATCCAAGATCTCTATTTATAACTGGTCTAATACTTTTAATATAAATAGCCTCTTTTATTTTTCTATTCCTTTTATTATCTATAAAGTGTACCATCCTTATAGAATCCTTTTCAAACTCATGTACTGTCTCTAATTTATATAAATATATCAGTGAATTTTTGTCATATTTATGTTATAACAGTCTTCTATATATTGAATTCTTCATTTCCCCAACATAATTTATCTTTACATTATTAACTTGACACTTTTTACAATTAATCTCATATATGCCATTTATTTCATTATCTAATTTTTTATTATAACTACTAATATATTTATTTTCTAAAATACTAATCATATTTTTTCTTCTTTTATTAACTATTTTAATATTTAATATATTACTAAACTTTTTATTAACTTAATTAAAATTTTTAACTATATAATTATTCCCTGTTTTTACACCTATATAATTAACTTTATTACTACTTCTTTCTTCGTTATTATTACTTATAGACTTTATCTTATTTTCTATTAATCTAATATTATCATTTATAAATTTATACAGATAATCATTATTTATAAATTCTTTTTTAATTAACTGTATCTGTTTAACATAATCTTCTTTACTTGAACAATAATTTACCCTCTATGAATTAATCATAGAAATTAATTTAGACAGACTGTTAAATGAAAAGAAAAGAAGCCTATATATTTGAAAGATAAAGTTTTTAAATAGAAGTATTTTATCAATTTTTACTTATGGTTTTCAGCTTCAAATAGTTAATAGAAGGGCACTATAAAGATCACTCAATGAAATATGAAAAAATATATGATGAGAATAACAAGAAGGCATCAAAGTGAAATACTTGGTTGAGAGAATAAACAAGTATTGGTGACATCATTAAAATAATTTACAGACTGAAGCTGGACTGGATATATTGGTAAAAGAGATAATGATAGATGGAAGTTTCAAACAGAATCCCAAGAGATTGTGAAAAAAACCAAATGTGAGGCTGATGTTTGAAATAAGAAAGTTTGTTGTTATAATGCGAATGAGAGAAATTATGGACCAGAGAAACTGGTTAAAATTGGAGAGACTTTCATCCTAATAGATTGATTGATAATCTAATGATTGAAAGTGATTATTGTTAATCATTATATAAAATTAAACATATAAAAAATATATTATAATAAAAATATCAGAAAACTTATAAAGTTTTTGTAAAACTTCTGACACACAGATTCAATTGAATATAAAAATCAAATAATGATAGTAAAGAAAGGTTGAAGTCATATTTTTTGCTGATGGTAGTAGAATAAAATCGTAATCTTTGACTGATAATCACGTGATTTCTTTTATAGACATTAAGAATATTTTAAAACATTTTAATGCTTTTTACTTTTTTCTTCTTTTAAAAAAATATCACAGCAGACAGAAAGAATGAAAAGTATTTAAACTCAAAAATATTTATTTAATTTTGAGAAATGGGGAGGCGGGAGAGAATTGAAATTACTTTTATTTTTAAACTTAAGAATTAAATAGAAAATTTATTTTAGAGTAATTAGATTTTTAAAATTAGAAATTATCTTTTAAACAGAAAAAAAAATGCTACTTAAAATTTTTATTCTGCCAATCTTTTTATCATTTTCCAAATTTGCTTTATACATAATTGACCTTTTAAATTACAACTCGGGAAAACATTCCTAGTTAAGAGGAGCAAACAAGCATAAGAATAGAAAAAAAGAATGTTTTTGAAGCTTAGCTTTTTAAAAATATTTATCTTTTATTTTGATAATGTTATTTCGGCAATTATTTTTTTGTTTAGTGATTTTTCTCTTTGCTTATATATATGTAAACTTTATATATGTAAATTTCTCCAATGAGTCATAAAAACGTCAAAGCTGCTGTAATTGAATAAGATTGATCAATATTAGTCTTATATTATAATTGATTATCACTAAATATTAACATAAATATTATCTATCATTTTTAGCACATCTTCCAAAAGGCAGATCTTTTGTACGAATCACTTTATTTCACACTTTTCTGTTTTATATTCTATTTCTTAAATATTCATCTATTTTCCTTCTCCTTTCAACTTCTTTTTGTCCTATTTGTTAATACTCTCTACAGCCTTGTTTTCCCTCTATGTGTATTCCAAATTCAACTTTCCATCATAAATTTTTTCGATAAAAATCTTTCACTTTTATTTTTTAACACTTCTATTCCTTTTTTCATTTTTTTTCCAAATTCACATTGTAATAGCTTCTAATCTTTTCTCCTGGCTTTTTATAACTGTCTCACACTTTTACTTCATATAAAGCCTTAATTCAAAAAACATTTGAGTCTTTTTTTAAAATCCAATTTTGATGGGGTACAAAATATATCCTACTGTTATTAAGAATTCTACTTAATTATTATAAATATTAAAGAATGTTAATTGGATATAATTGTCTTCCAATGTTTACTCATAATATTTTCTTTTCACCCCCTAATTTTATTTGCCTTAATTTTATTTATTTTTGTTTCAATTTTTTTACAGACTCTGCTATTTTATTGAAAAATCTCATAAGTGAATCTTTCTTTTCATCATCCTCATTTTAATCTACTAAACACTTTTAGATTCTGGTTAAATATTTTAAAATGTTCCTTCCATTATATATTTTTTAAATACATGACCACAAACACCTAAAGAGACAGATGACTCCTAAAATGCATTTTGTGTTGAATCAGAAATTTTCAATTGGCTCAGGTCACAATATTTTGTACATATTTTTATTATTTGGTCAGAATTTACCAACATCAAATTATTGCAGTTTCAGTAACACATAAGAAATAAAAATTAACTTAAATTAATTATTTCATAATCCTTTAAAAGTTCTGATTCTGAGATTGCAGTAACTCTGATGTCACTTCAGTTGCTTTGACTTAAATTCCTTCTTTTGTGGCAGGCAACTTCCTGCAAGTGCAAGGCAGTTGCATTGACCTCTTGACCACCAACACAAGACCTGTGGCTATCTTTAGCATTCATTTGATAGCAAAAACTGGAATGCAAATAATTATTTATCACTTTTAAAAAAAGGCTCACGATTTCAGTATCACACAGATAAAGCTGAAACAAACAGCCAGCACCATCACTAATTGATTATTTCTTCAATCTCAGGTCCTAGAGGATTTACAAGAGCTTTTGAAGGCACTCATTATTTTATTTAGGTTTTAAAAATAATGTGTATTTTCCATAGTTTGTTTATATATTTATGATTTTATTTTGCAAAATATTTAAAAATATTTATTATTTGACAAGATTATTTGTGATTAAACTCAGATTTTATTCAAAAGAATTAAGTGAAGAAAATAATAATAATACAAAGGAAGCAAGCTGTAATTGGTGGAAAAAGAAACATTTTTACAAAGGCACTTTTATTTGTCATTTGTTAAATAATTATAAATAGACTTAAATTTTAAAATAGAATTTTGTTGCTTTATGTGATGTTAACAACAATCTGTTTGCATTTTAGAAAAAGAGTAAAAATTACTTTTAATTTATTCTTTAAATATTTTTATCAGCATTTATGGTAAAAATGCATTGACAAAAAGCCATTGTTTTAATTAACATTTGATTATTTTTTTTTCTTATATTTCCAAAGTTGAAATATTATTATTAAGAATGATTTTGGTGTAAATTCATATTCATTGTGTAAATATAATGCAGAATAAAGATTAAAATGAAAATTTAATTCAAATGGTCACTAAATTCTGTCAAAAATGAAAAACTTCAAAAGATTTGATCTATAACTGAGCTAATGACAGTATGATAATCCCTAATCTAATAAATAATTTGTAATAATTATTTATGTACTTATCTGAAGTGAATAGAATCAAAATTATGGCTACAAAAATTTTGACATTTATAAATCAAATTATATAATTCTAATAAACTTGTAATGTTCAAGTTAATCTGAAAAGGAAAAATAACTATAAGAAAGTCTTAAATCCACTGAGCAGTCTTCAGAAGATCATTCCCAGAATTATAATGCTGAATGTGACTTTATATTAGCATGATTCGATATGTAAATTAAGTTCAGTATGCAAATTAAGTGGTTATATATTCAATTTTTTGATAAAGGGATCCAGGAATCTTTTTTATTGATGGAATAAGAATCCTTTGCAATAGCTTAAGTCTCTTTATATTTTTTTTTCCTATCATCTCTCTGAGCACACAATGTTCTTACATTGTAAGTAATCCTTATTCCATCAATAAAGAAGATTCTGTGTCTCATTATCAAAAAATGAAACATCTAATCTCTTAATTTACAATACTGAGCCTAATTTACATATTGGACCATGCTAATATAAAGGCCTATTCCTAACTGTACATTTTATTCAGCACTGTGATTCTGGAAGCGATCTGACAAAAGCTGGCAAGTGCATTTAAGATTTTCTTATAGCTGTTTTACTTTTTTGGATTAATTTGAACATAATATTGTAGGAAAAGAGTATATACCATTGAGAAATCAAATTACAATAATTGAATATTCATTAATAAAATAAGAGATAGTCAGTATCTTTGCTCTAGTTTTCTTTATATATTTATTTTTTTATGTGAATATCATCACATCTTACAATAATGTTTTTTAATTTATATATAATTTTTCATAAAAACATTTTTAAAAAGTCTTTCTTGATAAACACAAGTAAGTAAAACAGTTTAATCTATTGGGTGGGGTTTTAAGATCAATAAACAAATATTAACCTTATTGTTCTTTCTTTATAAATTCATTCTCTCTACTGATATCTAAAATAAATTTGAGTAACAAGTGATTACCAGCTGCATATAACATAACTATTGTCAGTAATTTAATACCTATCTTCAAATCAGTTTCTGAATTTTGACTTTATCAGTGAACCCTGGGATTTGAAGTGAAAAGAAATGCAAAACACTTCTTGTAATATCATGTTGAATTATGGGGATAATTTGACAATTTGATGTAACTGTTAACACTCCTAATCAGGAAAATAATGTGCATACAGTTAGTTATTGAAGATATTAAAACATTAAGCTACTGAAATTATTTCTAATTTATATAATTGTTTAAGCAGAATGACCTAGGTTCAAAATCTTAGGTTGGTTTAAATTTCATATATTTAGCTTGACAAGTAAAATAGAATTAAATGTGGTAACTGATGCACATCTGTATTCTTTCCAATTCCAGGCCTCATTGATAAAAACAAAACCCAAATATTTAATCTGAGAATTGGTATTTAAATATTAAGGATATTTAATATACATCTGGTGATCACTGGTTACTCAAGCTTAAATTAGATAGCACTAGAGAAAAGGGCTTCTCTTATATTATTACATTATTTTGAGATTGTTGTTTATATATTGCCACATAATTCTTGTCATTCTATTTTTACTAATTCCAAATTAGTCTTTAGATACCTTTATTAAAAATACATTTATTCAAATTCCTTTAAGTGAAATTAGCAAATTATTAAAAAATTTGCACACTTACATAAAATAAGGCTTGTTTTTTTCTTAGTAGAATCATAATTCAACTTTTGAGAATTTGAACACTGTGGTAAGAAATGTTTATAATAAATGTACTAAGCTTGAATCAAAACGCATTTTTTTAAAAACTTTTCTTAGCACAGCATCCAAGTGCTTAAAAATTAAATTTGCAGTTGCAGAAGACACAATTAAAATCATAATTATATATAAAATAACAGTTGTCTTCTTCCTTTAGACATAAATTGCATTATAAACATTTACACACTTTTCTGAAATTCTTTTTTTCACATCACTTTAATAATTCAACTGAAATATCATTTTCCTGTGTTTTGGTAGATTTAATCCCAATTAAAGCTTTTACAGCAATTACTTTTATTATTCCACAATATATTTTATCTTTAGCTATTTTTTATTTATTGTTTCTATTGTATAATTTAATTATACATTAAAACAATAAACATCACATGATCACCACTTCTTATGCTTGTGTATAACTGTTGTTAAAACAGGCAAAACTAACTATATGTATTGCCACATACAGCAAGCTAGAGTAATCAATGGATTCCAGAAGGCTTGTGTATAAAATCCCCATCTAGTGCCTACTCATCCATTATCTCCAGACTAGTTTCTGGCTTGTGGTCTTCGTCAATGAGGAGCCTTGGATACACAATCTTATAATTTGACTGCCCTGCACTCTTCTTCAGAGCCACTTTTACTTTTAAAAAATGAAATTAAAAATGACTTTGAAGAAGAGTGTTAGACAGTTAAAACATAAGATTATGAGTGTATATCTGTACAATAAAAGGTTTTTGCTAAAAAGTGTTTTAAGTACAGTGGATAAATTACATTTATATAAGATTCTAAATTATTTATTATTAATATTCTTTCCATCATATATATATACGTGTGTGTGTATGTATTGTAACGGATATTAATAAATAGAGGAAATGAAATTATTAATTATTAAAATATTTGTTTATAATCTGTGCCATTTGAACAGTAAGAAAAATTTGTAACAGCATACAAAATAATATAATGATGAAAGAGGCTGCTATTTTGTAACCGTTTATAAATATATAGATGAGTGAAAAAATGTTAGTTGCTATAATACAATAACTAAACACTAAACAGGATATATGATATGCTCTAGCGGTTCATCATTTGTAACTGAGTAAATTAAATGAGAGATGAATTAATTGTGTTAGCTAAAATACAATTTATAATTAAATAAGGATGACGCTAACATATAAATAAGAATATATGCATATCATGCTCTATTTGGGTGTCTATTTTTAATTAATTAAATATAACATTGTAGCCCATTTGCAACTATCCTAAACATTAATTCTGTCACTCTAATAACGAAATAAATAAATTATCTCATTTCTCAACACATAAAATAACAAAATGAAAATTAAAACTATCATCATTAAAGATTTAAAATATTTCGATATTGGGAAAGTCATTTGAACAATAAAATATACTAGCCATTGTCATCAGATAAACAAATATTAGATATAGCAACTGAATAAAATTACCCACTGTGAGATCCATGAAGTGCATTTCGCTTATCTCCAATACTAGGTTCTTTTATCTGAGAATCCTTCTCATTTCTCTTTCCATGTATATACGACCATTCATGGTCACATGCACATGTTGGTTCTGTTTATAACAACTTATAAAAAAATATATATAAAGTTAATATTATGAAGTTGGAAAAGGATTAAATCATTCTTTATTCAGTTTAGCTAAGTACATGTGTTTTCCCATGATTGCCACTAGATTGTTTTAAATCTAGATAAATATCTGTTTAGAGTGTACTGAGTTCAAACTCATTCGGTACATTTTTATCACACATGACTTGGATGATTAATGAAAAAAATGACACTCTTATATTTTACTCATGTCAATAAAATTATAAGATCCCAACACCACAAAATTTTTTATATATCAAAGACTCTTATAGATATTACTAGCT
Organism: Epiperipatus broadwayi; assembly: GCA_028023455.1. Taxonomy (NCBI): domain Eukaryota; kingdom Metazoa; phylum Onychophora; class Udeonychophora; order Euonychophora; family Peripatidae; genus Epiperipatus; species Epiperipatus broadwayi. The sequence goes on from JAQFVV010000070.1 coordinate 688,649, forward strand.
CATTTTACGTATATTGATGAACAGATGCAAAAAAAAAATAATTTTATTAATGGCTTCCAAATAAACATAGTGAAGACCATTACTTAAGTGGATAGCCATGAAACTAGTTACTTAATTATTTATCATAATATAAAGATGATAATGATGATGATAATAATGATGATGATGATGACACCAGCCATAGCTTTATAATAAACTCACAACAATAAATTTATCTTTATAAACTCATAGGCACTTTTTAAAATCATCCCATGTCAAACTGGGATTTAAATATTAGCATTTATATAAATTTATAGTTATTTACTAAAATACTTTTATAGTTAAAACTAGGATTCAATAATACTAGTGATGATGACTGATCATCACGAATCTCTATGCATGATATTCAACTTTCTATAAACCCCTATTTATTAAATATATTAATTATGTTAAACACTAGGTTTAATGCTTATAATTTATTTAATGATGATGGTGATCATGAATCATGTACAGTACTATTTGAAACAGTGTTTTAATCAATAATACGATATCCATCTTTGATGAGGATGATCAAAACTCATGGGCATAACATAATTTTAGCTCTCTGTTATACACCTATAATTATTAAAACTTAGTCATTATCAAGCATAATCCTTAAATACTTAAAGGTAAGTCAATATTCTAGCTTGCTTAACATTTTTGTGAGCGCTTGCTTAATATTTGTGAGTGCTGATGATTCTTAATATCTGTGAGTGATGATGATGATAATTTAAAACAATAGAATTAAGACAACAAAATTTTTAAGAACAACTTGGAAACCAATTAAAATATATAATTATATTTTATTAATACTATTCTTCTTTCTTTCTTTAAAATCAAATTAATAACTGTACAATTGACTCTATTATTATATTAATTAACTATAGAATTAATACAAAATTTTATATACACATATCCAAATAAATTTAATATACAAGTTTGTCAATTTTTGATATTTTGTAAAAGCTGGCTTAAAATGACATTTTAAAAAACTGTTTCATTGAATGCTTACTTAAGACTTTCCTAACTTATTATATCATAAAAATAAATTTCATATGTAACTTGTGTGTTTTATTTCACTTCCATTCATATGTAAGCCTTGCTTTTAAATTTACCATATTTAAACTAATCATGCATAACCTATTCTTTTGACGTGTTTGTATAAGCAGTTACACATGCACACACACCCTGTGATATGTCAACATATATTTTTAAAATGTGTTCCCTTATATTAGAGATTAATACATAAATCACATATATAAAAATATTCTTGCAACCTTGAGCAAAAAAAAATAAAATACATTATATCAATTTTAATATGCAACAAGATAAATAAAAAAAACATTATAAATGCATATATTTATAGGTTGCTCATTATCATAATAAATGAAGAACAATAAAAAAACATTTCAATATTACAATATGTAATAAAAAACAATAATAAAAAATAATGAAAATTTAAGTTTAAAGATTTAAACTGTGTTTGTGTTATGTTATGTGATATTGAGAATAACTATCGATAAACAAGCCTTTAATGTTTCTGTATCAAAAGAAAAAAATGCTTTGACCAATAAATTAAGGTTTACTTTTTAATAAGTAAGAATAAAAGATCTGTTAATAAAAGTTCATAGTTACCCGATTATTTTCACTTCTTATAAATGTCTCAAGTTTGAATTTTCAGACTGCTTGTCTCACATATAGCTTCAATAAGTTGATTTGCTCCATTTAAAAAAAGAAAAGTTCTTGCAGATACTTTTAAGATAAACATGAATTAATTGACTTGCTTATTTCCACAATTTTAAAATTATTTATTGTTGATACTTTTAATAATGCTGAATTCGTTGACTGGCTTGCCTCTACCATTTCAAAAAAAAGAGTTATTACAAATACTTTTAGATAAGTATGAACTGTTGGATTTGCTTGTCTCTCCCATTTAAAAAAATCATTGTAGACACTTTAGATGACTATGAGGAAAACTTTAACAAAATTTTGATTGATAGCCTAATCAAACTTGGCTATATATGGCTTTTTTATTCATCTTTTCTTTCTTCTTTTTTTATCAAAGATGATGATTAGATTATATTTGTGGCTGGTTTTAAATTTGTCCATTCTTTTGTTTACTATGGACTGGTATATGAGTCCACAGTATAATATTGATTTAACCCATTCTGTCAGATTTTAGGGAGCAGAAACAATGGTTTTAACACAGCATCCTGTTTACTTCCTTCATAATGAAAATATTAATTAATACCATTTTATAGAATTTTAGTAACTTTATATTAATCTCGGTGTGAGCTACTTTATATATATGCACATTTTCTGTATTTATTTTAAAACAAGAGCCATTCTTCTTCTTTTAGATTTCTCTTTTTTTTCAAAAAACCAAAAACTGAACTTCTTCCTCCTCTCTAATAAAATATTAAAAAAAAACTGAGCTTACATCTCTTCTTTTATAATATTAAAAAAAACTGACCACTAAATATTGTTTCAATCGTTTATATTGTGAATCTTTGATCAAAGAAAAGGACCACCTGGAAATCTTATCTTGAGATAAAGATCAAAGCTTCACAAGTTTGACGGTCTGTCGCAATTAATAAAAACTTAGGATTAATTGTTACTTTTATTACATCCAAGCATCACTTCCCTCTCTAGATATCTACAATCTAGATAATACAAAAACAACAAAGCTTGCAATCTAAGTCATTAAAAGATTTGTGTTAAAATGTTTTATATTTAAAACATTCATACTCACACGTGTGCATTTTCATATCCTAATCTACTAATCTTGATTGCTTTATTTTACACTTTCTTTCTGATTTGCTTCATTGAATAAGAATATAGCTAAATAATTTCAACACATTATTTAACAAAATATAATAAATCTTTATATTATAAATATTGTTTCTCATTACCTTCTCTTTACAACTGCTTATTTATTAACTATTTATAAATTATATAATAATAAATACACACATAAATCTATATATATATAAAAGAAAAAAAAACTTTTTCTTAATTGAAGAATCTATATATGTGTGAAATGAGTCATATATCTACATTTGCCTCACTCCCAAACAAAAAAAAAATTGATAGTCTTTTATGGAACTACCTTCCTAAACAATTAACCAAATGCTTAATATATCTAATAGTTTTTTCCCTCAATACAAATTTGACTACAGTCTATTATTGATGACTATCCTCATGAACTATTAAACAAGTGTTCTTCATGTATCATTACTTACTGATTCAGAACAACTTGCAATTGGATTTTTATTTCCATTGATCATGGGTCTACAATTTTCTCCTAGATCATTTGATTTATTCTGAGGCCTACTTATATTTGGTTTACTAGATTTCATGGGATAGTGTCGGCCTAACTGATTATTCACAATCCTTGTGGTAGAGATTTTATAACTATATCTCTCCTCCCTCCTAGAATAACCTTCAGCTTTACTTTCTGTAATTCCCAGGGCATCCAACAGGTCTGCCACTCTCATTGGGGAGTACACATCATCCACTACCATATATATATATTTCCAGGCATTTCTATGTTTGGTTTGCCAGGTTTTTTAGGATATTGTCAGCCTAACTGGTTTCTTCCCATTCTCATATTAGAGACTTTATAACTATAGTTCACCTCCCTCCTAGAATAACTTTCAGCCATCCTTTTGGTAGCCCCCAATGCATTGAACATGTCTGCTACCCTTACTGGGGCATATACATCAGCAGCTATCTTTAATTCTAAGAAACTAGCTTTACTAATTACATCTTTCCTGAGGTCAATTTGTTCCTGTACAGTGGCTACCTTTATTTCTGGAGTATTGGTCTCAGTGTATACATCCTCTTTGGGATTACTCTGTTCTTGAACATCATCCACCTCATCATTTCCATATGGCTTGATTACAGTCACACAACTCTTGACTTCTATTTCTTGTTCTGGACTGGTCATCCTATTATCAGTTTCTTTACTTAAATCAGACACCTGACCATTCATTTTTTTCAATGGTTGATCCACCTTATTCTTTAATTCCTGAGACTGTCCATTAAAAGACTCATGAATTATTTGGAAGTACTGATCCATTTTCTGATTCATTTCTTTGAAGTGCTGATCCAATTTCTGATTCATTTCCTGAGCATGTTGATCAAACCTCTGATTTATCTCTTGTTTCATTTCTTTAAATTGTGCATAATTTGCAACCATTTTGGAGGGCCTTGCTTCTCTACCTCCTCCACTTTTTCAATAATTACTTCTTTTTCTTGTTCCATCTTAATATTTTTTTATACTTATTTATAAACTTATAAAATATTTATATTACTGATTCTGTTCTGCTTTATTTTGTTCTGCTCCCTGATTTCCTATATATCCAGAGTTAAACACCTTTATCTATCCACCCATACACTTTATAATTTCCGACCACTCTTTCTCAGCCATAATTCTCCTCATCCATCTATCTATATCTTAAGTGCCTTTAATTAACTTAACCTCCATCATCACTCATTTTTTTACTTATATCTGATTGATAAAGTATGAGGTCGTAGCCCCTATTTAAAAAACATTTATTTAAGAATAAGCTATCTCTGTATTACTGTGCCCTTTTTATGCCATCATTTATCTAGTTTTTTTATGCTTTTATAAAACTTAACTCTCTCTAGGCCCTATTTTAATACACTAAGCCAAAGAAAATTACTTATATAACACATGTGCCTATATTTATAATAGAGTTCATACCTCAAGTTATATATATATATATATATATATATACTCATCTACCCTTCCAGAGATCTGACAGATACTGACAGCCAAAAGAATGATTAGCAATTCACAATCATGAGATAGATAAAAGAATTCAATCACTGCACTTAAAGCATACAATGTTCCATGAAGACTCAGATGATCACCCCAATTCAATCACTCTAAGCTACTACAACCCATAATGGTTTATTGCAAACACTGTTGCATTGCCCTGCTTACTTCCAAGTCTTAGGGGCTTTAATTCATAAAATACTGCCTTGCTTATCTTTAAAGTCTTAGAGGCAACTATTATATATATCAGTAAAAATATACTGCCTTGCTCTCTCTGGAGTCTTAGAGGTGAATTATTATGTATCAGAAAAAACTATGCTTTGCTCTCTCTGGAGTCTTAGAGGTGAAATCATGGCAGGACTACTGTTAACTGCTTCATGATAAATAATAACTGATATTATAATCTGGGTTGGAGCAGTGAATGAGATAAATCAATCACCAGTGGCATGAATACATCACATCCTCAAGGCAATGACAAAAATTCTCCATCCATCATCAAAACTGTAATACAACCAACCAAACTCCAACAATCAAATATCCAATCCAACCTCCAAAATCATAGATTTTCTATAACACAAACTTTTCAAATATGAACAAAATTATTATTCTACAATTCAAGGCTATTAATATTTCTATGCTTATCTAGCAGCAATGCTATATTTCACTGATAAGCAAAATATTTAAAAAAAACAGTGCTATTAACTTTAACACTTATTATAAGTTGTGATATCTTTATATTTTAAAATTGAAACTAAGCTGTTTAATGGCTGTATTTATTTATCATCATCAAAAATGCAATAATAGTAATCATCATCATCTAAACATAAGGCCAAAATATTTGTATAGAATAATAAAAAAAAAATTACACACAAAAAAAATATTTTTTTTTAAAAACTATACATCTGTCATTATATACTACACCTCTCTCAGGTATGTGGCATATTTCAAGCTTTTATTTGGCTTATTTCGAGCCCTAATTGGCACACAATTTGTAACGGATATTAATAAATAGAGGAAATGAAATTATTAATTATTAAAATATTTGTTTATAATCTGTGCCATTTGAACAGTAAGAAAAATTTGTAACAGCTTACAAAATAATGTAATGATGAAAAAGGCTGCTATTTTGTAACCGTTTATAAATATATAGATGAGTGATAAAATGATAGTTGCTATAATACAATAACTAAACACTAAACAGGATATATGATATGCTCTAGCAGTTCATCATTTGTAACCGAGTAAATTAAATGAGAGATGAATTCACTGTCTTAGCTAAAATACAATTTATAATTAAATAAGAATGATGCTAACATATAAATAAGAATATATGCATATCATGCTCTATTTGGGTGTCTATTTTTAATTAATTAAATATAACATTATAGCCCATTTGCAACTATCCTAAACATTAATTCTGTCATGCTAATAATGAAAATCTCATTTCTCAACACATAAAATAACAAAATGAAAATTAAAACTATCATCATCAAAGATTTAAAATATTTTGATATTGGGAAAGTCATTTGAACAATAAAATATACTAGCCATTGTCATCAGATAAACAAATATTAGATATAGCAACTGAATAAAATTACCCACTGTGAGATCCCTGGTGTGCATTTCGCTTATCTCCAATACTAGGTTCTTTTATCTGAGAATCCTTCTCATTCCTCTTTCCATGTATATACGACCATTCATGGTCACACGCACATGTTGGTGCTGTTTATAACAACTTATAAAAAAATATATATAAAGTTAATATTATGAAGTTGGAAAAGGATTAAATCACTCTTTATTCAGTTTAGCTAAGTACATGTGTTTTCCCATGAGCGCCACTAGATTGTTTTAAATCTAGATAAATATCTGTTTAGAGTGTACTGAGTTCAAACTCATTTGGTACATTTTTATTACACATGACTTGGATGACTAATAAAAAAAAAATGACACTCTTATATTTTACTCATGTCAATAAAATTATAAGATCCCCATATCACAAAATTTTTTTTATATATCAAAGACTCTTATAGATATTACTAGCTCATTTTATGTATATTGATGAACAGATGCAAAAAAAAATACTCTTATTAATGGCTTCCAAATAAACATAGTGAAGACCATTACTTAAGTGGATGGCCATGAAACTAGTTACTTAACTTAATTATTTATCATAATATAAAGATGATAATGATGATGATAATAATGATGATGATGATGACACCAGCCATAGCTTTATAATAAACTCACAACAATAAATTTATCTTTATAAACTCATAGGCACTTTTTAAAATCATCCCATGTCAAACTGGGATTTAATTATTATATTCACTAGCATTTAGAAGTTTATGATTATTTACTAAAATACTTTGATAGTTAAAACTAGGATTTAATAATACTAGTGATGATGACTGATCATCACGAATCTCTATGCATGATATTCAACTTTCTATAAACCCCTATTTACTAAATATATTAATTATGTTAAACACTAGGTTTAATGCTTATAATTTATTTAATGATGATGGTGATCATGAATCATGTACAGTACTAGTTGAAACAGTGTTTTAATCAATAATACGATATCAATCTTTGATGAGGATGATCAAAACACATGGGCACAACATAATTTTAGCTCTCTGTGATACACCTATAATTATTAAAACTTAGTCATTATCAAACATAATCCTTAAATACTTAAAGGTAAGTCAATATTCTGGCTTGATTAACATTTTTGCGAGTGCTTGCTTAATATTTGCGAGTGCTGATGATTCTTAATATCTGCGAGCGATGATGATGATAATTTAAAACAATAGAATTAAGACAACATTTTTAAGAACAACTCGGAAAACAATTAAAATATATAATTATATTTTATTAATACTATTCTTCTTTCTTTCTTTAAAATCAAATTAATAACTGTACAATTGACTCTATTATTATATTAATTAACTATAGAATTAATACAAAATTTTATATACTCGTATCCAAATAAATTTAATATACAAGTTTGTCAATTTTTGATATTTTGTAATAAGCTGGCTTAAAATGACATTTTTAAAAAAATATTTCATTGAATGCTTACTTAAGACTTTCCTAACTTATTATATCATAAAAATAAATTTCATATGTAACTTGTGTGTTTTATTTCACTTCCATTCATATGTAAGCCTTGCTTTTAAATTTACCATATTTAAACTAATCATGCATAACCTATTCCTTTGACGTGTTTGTATAAGCAGTTACACATGCACACACACCCTGTGATATGTCAACATATATTTTTAAAATGTGTTCCCTTATATTAGAGATTAATACATAAATCACATATATAAAAAATATTCTTGCAACCTTGAACAAAATAAAATACATTATATCAATTTTAATATGCAACAAGATAAATAAAAAAAAACATTATAAATGCATATATTTATAGGTTGCTCATTTTCATAATAAATGAAGAACAATAAAAAAACATTTCAATATTACAATATGTAATAAAAAACAATAAAAAAAATAATGAAAATTTAAGTTTAAAGATTTAAACTGTGTTTGTGTTATGTTATGTGATATTGAGAATAACTATCGATAAACAAGCCTTAATGTTTCTGTATCAAAAGAAAAAAATGCTTTGACCAATAAATTAAGGTATACTTTTTAATAAGTAAGAATAAAAGATCTGTTAATGAAAGTTCATAGTTACCTGATTATTTTCACTTCTTATAAATGTCTCAAATTTGAATTTTCAGACTGCTTGTCTCACGTATAGCTTCAATAAGTTGATTTGCTCCATTTAAAAAAAGAAAAGTTCTTGCAGATACTTTTAAGATAAACATGAATTAATTGACTTGCTTATTTCCACAATTTTAAAATTATTTATTGTTGATACTTTTAATAATGCTGAATTCATTGACTGGCTTGCCTCTACCATTTCAAAAAAAGAGTTATTACAAATACTTTTATATAAGTATGAACTGGTGGATTTGCTTGTCTCTATCATTTTAAAAAAAATCATTGTAGACACTTTAGATGACTATGAGGAAAACTTTAACAAAAATTTGATTGATAGCCTAATCAAACTTGGCTATATATGGTTTTTTATTCATTTTTTCTTTCTTCTTTTTTTGTCAAAGATGATGATTAGATTATGTTTGTGGCTGGTTTTAAATTTGTCCATTCTTTTGTTTACTATGGACCAGTATATGAGTCCACAGTAGAATATTGATTTAACCCATTCTGTCAGATTTTAGGGAGCAGAAACAATGGTTTTAACACAGCATCCTCTTTACTTCCTTCATAACAAAAATATTAATTAATACCATTTTATAGAATTTTAGTAACTTTATATTAATCTTGGTGTGAGCTACTTTATATATATGCACATCTTCTGTATTTATTTTAAAACAAGAGTCATTCTTCTTCTTTTAGATTTCCCTTTTTTTTTTTCAAAAAACCAAAAACTGAACTTTCTCCTCTCTAATAAAATATTTAAAAAAAACTGAGATTACATCTCTTCTTTCATATAAAAAAAAACTGACCACTAAATATTATTTCATTTGTTTATATTGTGAATCTTTGATGAAAGAAAAGGACCACTTGGAAATCTTATCTTGAAATAAAGATCAAAGCTTCACAAGTTTGATGGTCTGTCGCAATTAATAAAAACTTAGGATTAATTGTTACTTTTATTACATCCAAGCATCACTTCCCTCTCTAGATATCTACAATCTAGATAATACAAAAACAACAAAGCTTGCAATCTAACTCATTAAAAGATTTGTGTAAAAATGTTTTATATTTAAAACATTCATACTCACACGTGTACATTTTCATATCCTAATCTACTAATCTTGATCGTTTTATTTTACACTTTCTTTCTGATCAGCTTTATTTAATAAGAATATAGCTAAATAATTTCAACACATTATTTAACAAAATATAATAAATCCCTATATTATACATATTGTTTCTCATTACCTTCTCTTTACAACTGCTTATTTATCAACTATTTATAAATTATATAATAATAAATACACACATAAATCTATATATATATAAGAAAAAAAATTTTTTTTTAATTGAAGAATCTATATATGTGTGAAATGAGTCATATATCTACAGTATATATATATAAATAAAAGAAATTTTTTCTAGTAGGTAATAACTATAGAAGATATAAACTATAAATTTTTTTTTATAGGATCTTAAAAAGTATCATAAGTAATTAATTGTTAAGTAAATATTATAAAAACCTAAACAAACTAAGATGGGCTTTATTGCTGAGAGTAATCACATTGTCCACATCTTTCTCATGCAACAGGTGTTAAAACTACAGTATGTAATTTGTCAAGAAGTTCTTATTGGTATTAAAATTATAGTTGATTTGCTAACTCACACATTTGTTGTAATATAGCTTATCAATTCTATTTTTTTAAAAAAGCTAACAATAAACTATGAACTTGGTATACATCACATTATAAGAATTCCTCCATCAATAATGAAGTCGAAAAATGTTTCATAATAAAAATAAATGAGTATTTAGACTGTCTATTGATTAGATACTAAACTGAAAAATATTATTTATTATTGAGAAACAATTTTTTGTTAAATTTTTAGTATGGCAATAATTTATTAATTTTATGTACTTCATTAAATGAAAAAAATACAAAAGAATACTGGAAACTCTGAAGTCATTATTATGGGTTATAAAGATCATATTGTCTTTCTAAAAGTAATCCAAAACATTTTCTAAGACAGCATTAATTAAATTTTATAAAGGATTAATACAGTGATTTCAGAAGTAAATATTTCAAAATTTTATATATATATATATATATATATATATATATATATATATATATCAAAATATATATATATATCAGATGGGGTATTATATATATAAATATATATATATATCAGATGGGGTAGTTAGTATAAATAAAATTAAATTCAAACATATTTAGAAAGACTTATGAGAGAAAAGTGATTTACTATCTTATTATTCAAAGTATGTTATATTCTCATTAATTAATTTCCTAAAAGAACTGTGTTATAATCTATAATCTATTGCATAATAAATAAAAAGACTACAGAGAAAAGTCAGTTTTATATTCTTCATGCTGTTAACCTTTTATGAAGCAAATACCACCGCCGCTGCCACCACTGCCGCCGCCACCACCACCACCACCACCACCACCACCACCACCACCACCACCACCACCACCACCACCACCACCACCACCACCACCACCACCACCACCACCACCACCACCACCACCACCACCACCACCACCACCACCACCACCACCACCACCACCACCACCACCACCACCACCACCACCACCACCACCACCACCACCACCACCACCACCACCACCACCACCACCACCACCACCACCACCACCACCACCACCACCACCACCACCACCACCACCACCACCACCACCACCACCACCACCACCACCACCACCACCACCACCACCACCACCACCACCACCACCACCACCACCACCACCACCACCACCACCACCACCACCACCACCACCACCACCTCCTCCTCCTCCTCCTCTGCCGCTGTTGCCACTACTACTAATAATAATTCAATTTATTCTATAAAACCAACATTAAGTATATTACAATTACTTGAAAACACCAAACAAAAAAATCTTGTGCTAGGAGCTCACATGTAAAATTTAAAAAAACATACAATCCACATACAAACTTCTTTATAAATCTTGATTTATTATAATATGAACTATTATAATGTACAATAATATACTCCAACATTTTGACTATATGATTTTATAGTCTTTATCAAGAAACAACTAAAAAAATACATAAAAACAATAAATACAAATATTTTTGAATACATATAACAAAATACAAATATCTCTTACATTTAACCTCTTCTAACAAACAATCTTAACTTTTTATTAAATTTGTTTTTTAAATATCTTTCTTAAAAAATTTCCTATAATTATTTAAATGAGATATTTAGTGCTATGTTTTTATAAACTGTAATAGTAATAATCAGCCATTAAGCTAATGCACATGTGCTTTGTGGATTAAATCAACCTATTATGCTTTTTTTCTCAATTAACATCCTATTCACTACAGGTTTCATTTCATTAATATAAATTCCTTTTTTATATAATTCTTTCATAATATGATCTAATATATTCAAAAGATTTTATTTTAAAATCTTTATGTTTAAATTTACTCATATGAGAAGAAATTTATATTAATGAAATGAAACCTGTAATAAATAGGATGATAATTTCAAATATTTTGCAACAAACTTAAATATGAATTAGAAATTTTAATATGTTTTGAAATTGATAACAGTTTGTACATCATTATGATGACAATAATAATGTCTTTCAATGTTTCCAAATGCATAAATTTTAAATTTTAAGACTTTAAACATTGTAATAAATAATTTATTGTTTACCAAAGAAGCTGGATGCAATGAAGATTCCTAGTCCTTGAAATCCTACTCAGACATTGTGCTTAGATAATTTAACTTTTAGTTATACATTACTTTAAAATCAAAAAATAAAAAGTTTAAATAAAATTATATTTGTTAATTAAAACTGAAGTTTTCAAAACAGGAACACAATGAATAAAATTGATTACAAGAGTGAGTAGAGTGTAATTAAAAAAAATGTCCTTAGAGTGTGGGTGCAAATGTTAATTCCAGCTACTTATAGCTTGAGTCAAGTGACCACTTTAGATCATTGATTATTGACATTTAAAACTATGCCCCTCCTCTTCAATCTGCCAAAAATGTAAATAACATTTAGCTTTTAAAATAAATTAATTTCTCTGTCTAGACAATAAAATTAAAGATATTTATTGCTTAATATATTATATAATTTATATTTACATTGTTTTAAAATAAAGATATTACCCATAATATTTAACACATTTAATTTGCCATTAATTTTAACCCATAAAAAGTTGCTCAGAATATATTTTAAATTGTCTTTTAAAATTAGACATTTAATAAGTACTTTAAAATAAATAAATGTTAAGATTAAATATTACATTTATTCATTCATCTAGGCATTCATTTATATACTACTTTAAATCCTATCTTTTATTGTTAGTACTTTTATTATAAATTTTTGTGAATAAATAATTGTAAATATTTAATTATAATATTCTATGCTAAATTAAGATTAGATCAATGCATTATGAATTCAATTTAATTATTAGAAAACCTAAATATAGGATGTGAATGTGGTTTTTAATTCTAAAATTAGTATTTTTTTAATTTAGCTTTTTAAAACATTTTAGTGGTTAACTTTTGACTACATTAACACTATTAACATGAAAATACATTACTAATTATTTTAAGCCATCAACTATTAAAGATTTAAATACTTTGTCATGATAAGGATTATTTAACACTATTATAAACCACCATGTCAAAATTAGTTTACAGCTATGAAACTTACAAATATACTGATATAGTAACTTTTTATATGTAGAATCATAGCATATTTACTATAAAAATTTTTTTAAAGACATTTTGGCATAAAGCATGCTCTGGTATTTAGCTTGGAAAATTTAAAGGTCAATATATATATATATATATATATATATATATTGTAACAGTCCGGTCGATGATGTGAAAAGAGAAGGTCGCATCTGACTATGGTCTTCATGTAGAATGCTAGAGATGACACAATGAAGTATGTGACTTATGATTACATCTGTCTTTAATAGACTAGCCTAAGACTTATCTATCAAATGTACATGCAATTTAAATCAGTTTATCTAACATCTCACCAGTCTCTCTTGGATTCTTGCCTCAGTATTTGAACTCGGGAAGAATTCATGTTTGATTCTCTTGACAGGGATGTACCTATGCAAACTATTAATCAATAACTGAATTAGCTCATCCTATTTATTAGTAAGGAATAATCTTGATTTAACATTTATCTCTCATGATGATCAAACAATAATCTGTGTGTACATATGTAAAATATTGGTTATAGGATTGAATGTAAATGCTGGATCAACAAACTAGGGAGACCTTGTCAATGAAACAAAACTTCATAATATTTATTTACAAAACAAAATATATTAAAAACATAGAACAAATTATCAATCAATGTAAAAAAAAAAATACAAATGTATAGAAATTATTTAGATATATTCTTCTATACTTATAACTTCTATGTCTATGATGAGTATCTATGATATTGTTAATTAAGAAATTTAAAATTATTTATCCCCTATTTCTCATGATAGATACACATAATATAGACATTTATATATCCAAAAGTAATGAAAAATTTATTAGATAAAAGTGAGATTGCTAACTAACTTAATTAGAAATTTAAGTGCAACTCTAGATGCAGTATGCAGCTCTAGGTGTGGAAGTTGATTGATCTAAAATAATCACCTTGCATATTTATATATCATGGAAGAAATATAATAATGAAACAATACATGATATGATAGCAAAGAAAATAGTAAAGAATATTAACTAAAAGGATTAGTCATTTATTCATTGGAAATATCTAAGAATACTATTAGTAAAACATATAACATACTATAAATGGTCATGTCATGTTGTGGCATTGGTTACTTTAGTGAATTTAAAAGAGAAAAACTCTTACCATTTAAGTATTCAGTTTAAGCATTCAATTTCACAATCATGGATGAAAAAATCAAGCATTTTGAAAGAAAATTACCTAAATTTTATTAAAAGAAAAAAGTCAGACTTTTCAACCTCCCCTTTCTCTCCTCACACTTTCTTATGTTGGACTGTTCCAAACTATTGAACTATACCATTAGTACTTCCAAAATATAAGACTGAGATAATAAAATAAAAATAAAATAAAACATATCTATACAAAAAAAATCATAATATTTACAACATTTCATGAATCGATATGATCAGGCACAATTATTCATCAGAGTCCTTCTTACATAATAGTTCTTTCACTTTATGCATGTTACTCATTATAAATGTTGAGGACTTTTTACTGATTCTGAATAGCACATTCTGAACATATCTATTTTGGCAGTGGTTGGTTTTATTTTATTCTTCATGTAGATTTCCATCATGTGTAAATCCAGCTTATCAGGCACTTCAATGTAGACAGATAGATATTAACTTCACATGGCCATAGTGGAGGGCAAATGCTCCACCTGACAACAATCATTCTATCCAAAATATATTATATTTTTCAATATATATACAGGTTTATATATACAAATATTAAGCAAGACCTGGCTATTTTGAAATACGAACTCTAATGTATTTATATATTAGTTCACAGAGGGCAGTGCTGAATTTCTTAACCATGTGGGATGATTTGATTGCTTAATACTTGTATATTTATTTCAGTATAGTGTTATGCACTGGGATTAGGTTTATATATATATATATATATATATATGCGGTTTGCATTTAAATATATATAGAAAACAGTTATTTATTATTTGTGATATTGGCTATATAACATATTCCTGTTATTAAACTTTTAACTAAAAAAACTGCTCTAATTTCTTTTTTAGGTTTTTTTAAAAAAATCACACTTTTTTTTTTAATTTATAAGTTATTTTAAACTTATCTGATCATTCAGCTTGTATGAAAATCTTCTGTTTGCTTCCTTAATTTTTTTAAAATAGCAAATAAATAAAAAATTAACATTTGTTGAGATGCTGATTCACAAAATGTCCATTTTGTAGAAAAATGTTATTAAAATAACTGCTTCATTAAAGTTGACTTTTCATATCAAATGCACAATTATTAAAGAAGAATGAGTTGTAATTGTTTTTCTTTTTATACCCGGTGTCATTTCCATTGTTTAATTTCGCAGTGTGTGCCTATTGTTGCATTATAAAAATATTGTGATTATCGATTCATTTTTAAAAAAAATAATATTAATAATATTATTACCCTCTTCTTATATTCGGTTACCTAGTACAATACTTGATCTTTTTTTGTAACTATGACTGTTTTTTCATCATTTAAGTCATTGTCTATATTTATTATCTTCAACACAATATAATTGTCAACATATATATATATAAATTTGTATGAAGTTTACCAATGTTTCTTTTTTTTATTATTAAACACTAAAGTTCTATTACTAATATATATATATGATTCTATGGTAAATGACCTATCATTCTCACTATTTAATATACAACTAGTACACTATCATAACTACTTATACATTTATATTTTTTAAGAGTGTTCTAGCAAAACTTATTATTTATCTTATATTAATGGAAAAAAAAAACAATCCAATATTTCAGGTGGCTAAGGTTTGTGTGGGTGCAATTCTAAGCTATCCTCACAATATATATAATAAAAATAATAAATATAATGTCAATTAACCATTATATACAGAAGTATTTTAGGTTAATTCCTTAATCTGCCTCAACTGCTGTTAAATTCATAAAACAAAACAGAAGCAAACATCATCAACTCAAATTCCAGGAATTTTAATGTTCATAGTATTTGAGTCGATGATGTTTATTTCCATTTAGTTTATGAATTTAGTGGTAGTTGAGGCTTGTTAAGGAATTAGCTAAAAGTACTTCTATGGATTGAAAGATTGTATATAATAGTTAATTACCTTATATTTATTATTTTTATTGTTATTACCAATAGTTTTTAATTAACACATTTTATTTGCATTATATATATATATATATATATATTAATAATCTCAAAAACGATGCTATTCTTTGACATATCTTACAACCAGTATAAAATAGATTTCATGGTTTAAATTCATTTAACAACTTGCATTTGAAGTAAAAGAGGATCTCCTTTTACTTCCACAATAAAATTCCAACAAAAGAGCCATTATAGGTTAATGAAGAAACTTATTTGGCCTCAGAAAGATTTCAAATTAATAGTAATTGAGTTTTCTGGCAACATTAAAGGCAAAGGTTATCTCTGCTTACATGATAAAATCTTCTAGTTTCTGTTCTTTATTAGAATAACAATCCATGAAAAATATTTAATTCAAAATATATTATATAAAGTAAAACATATAAAGTTGTATAGTGTATGTATTACTTACCCTGTATATTATTATGTTATGTACTCAATTCTTCGATGCTATATTGAATTTCTATATGAAAAGTTTTTGTCACTATTTGACTGAAGTTTTGTTATTGTATTATTTTATTTTCATTGTGGAACATTAGATGGTGTTCTTTCTTCAATAATTGGTTAACACTAAAATAGATGCTTAACATTTGAAAGGCACAAAACCATTGACCAAAAAGACTTTTTATATATAATTATTATTAATATATATATATAGCTGCTATATATATATTATTTATTTTAATTTATATGAAAGAATAACATAATGGACTTCATTAATTTTCACTTTCCAAAATACACATAAATATTTTGATGTTTTTAATTTTATACAATGTGTTATGATATATATATATATATATATGGTTTCTGGAGTTTCAGCCCTCCACTGAGGTGAGCCATAAACTCGAAAACAATTGGTCTGGAGGTAGGAACTTAATGATAAAGATTTTGAATTCTTTCTCTTTGGCACTTATAAAAATGCAGCTTTTTTTAGAGCTATTGGTAAGCTCCATCTAGTGATCATTTAAAAGCAAGCTTAAAAGCAATTTACGAAATTTATGACTTGTTTTATTATATATATTATACCGATGTAGGCCGTTACATATTTTTAAGAGTTAACAAGAGTGAATTTTATTGGAAGAAAATTCTAAAAAAATGTTATTTTTTTAAAAAAAGTTAGTTTAAATTTAGGAAAGATTTTTCTGAAAGTTTGAGAAAAGAAAATGAACAAAAGAAAGGGGAGGGGAAAGATTTCGGTAATAAATAAAAATTAAAAAAAAAAGATTAGGTTGTTAGTTTTAAATTAATAAAATAAACAGCTTTTTTGCCTTGTAATAAGGAATTTGTGTGTCTATAAAAATTAATTAAAAGAAAGGAATTTTTTAGAAAGCTAATGCAATGTAGATAAAAAAACTGAAAATTAAAATCAAAACAATGGAAATAATTAACAAAGGAACTAAGACTACTGCTTGATTGAAATAAAATAACCAATGGAAGGACTAAAATAAGGTTTGTGACTTTTAAATAAAAGAAATGAAGGCCCAATAGGATTGAATCAGATTGCTCAATCAATCCTCAGATAAGAAATGCTAGCTATAAAAAGAAAGATTTTGTGTTGTTTTTTATTCAATTCATTAAATTCACAGGCATTCATAAAATAAATAAAAAAATCGTTAAAAGTTATTATTCAGAATGAGCATCCTATCATCTAGAATGCACTGCTGAACCCATTGGATTGTACAGCTGGCCTGAACCTCTCTGCAATAACATCAGCAGACAGTTCAAGGAAAAAACCATGTTCGTATAAAACTGAAAAACATCAGAGTGTCCGTGCTAAAATCCACAAGCAAATTCCTAGACATCCCAACTAATTGGAATCAGCAGAACCAGAAGAAGCTACGTTGCCTTATTTGCATGTTTAAATCCTAGGTAAACATTAATTTTGCCTTCAATATTAAACATTTCAAGAACTATAATTTAAATTTTGCACTAGCTTAGCTTTCATAATACGTTAAAAACCTATTAGTTATGTGTGTGCATGTGTGTTTTATTTTATTTTATTGTTATATGTGTGTAATTTGAACATATTAAATGCATACTTAATATAATGTGTATATGCATTTATTATAAGGCAAAAACGAGCATTTAGGAAAACTGGAAATAAATATTTTTAATTATTGTTAAGTAAGATTGAAGGTAAGGGAGGATTCACATCATAGAGTTAATCACATAGGTGCATTCTATTGGTTAAATATTTGTGAAATAAATCTTTTTAATTATTGTTAAGTAAAATTGAAAGTAAGGGAGAAGGGATTCATGTCATAGAGTTAATAACATATGTGTGTTCTATTGGTCAAATAGTTGTGACATAAATATTGGGAATAGATATTCATAGTGTAGGCAGAGAATTGAGAATAGCTAAAGTCCAATGAGCTAGCTGGGAGGTCAGGTACTAAATTCATAGCTGGTTGGGCAAGCATATTGGTTACTTCTGTAATTAACTGGTGCCTAAAGGTTTTTTTTCTTAAAATGAATAAAGCACTTGGATGACCAGTTATAATAATTTAGTAGCAGAGAAGTAATATTATTGGTAGCTTGCTACCAGTGATGTTATTATCCACCTAAATCTGCTTAAAGCTTTTGATTAATAAGTCAAGACTACTTTAATCAAACCCACATATAAAGGTACATTTTAGCATTAACTAAAACAGACTTCCAGTAATCATTAACTTTATTTTCTCCCTATTTTTTAAGAGTAAATCATATGAATACGGATTCTATTAAATTATTTAAAATTAAATAATCTTCAGAAATATTAATATACCTGTTATGGTATTATATTTATATGGCTTATATTATTTTTAAAATTTGTAAATAATTATGGGTGGGATTTGTCCAGAGCCCAACTATTGATTTTAATTTAATATTTTTTATTTACATTAACAATTTAACTACAAAGTGTAACTATCACAAATTACTCACTCCTTGTTTTAGAACTTTTAATTCTTAAACTAGTATACTAATATATAATGTTATTTACATTCTTCATAATCATTGACATTATTTGCTAGTAACATAATTAATTTAACAAAATATTAATTTAGATATTGATGATGAAATAATAAGATTGTAAGCCTGTAAGTAAAAGAAAGTTCATTTAGAATTTAACTTAAAAAAGGAAGGTTCATTTAGAATTTAAATGAAGTTCATACAATATCTGTAAATTAAAAAGATTTTATTAAGTTTTACCTTGAAGCAATCTTTGAGATAGTTGTTATAATTCATCAGCAGAATAGACATCTTATTTCATTTATGCATGTTTTTTTCTTTCAGTTTATCCATTAAGCTCTGTGTAATAACTCCCTGTCAAAATTAGTATTACAGAATACAGTGCTTTCTTAATTGAATTTTTTTAAAGCATTAAGTTACAAGCAGGTTTCTATTTACAATGTCATAATTGTAATATTCTGATTATTTATTAAGTGCACAGTAAATCTGAAATTTGAAAAACAAAGACTTTTAACCTTTTTTGCATGTGTCTTAAATGTTTGTATAATAACCAAATGATGTAGTTTTTGACTATAGAGGGAATTCTCAAACCATAAGAGTGACCATCTAATCTTTAATCTAAATTCTTATTTACTTGGCCAATTTGAAGCATCTTGATTTGAAAGCTTAAAGATATTACTCTTAAATATTAACTCATAAATTAACTTACCCAAAATTTTGTTAATATTTAAGAGTAATATATTTAAGCTTTCAAATCAAGATGCTTCAAATTGGAATATAAAAATAAGAATTCAGGTTAAAGATAAGGTGGCTTCTCTATTTTTATAAAAGTCCTATTGTGTTGAGATTTGAGATTTCCCACTATAGTTAAAAACTACATCATTTGGCTATTATACAAATGTTTAAGGCACATGTGAAAAAGGTTAAAATCTTTTTCCTTTCTAATGTAATAATTGGTTTTCCACTTAGTTGAAGAATACAGCATTAATTGTTAATGGTGTATAGTAAGGTAGTTGAATTAATTTAGCCACATTGTGAATCAGAGATATTCCATCCAGTAATGGGAACTTTTCCTGATGCGTGTGGAAGATTCTTTTGGTTGCAAATTGGTTTAATCAATATGACAATTCAGAAACCAGAACATAAACAAAATGAAAGACTGTCAGAGGTGATTTTTGCTGTCTGTAATTTAGACTCTCTTTGTCACAGCATTTTTTCCTTGTAATTGAAAACAGGAATACTACCTTCTTTTTATAATCAAACTAAAATTTTAACAACAAGAAAATAAAATATGCAATAAGCGTAATCATGTATTGAAGATAACAGATCATCTTCAGAGTAATTAAATTTGATTAGCCTCTGCTTTTAATTAATTTAATATCTTGTAAAAAATTTTCTACTCGGACTTTGTTAATTATACTTTAAGTAAATTTCTTTATCTTGATGAAGAAATTAAATTTATAAAATAATTTTTTTTTTAATTTCCTGCCTGCAAATTAAATAAAACCATTTACTATTTAACTTAACTAATTTTTTATTTAAAGCTAAATTAAAAGCATTTTTAAAAGTAAAAAGTATTTTTTTTTATTTTAACATCCAAAAAATTTCCTATCCCTAATGTGTGTGTTTAAGCCTATGTTAATTTAAAAATATAACCTATTATAATATTTACTAGACTATACTCTTTTATCAATATGCAAGCTAAGGTTTAAACACTACCTATTTGCCCTACAGCGAAATAACAACCATTTCTGTACTTGAAATGATTATTTTCATTTCAATATATATAAACATTACTATTTTAAGTTGCAATTTTAAAAATATATATAAACAAATTAATGAAAATAATATTTATTATTTTAAGTGCAAATCTCATTGAAGAGAGACATCGTTTTTATTAAGTGATGTTTATTGATAAATATTTTAAACAGATTTTATGCTGAATAAGAAAGAACAAAACCATTTATTTTGATTAATCAATAAAAATGATTAAAACAGAAGTTTGAAATATTATGATAATAATTTTAAAGTTTCATATTTTATATTCTAATATATATATATATGAACTACATTTTACTATGAATAAATATTGCTAAAATTTTCAGAAAAATAATTTATTTAAATAAAATAATGCAAATCACTTGAATAACAACAAGAAAAAAGATTTTTATTTCAAAGGGAATTAAATATTAATGTATTTAAAAATTGTATAGAAAAAAACTGAATTTTATATTGTAATTTTTCAAAAATACGTATGTATATATATCAAAAAATTCTGGGATATAGTAATTGATATATTCTCTATTACATACTCGGTATGAGGTTCGAATCTGTATGAATTTGAGATAATTTTTCTCCAGGCTTAAGTTTTCCTTTCAGATAATTTGATTATAGATTATTAAATTGCCATAAAATGTATTCATTAGAAATGGATATCTGCCTATATTTTAATTAGAGGTTAAAAGGAAAAAATAAAAACTACAAACTTTTTACTACCTGATGTTTGATTAGTATACATCTTATCTTTACTATCTCTCTGTAGATGAATGCTAAAGAAAAGCTATTAAACACTGTCTATATATATATATATATATATATATATAATATATAATATATATATATATATATATATATATATAAAAAAATATCAAATGCTAAAGTTAAAGGACATACTAATTACTATAATATAGTCATCATCATCATCAACTATTATCAATTCACTGCAAGATGAAGGTCTCTCCAAGTTTAATCCATCTTCTCAATCTTTAGCTTCTCTTCTCCACATCACCCCTGCACACTTTTTTACTTCATCCATCCATCTCACATGTGGTCTCTTTCTGGGTCTTTTACAATGTCTTAGAATCCAGTTTAAAATTTCAACTATCCATCTATTATCATCTCTTCTAGCAATATGTCCAGCCCAACTCCACTTCAATCTTTTAATTTTTTCCATGAGGTCAGTAACACCTGCTTGTTCTCTTACCCATACATTGTGTTTTCGATCTCTTCTTGTTACTCCCAACATAGATCTCTCCATACTTCTTTGAGTGGTCTGAAGTTTCTGTATTGCTCTTTTATTAAATGTCCAAGTCTCAGATCCATAAGTAAGAACTGGTAAAACACATTTGTTAAAAACCTTCCTTTTCAAACATATAGGCATATTTCCTTTTAGTATCAAGTTATTTCTACCAAAAGCACTCCAAACAAGTTTAATTCTATGATTAATTTCCTCCATTATGTTTCCATTTGTATTAATAATCTGACCAAGGTATTTGTAACTGTTAACTTCTTCTAATTCATCATTATCAATCTTTATTTTTATATTTTGAGCAAATCAATTAAACATTACTTTAGTCTTTTTAACATTTATCTTTAGTCCTACTTTCCTACTTTCATCTGATAACTCCTGCAACTTTTCCTGTAGCTCTAAAGCATTATTTGCAAAAACAACTACATCATCTGTGAAATATAAATGACTTAAATAATCTCCATTTACTTTCACTCCTTTAGTTTCCCATTTTAATCCACAAAATACTTCTTGCAGCACTGCTGTAAAAAGTTTTGGAAATATGGAGTCAACTTGTCTTACATCTTTCTCAATGTTGACTTTCCCAGTATCATTATGCAATCTAATTGTTGCTGTTGCATTTTTATAAATATTCTTTAAAATATGACAATATCCTGGATCTATACCTTGATGATCCAATGCTTTAATCACTGAAGAAATGTTTATAGAATCAAATGCCTTTTCATAATCTACAAATCCAAAACATAATGACAACTCATATTCATTTGTCCTTTCTATAACTTTTCTCAATACCTGGATATGATTTACTGTACTAAAACCACTTTTAAATCCAGCTTGTTCTCTTGGTTGATGGAAATCCAATGTTCTCTGTAGACAAGTTGTAATTATCTTGGTAAAATTTTTATATAATTATATACACAACTTTTCACTTCTTTTTCTTTTTAAATTATAGCTCCATGATAATAAATATATAAATTCAACATTCCTTTTCTTTTTAAAACTTATTTTAAAACTTGTTTTATAGTTGGAATAAAAACAAGTTTTAAAAAGAAAAGGAATGTTGAATTTATATATTTAAATTTTTTATATAAAACTGTTAAAAGGCTGATAGGTCTGTAATTTCTGATATCTTCTTTATTACCTTTTTTAAATATTATTACTGCATTCTTCCAATCATCTGGTACATCTTTATCATTTAAACATTTGGTATATAACTTTGCTAATTTTTTTTCTATTTCTTCACCTGCTTCTTTTAATACCTCAATTATAATTCCATCATTACCTGGAGCCTTTCCTTTCTTCATACATTTAATTGCATTTCTCACTTCTTCATTTAAAATTCTGGGCAATTCAGAAGATATAATAGATATAGGAGGTACTTGTTCTTTATTACTATATAATTCTTGATAAAAATCTTCTACCAATTTCATTATATCATCTCTCTTTTTAGTAATAATTCCATCTTTTTTTCTTATTGCACATATAAATTTCCTACCAATGTCAAAATGTTATTTAACATTAGATCACAATTATACTTTCTTATATCATTTTCAACTCTTTTCCGCACCATTTTACAAAATTCGAGATATTCAATCCTTTTTAACGCATCATTTTTGTATATCTTCATATTCCTTCTTTTCTTCATAAATTCTATAGTCTCAGTAGAAATTTCATTGGTCAATTGCTGCTTTTTTCTACCAGCTATCTTTGTTGCAGTTTTTAAAAGTGTATCAGTTATTTTCATATTAATTTCATTCAAATCTGAATCATGTTCAAAATCTACTAATACTCGAAACCGATTTGTAAGTTCTAATTTAAATTCATTAGAATGTTTCTGAAGATTAGGAATATCAACTGTAAATATTGTTTTTCTTAATAATTTTTGTCTCTCTAGTTTTACATTAACACATATCTTGCACCTTACTAATTGATGATCACTCACTGTGTTAAATTTATTAAGAACATTACAATCTTGAAATATGTATTTCCTGTTAGTCAAAATATAATCCAATTCTGCTGTACCTTCATTTGGATGCTTCCATGTCCATTTCCTTTTAGCATTTTTCTCAAAATAAGAATTCATAATATAAAGTTTTTCTTTTTCTGTAAACTCCACAATTCTATGTTCTGTCTCATTTCTATTACCATAACCAAAAATACCTACAGCACTTTCATCTTTCATTTGTTTACCAATTCTAGCATCAAAGTCTCCCATAACAATTTTAAAATGTTGTTTACTCTGATCAAAAGCCTTTTGTACATCCATATAAAAATCTTTTTCTACTTCATTACTATGATAACTTGTTGGGGCATAAACCTGAATTATCTGCATTTGGTATCTGCTATTAAGTTGTATAACTAATCTTGCCACTCTGTCTGATACACCATCAATCTCCACAATATTGTTCTTCCACTTTTTATTTATAATGAATCCTACTTTACTTGTATTTCCAATATTTGTGCCTTTATAATAGAGTGTATGACCACTTTTTAAATCAATTGTCTCTTCACCTTTTCTTCTAACTTCACAAAATCCAATAATGTCCCATTTAATATAAGACAGTTCTTTTTCTAATTCTTGCAATCTTCCTTCACTTGAAAGTGATCTGCAGTTGTAAGTACCTAAATAAAAAGTCATCATCAATTATGGCAGACAAAAATAAAGCATGGCCCTTATTCCCAGGAGGCTGTAAAGTCACCAACCAAGGCAGCAGTTGGTGGCTAAAGGCGGAGGGTGCTAAGAATCCCCTGATTGCGGATGCAGGCTGCCATTTGATGACGACTATAATATAGTAATTACTATTAAATGATAATCCTAAATATTACACCTGTATATATGAAATTTAAATGGAAATTACTAAAACTTCTTGTTGCTATATATAAACTAAGATTCGTATATTTTTTACATTTATTGATGTTTGTGCTAATTTATATTAGTTTTTTAAGGTTTTTATATTTGGTTTAAATTTCATATATATTTATCTATACATTTTTAATTTATATATAATAAACAGAGTAATAAATGTATATATAAAGAAATGAAAACAGACAAATGTTTCATGAATTACCAGTATATAAATTTTACATCAACTAATTATTAAATAAAGATTATTTAAAAATAAGATTCTGTCTCTTATTTTTATCTGATTGATTACGGGTTCAAAATTAAATGTCATGTTTACGTCTGATTTGAGTTTGAACTTCACTTCTACTATTAATACTTGTCAGGAAAATCAGCTCTCATAAGATCTATAGCTTTGAAAATAAATGAAACCACTTGAGATTATTTCTTTCTTAGAGATTTTATGAGAAAAAAGTGGGTGTATGCATTTATATACTGACAATTTATAAACGTGTCTCCATTTTTTAAGATACTCATAAGAAGATATATATATATAAATGGTCATTGGATATAAGTATTTTAATAAACTAATCGTAACTTATTAAAGGACGTTTAAATAAGAATGAATAGTGAAATGTAGATTTATTAAAACTGATAATAAGAAAATAAATATAAGAGTAAGTCCAAAGCTTCTAAGATTTATTCTTTTAAGATTAAACAAATTTTAGAAATGAGATTGTACAAAAATAAATTATTTATTTCACATTAAAAGTTTAAATTAAATTAGAAATAGCATACTTCAATCATTAAAATGGAAATGCACTAAATAAAAAGGAAAAGTTGGATGTAATGAAAAAGATACATAAACACTGCTAACCATAATATTTATTTAAAATAGATTCTAAAAATAAAATTTGAAAAATTAAAAAACAAAATTTTATGTTTGTGAACAATTCTATATATAATCATTATATATCTATATAATTAGAAGGGACTTGAACTCAGACTTTCAATCTCCCCACAGGTATTCACTCTATCCTATACAACTAATACGCATGACCACATATATGTGAAAAAGATAAATGATCTACAATATATGTATTTTGTGCTGAACCAGCACTCATCAGTTGATCCAGATTATCATCTTCCACACATATATGTTATCTGTGCTATGCTTGTTGTAATTTTTAATAACCAGTTATCTTCTTACTGATTACAATCAAATGTAAATCATTCTTAAAGACATAGAAAATCTTCAAGCTTTAATGGACAAGCTTCAATGTTCTTCATCCTCCAACTCATTGAAAATCTGATGATGGAATATTTCAATCTCTTATGATGCAATATTATTGTCACAACCATGATGACATTATCTCAGTTTGACCCCTCGTGTATAGAAATTTAATATGTCCATTTAAATATACAGAAGAGGAAGGTGCAAAATACAGGCTGAATAAGCTTAGTACTTGTATTTGATTATTATATACATATATATAATAAAAATTAAGGAAATATATTCATGTAAACAAACAGATATAATTTTATATTTGATGTTATTAAGAAATCATCAATCACTAATAGACAGTCCTGAGGCTAAACAAATTTTCTTTAGTAACCTATAGTAGCTCATTTGTTTTGAGTTTAATTAGAATAAAAAGGATATTATTTTTTTTACTTCTAATCTAAGTTGCTATAAGGATTTAAATCCAGACAGCCATTTTTAAAAACATGAGCATTCCATAAACTAAACATTTCCTATTAATAATTTAATTAATAACACATAATTATTTATTACCATAAATTTATTGTATAAACTTTAAGATATATTATTATTGCAAAATCTTAAAAATATTTTATTCATAAGATAATATTAAATAAAATTTAAGCATTAAACAATTTTCACCAAAAATGGTCATCAATGTCACATTTTTGAAATTACTGTTTAAATGAAAATATAACTAAATAGATTTTTATTTAATGGAAGAAATTTTCTGAAGTAGAGCTCATTTAAAAAAATACTGAGAGAATGGCTCAGTTGGTAGACCATTTGCCTTAAATTTGATACCCAAGAATCTAAAGGTGCGAGTTCATTCTAAGCAAATATTGTCACTGTGCATATAGGTTAGCAACACCTGAAGAAGAGTGGAGAATAATATTACTCGAAATGTTGTGTAATTACTAACCTGTGTTGTCTATTTGTGTGTTATTACTAACAAATTGTTTGTATTGGGAAAGTTTAAATAAATTTTAAAATTTTCTATACATTCAACATTCACTCATAGATGATGGAAATAGGACAATATATCAAATCTAATACTGATATTCAATCCTAATAACTTGACAATGAGAATATGTCATATTAATAAAATGGAAGTTTCATCTAGGTTGATATTTTTTATGATTTATTAAGAAAATCATATAGAAAAAAATCAACAAGGGCTTAACACACACACACACATATATAATTATTTTATAAATTTGGTGAAATCTTATTTCCAGAATTTTCTTGAAAACTAATAGACTCTCTTTATTCAGTTATGGATTTCTTTGAATTATTTTACTGGTAAAGATGACTCATTTGGATTCCGTGATTTATTTTGTTTTTTGGAAGTTTATTTCATCAATTTATTATATACTTATTTAAGATTTGAAATACCAGGCACTCTTATATACCTGGAGCCAAATTGTAAATATAGGGTATTTGAACTCAGACTTTCAAGCCACTTCAACCATCCACACTATCTCATACTACTGATACACATGACCACACACATGCAGAAAAGATAAATAATCATCAATATATATATATATTCTTTCTGATGAAAACCAGTCCTCTGGTTGAAATATAATATTATTTATTGGATTTATAAGTCTTTTTTTGTTTATATATATATATATATATATTGTGCTGAACCAGCACTCATCAGTTGGTCCAGATTATCATCACCCATACATATATACAATCAGGGGTCAGAGTGACTTGAAGTCAACATGGGCATGATAACAATATTGGCTTCAGCATGGGATTTGGGAATTCTATCATCAGATTTTCAATGGTATGGATGGCTGAAGAATTGGAGGTTGGAGTAGATTGAAGCTTGTCAATTGAAGTATAAGGATTTGCTATCTTAATATAAACTGAGTACTGATTGTATATATGTATGGGAGATGATAATCTGGACCAACTGATGAGTGCTGGTTCAGCGTGAAATATGTATATTGGTGATTATTTATCATTTCTGCATGTGTGTGGTCATTTGTATCAGTAGTATGAGATAGTGTGGCTGGTTGAACTGGATTGAAAGCCTGAGTTCAAATTCTCTATATTTATATACTTATTTATACATACACAAAGGAAATAAATCACTGCTTTCCAAGGCTATAACCTAAAAACATTCTAAATGTTAAACAAAGTATCAAGATTGGAATGAATGTTTAATTTAAAGTTTAGACACGTGTATTTTTTGTATATAAATATATTATTTTTATATGTTTGTTTAAATTCATTTTATGATTGAGATGAAATGTATAAAAATAATTTTTAAAAATATTATTTGTTTATTAGATTATTTATTGTATAGCTCTGCTAAAAAATTATATCTGAAATAATTAATGGTTATTTACAAGTGTAAATATATGACAAGTAAATATCTAAATGTTTATATATAATAATTATTAATAAAGTATTAGTTTAAAAGTTAATTCAGTTATCTGTTCACTTAAGTAATTAAATAAATATTATTCAAATAAAAAAAAAAGGTACAACATAAAATTAATTATCTCAGTGAATAAAAATCATTATAATTTATGATTTTAGATAAAATACAATGTTTGGATTTGTTATCCTTTTTTATTTCTCTTTTATATGATGGTGGTTTTTATTTTAACAATCATCTCATAGTTATCAAAGACAAAAGTAAGACTATTTTTCATCATTGTTAATAATATATCTAGTGAAAGTAGTTATAGATACTTACTTCAAATAATAATTTATCTGTTTGATATTATTCTATTTAATTATTTTATTATATTAGGATGCAATTCTTTGTATATTCCTTATAGTCATAGGATGTTTATATGATAATGGAAACCAAAATCAAATCCTCCATGATTTAATGACTTTTCTCATCATAAATTGTGAAAAGGAAACAATAATTATGATTTTTATTTTATGTTATTAGTATCATATGGCTGTAGAATATTGTCCAAATATGAACATGGCTTCATGTACTTTGATTAACATCTTTTTGAGTACTACTTGAGCAAGTGATATTAGACTTTAAGATATTATTAAAGTATCATTTTTCAAAATACATTAAATTTTTTATATCTTTGAAGAATAGCATCTTATTTCTTTTATTTTGATGTTAGGTACATCTTTATAATATATTCTTATTTTAATGTTCTTCTTTATAAGTAAAAATGTTCTCAATTAAATGTATATATAAAATAAAATATCCATTATAAAGATAGTTAATAAAATAATAAAGTATACAGAGATTCTATGTATTGCTAAGTACTTTCAGTTAT
Organism: Epiperipatus broadwayi; assembly: GCA_028023455.1. NCBI lineage: Eukaryota > Metazoa > Onychophora > Udeonychophora > Euonychophora > Peripatidae > Epiperipatus > Epiperipatus broadwayi. The sequence continues at coordinate 718,461 of JAQFVV010000070.1, forward strand.
TTTCATAATATTTTTCGACTGAAAATGATTTAAATTTAAATTTACCAAAAATAAACATGATCATGTTAAACAATTCATGAATCTTGGGATATACCATGAAAACATTTACACCAATAATATATTACATGACTTTTCATGACTTCAGCTTGCATATAGCTGTTTTAATAACATACTTCTTCACATTCTTTATGCCACTTATTATAAGTTTTAGAAAACAAAATTGCCAGATGGCAGTGTTTAATAAATCCATATCCTGTGCTTTCCTATTAAAAATTCCCAGACTAGTTTCAAGCTTATGGTTTTCATTAGTGAGAGCTTGAGATCTTGAAATAGTGCAACTAGGTCTTTAGGATTTAATGCATCTTTCTTTCAGCTTCCTTTTATTTACCTCTATATTATACTATCAAGCTACTAATCCAACCTGAAAAACATATAAATGTTTTTGATCTAAAGCAATTTATTTGTATCATACAAAACTGAATGTAATTCAATTTGTAAATATTATAGTGTCTAATTTTTTAATAACTGAAATCACCTCTATCTTGGAAACAGAATTTTATATACACCAATAAAATATCACATTACTTATCACATGATTTCAGCTTAAATATTGCTGTTTTAAAAACATACCATTTCATCTTTTTTGTCATTTACTGTAAACTTTAGAAACAATTATAGCTTCCAGATGATAGTGTTTAATAAACTTTTCCCTTTTAATATCAAGTTATTTTTACCAAAAGCACTCCAACCAAGTGTAATTCTATGATTAATTTCATCCATTATGTTTCCATCTGTATTGATACTCTGACAAAGATGATGTAACCATTAACTTCTAACTCATCATAATCTTATTTTTATATTTTGAGAAAATCCATTAAACCTTACTTTAGTCTTTTTAACATTTATTTTTAGTCCTACTATCCTATTTTCATCTGATAACTCCTGCAACATTTCCTGCAGCTCTAAAGCATTATTTTCAAAAACAACTACATATTCTGCAAAATCTAAGTGATTTAAATAATCTCCATTTAGTTTCACTCCTTTAGCTTTCCATCTTAATCCACAAAATACTTTTTGCAGCACTGCTGTAAAAAGTTTTGGAGATATGGAGTCACCTTGTCTTATACCCTTCTCAATGTTGACTTTCCTAGTATCATTATGTAATCTAATTGTTGCTGTTGCATTTTTATAAATATTCTTTAAAATATCACAATATCCTGGATCTATACCAGGAAATAATGGTCATAATTTTGTTTTATCTGTCATGATTATAAATAAACTAAAATGACTATTCACAAATACATTTCTCCTGCTTTCATAAAAAACTCCCTTGTATTTCTATTAAAAACTATTAAGCAACTGAGAATAAATATCATGGTGTTTTGGTTTTAAACTCAGAGGTAAAAATCCAATACAACTATCATATTGGTGATACATAAGAAATCACATAATAATAATAACTTTTGTAATAAAAATGTATGGAAATGGATATTAAGTATTAGCTAAGGTTTCAAAGAGCAATCAGAGAATTTCCTTTTAATTATCAGCAAACTTCTTTCTGCAGCTACATATTATTTATTATTAATTATGTGTACAAACTTAAAAGTAATATAATTATCTCTAATTTAAAAATTAATTATTAAAAATTGTTAATTGTCACTGAATGCAGAGAATGTAAATTGAGTTGTGTCAAATCATGGCATTAAAGAAGATGTTAAAATCTGGATCAAACAAGGGAGTAGGTTAGCTGAAATTTTTTGTGAGAATTACTTTTTGTATTTTATGCTTTTATTTATTTGTTTGAAGTTTAAAAGTATTAAGTAATATTTTTCACATACATTAGGAAGCCACATCTGAGGGAAATACAGGACTATGTTATCTATATATTGCTAACAAGCATATCCTTAAAGGTATAGACATAGTAATACAACTTATCCATGCAATTCTTATGCCTTAAATCATAAGAATGAGCATTTTCTCAAGGTAATAACTTTCCAAACTGCCAATGTCAATGGTTACGTATTATCTCATACTTGTGTATAATATAAAGTTGTAGGCAATCTTTTTAAACAAAGTTTCATCATAATTTCAAAGGTACCCATTAAATGACTAGCAAATTTAGTAATTTGCATGTAGTTATTGATATAAGCTTATTAAAATGACTGAATTGATGTACTTACAAAATATATAAATTAACATTTCTAATGTTAATCCACATTCTCCAATGCACTTGAGCACATTCACATATGTTTAGCCATTTGAATTTTGAGGCCCCAGGCACAAATATGACATGGGGCCCCCAGTAAATAAAAAAGTGAATAAATAAAGCCTTTAATTTTTAATACAAGAAAGGAACAGATGTAACATTTATTCTTATGTAAATAGTGATATAGTTGATTAAAATAAGGTACCTTGGTATGGGGGATCCACTAGTCCCCGGGACCCTGAGCATATACCTGGTTGACTGATCTTAGGGACACTACTATGTTTGCTACATCAAATTTATCTATATAAAAAGCTTCAAATTTTACCCTATTGATTATATGTATTATTATTGGTTTTTCCTCCTTTTATTTAGATTACGGTTAATGCTGGAAAAAGTAATTGGTTTTTCAAGGCGGTTGTTAATAGGAAATATCTTTAATGTAAAAAAAAAACATACAACTGATAAAAGCTTGATCCAATATCTTTCTTATATTATTATTAGGCCATTACACTGTTAATTTATTATGGCAGCTGCAAAACAACTTAACCCCCCCCCCCCAGTGTAAACAGAATGGATAAAATAATTTATAGAATTAAACCGGATGAAGTGCTTTTATAGAAATAATTTACTATTAAAAGGAAATATGCACATGGGCTTGAAATGGAGGTTTTTATTAAATGTGTTTTATTACTTATAGATTTGAGACTTGGCTACTTAACACAAGAGCAAATACAGAAATTTCAGACTATTCAAAAAAGTATGAATAGGATGGTGGTAGGAGTAACATGAAGAAATTAAAAATGAAATACGCGAGATAACAAACAGATATTAGATTATTGAAAGAATTAAGAAACTGAAGTAAAGTTAGGATGGACATATTACTGAAAGAGATGATAATGTTATGGATAATTGAAATACTAAACTGGATTCCAAAAGATTATATCAGACCTAGAAAGTGATCACATTGATGAAATAAAGAAATTCTGCTGGTATGATGTGGAGAAGAGAAGCTAGAGATAAATCGATAATAGTTGAATATGATGGCGATAATGAATACTAGCTATTACACTCCATTATATTGTTTTTTCCCCCCATATGTCATAGCATCGGCCGGGACGGAAACCCACAACCGTCTGCAAACAACTATTTGTTTGCAAGTAGAAGCATTGTAAAATTATAGCAGTTTTTTTTTTTTTACTTATTATCTTTGTTTAATTTTTAAAACTTTTATATATTTTATTTTTTCTATTATTTTCGCTTACATTAAAACTTCATTTAAACTTATTTTTTTTTATTATTGTAATCCTTTTTGATTACTTCTTTCAGTTTTCAAAATTTACCTTTTATTGAGACCAGTTGGAGAATTGTGAATTCATTTATATCTGCACAATATTGATTAAGCACCGACATGGAAAATGATTCTAAATAAACACATTTTGTTGATATCTACAGCGTATCCCCTTGAGCGCTTTTTCTAAATCATAGATTACATCTGATACAAAAAGAGTATTAAAGAAATCTGATATTTACAAAGCGCTATATATAAATTTTAATTTTGTTTTATATATCCACACATTCTCCCGACCGACAAGAATTTCGTTTACTTTATTGTATTTTATGCTCATACTATATGAAAAGATATTTTAAAAATGTAATACTTAATATATTATAAATGAACGCTCATTTCGTTGTTTAACAACTATCTATAATAAAATAAATCCTTTTTTTATATTTTTTATAAAACGTTATAAATATAGAGTACTGCTATTATATCATTAACATCATCATCATCATCATTATCATGTTCAACCATTATCAATCAACTGCAGGGTGAAAATTTTTCCAACTTCAATCCAGTGTCTCCGATTTTTAGCCTCTCTTTTCCATATCACTTCCTTATTTCATCCATCCATTTCACATATGGTCACTTCCTAGATCTTTTACAATCTTTTGGAATCTTGTTTAAGATTTTAACTTTCCACTTATTACCATCTGTTTTTTTGATAAGTCCAGTCCCTCAATTTTTTTAATGATTCCAGTAACACTTGTTTGTTCTTTTACCCAATATTTTGCTATTTCTATATGTAAGTATATATAAAGTTTTTCATATTGTAATGGTTCGCACATCCCATATATATGTAGATATATATGTATAAAGATTCTGTTCTGTAATGTTTAGCATTCTCCTGTTATGATTATAACCTGAGGTTCAAGCCTAGATGAGACTTGAGAGAGTCTTTAAAGATAGGTGAATATTTCTAAGAAAGCTAGACATTTTTTTAGATAATCTTAGAGAAGGCAATCTAGCTGGCCATAAAATTATTGGATAGTAATTGATTATTTAGCTATTCTTAGTTAGAAAATAAAATAAGAAACCCTCACTAATTAACAGTGAACCAATCTGATGAGAAAAGGCTTCTTCATTACTACATATCTTTCTTTCCCTTGCAGTAAAATATTTAAGCCATTTAACTAATAGTAACTCTATACATGGTTGATGGATACTTTAATTACTAATATCTAACACAATTTAAATTCTTTTTACAGAAACTTTGGTTTGCTCTGTTCCTCCAATGTGTACTTTGAAGCTGACTGAAAACTTTGTATCTGTGTCAGTACAGAGCTGCGGCCAGGCTACTTTGTGTCTTATGAAAGACTACCTATTTAGATGCACTCCTTCCCCAATAAAAAACGCTACTAACATTGATTTTTTAGAAAATAAATATTTTATAGAAAAATTGATTATCATTTTCAAAAACATTTACTTTGTATAAAACTGATCTTTAAATATTATTTACTGTCCCATTATCATTGTACCTCTCATCGAACTCTGCATTTGAAACAACAATATATTTTGTTCAATGGTAGTAGTTCTGATCAAAAGAATCAGACAAAATAAATGTTTAAAAATATACTTCCAGTAAAATCTTTATCCATTGTTTTCATATATTTCATTTTCTTACATTATTTGTCTTGTATTCTTTTTTTGGGCCCAGAATTTTTTCTATATGATAAAAATCTATCATTTTTTGAAGTTGGTTTTTATTGCATTGATTTGATTTAATTATTGCCAAATTATGGTCCTGGTAAACATTTTTTCTTATATATATATATATTAAAAAATTAAAAATATGTGAATTTTTTTTAAAGACGGGGGGGGGGCACATAACTAAAGCCTTTGCCCCTCTCTTATCAACAATAATGTTTGTTCAAAGATAGTTATGAGAGCTCACTTTTATGTTTTAATTCACTACCAGAGTTTGTGTAGGCTCATATGCCTCACTTGCATTGATTATTCTAGTTTATTACATTTATTCATGATATATATATATATTACCTAATCATTAAAAATCAGCTAACACACAATCCCAATATTGGGATTGAGTAAGTGTTTATTGGTTTTAATGATATATATGTATTTAAAATGTAAAACTATATATTGTTCTTTTTGTTCTCCATCCATTATTGGATTAAGAGAAGATTAGGAGATGGTATTGATACAAAATTGATTCTCAATATCAATTATAAAAATTTGCTTTTAAATTTTAATTCATTGCAAATGCTTCTACATATATTCACAGAAGCCCATCTATTTTTCTGATTTCATGTTTAACATGTTTTATGCATTATATATTTTATACTTTTTAAGAAAAATTGAAATGACATACAATATTTTTTGATCTTTGTATAATTCTTTCTTTGGACTATCATAAAGACTTGAAAATACATTTATTGATAATAGTGCTTCATCAGGAATGGGTTGGAGTATTCTCTTTTAAATTATATTTCTTGCAAATGTTTCTTTTATGTATACTTTTTTTTATCTATCCATGAATTATTATCATCATCATTATTTTCAATGATCATTAATTCACTGCAAGATGACTTCTCTAAGTTTAATTCAATTTTTCTAATCCATAGTCTTTCTTCTCTAATGACACCAATAAAATTTCTCTATTCAACTTTTACAATCTCTTAAGATACAATTTATGATTTCAATTATCTATTATCATTTCTTTTAGTAATATATTTAGTCTCTATATATTTCAGTATCTTAATTTATTCATATTATGTAAACAATACCCTGTTTGTTTTTTAGAAAAGTATTTCACTTTTGATCTGTTATTGTTATTATCTTTCCATACTTTTTATTTCTTCATTCTGTTATATTTATCTAAAATAAAATTGTAAAATACATTTATTAAAACATTTTTCATCATATATTTCTTTTTAAAGTTAAATTATTTATATCAACATTTCAACCAACTTAATTTTATTAATTTCACCCCTCATATTCTTTATTATATTACCAAGTAATTGAATTGTTAATTTTAATTCATAATTTATCTTATTCTGTTATTCTAAATATTGCCCAAGCTAAAAGTTTCTAAAGATTTTTTTTTATTACTGGTTAATAAATAACTTTTTGAACATTTTATATTAAACCAAACTTTTTATAAATTGCATTCAAAACATTAAGTACATTCTATAAAACCATCAACGTACTATAAATCCAAAAAATAAGATAAAGTTTTGTTTTCAAATTAAAAAGTTCACTTTCAAACATATATTGCATCTTGATTTCTGTTTTATTAGGTCAATAAATAAAAACAGTTGGAGAAAAAATGCATCCTGCCATAATAACAGTTTTTATTTCAAAGCCTCAGATTTTACACCTGTAGCTATACATTTCCTCACATTCCATCATAGAGAAGTTGTATAATATGAAAAGACTTTACACAAAGGCAAAATTCTTCATTAAGTAGCACCACTCAGTGTAAGTCAGAGTAAAAAGTACATGCAGGAAAGTTTGTGCTTAAAATTCCTATTATGCCTACTCATCCAATATCCTGAGACTAGTTTTTAGCTTGTGGCTTTCATAATTGAGAAGCCTTGGATCTGAGAACAGTGCATCTAAATCTTAGGATTTAATGATATCCATCAGTAGGCACCTTTTATCTTATTAGCTACTGTATTGAGATTTTGCTTCTGTGTAAACAGCTTGCGTAAGCATAAAGAATGGTGATCATGTGATGTTTAGTGGTTTAATGAAAAGACTTTTCAAGACATATAACTAAACTCAAACAATATCATAATCCCATTTGATGAATTGAGTCAAATGCTTTGACCAAATAAATAAAAGCAATATATAAATAACTCTTTTGTTCCAGTTGCTCTGCTTGCATTCTGGGCATTAAAAATGATAAACATTTTTGATTTTGTAGAGCCACAGAGAGCCTTTCTGGTAATTATTCATATATGATTGCAAAAAATCCTTGAAATTTCTTTTGCAGAAGTGGATAATAATGACATTCCATAATAATAACTGCAATTTGTATTTCATTTTTAAAAACTGGAATAAGAGAATCTTCTTTAAGAGTATGTGGTACAACTTTATGTGTCCATACATTCATAAAAAATCATTATTTTTTAAAGGTAATATTTATCATTTCTTTAAGGATCTCAACAGTATATACCATATAATACTAAATTGTCCATGCACTTTACTATTGTTACACAATGCTTTATTTACCATCATTTTTTACAATTTACAGTTTTGATTGCCCTAGCAATCTTTTTCAGAACTTTATATCTCCTAGCCAACTAGAAGATATAAAGTTCTGAAGAAGATTGCTAGAGCAATCAAAACTGTAAACTGTAAAAAAGAATGGTAAATAAAGCATTGTGTAACAGTAGTAAAGTGCATGGACAATTTAGTATTATATCATATACATTTGGCAATGCATTAAGAAAGAGTAGTTATTATACTTCTTAAAGAATCTCAACAGAACTTGTACTCTTTCCATTTTTAAGATTTCAAAAACCCTTTTGCAGTTTCAATAACTTTGTTATTTTTATCCAAATCTAAATTCAATAAATAGAATGAATATATCAATGAATGTTATCATCTCAATATTGAGATGATGTGATTACTCCTTCCATTTGTTCAAATACCATCAGTAACATATAAGAGTGTTATTGCTAGATTTAATAGGATTGTGATCCCTTTTCTGAGATCTTTATGCTGCTTTCAATGAATGAAAAAAATCTAAAATTATCATATTAAATGAATATCTGTTTATTTTTTGCATTTTTAATTCACTAATTATTTTAAAGCCTTCTTATAAATATTGTATTGTTGTCTTTAAATCTCTGTATTTATTATGAAATCACATTTCACTTATTACTTTTCCAAGTAGTAAATGACACATTTTCTTTAAATATCATATTTTCCTTTCACCAATACACTAATTTCATTGTTTGAAAAACTGTCATTATTTTATTTAAAAATTAAAAAATAGCACACCATTTGAGTTTATAACACCAATATACCAATAGAACTGTTCCAATATTTCTATGCACAAAGGAATAAAATCTTTATTTCTCTGAACTCTGGCATCTGAGATTAGAACATATGTATTAGTAGAATAAAAAATATGTTACATTGTGCAAAGATAAGTTTTCACCAATTTACCATTCATTGATATACTGAAAAATTCCATAAAAAGATATATTAAATATTCACCAAATAACAAAATGTAATAACATTCATTATTCTTTCATTGTTCAGTCTGCCTTCCAAAAAATAACTTTATGCTATTTACCTGTTCTATTAAACTTTCTTCAACTTTTTTTTTCTGCAAGACAATTTAGGGCAGATAAATTAATTAAAAATCTATCAAATAAATTTCTCATATTTCATGTATTTAGAAAAAAATAGATTTATAACCATTATATTTACTATTACCTACTGCCACCCAATTCACTACTATTATTGATAATAATGCATCATCTACCAGGCATGACAACCTATCCAAAATATATGAGGTAGAGCTTTTTAGATCACTTTTTTCAGGTTTTTTCCATTTCTGTATTAGATTGGGATTCTTGATTTAGGCTATGAAAGTGTACAATCTTTATCCAGATAAAAATCCTGTCTGAAATTCAGTTCAACTTGATTCAGTAGTAATTGTATTACCATAAAAAGAGATCTCAACAGACTGCTAGTTTAAAAAATAAAATTCGAATTAGAATATAGCAATATGGTTGCAAAAACAGAAAATCATATTTAGTATCAAGATTTGATAGTATCAAGAAATAACCAATAACACAAAAGGCTTGTGATGATCAAGCATTACTCCAAATTTAAGTAATTGTAAAAGTATAAGATTATTAATATGGTAAACAATATTAAGTACTATTTCCAATGTGAATGTTCTTTCAAAAACATAACATGGTCAGCATTTCCTATGCTCACACAAGCTGTTATTAACAGTAGCAAAATCAAACAGCAGTGCCACCCAGTGCAAGTCTTAGTAATCAATGGATGCATTGATTGATTTTTAAGACTTGTACTGGGTGACACTACTATATAAAAAGTTTGATACTGCTAGAAAATTTTTTTTAATAAACTAATATTCTATCCTACAAAGTAGCAAGAGAAAGTCTTCATCAGATATTATTTTATTTGTTATAATTAAGCTTTATATCTCAAGATCATTCTAACATGTGCATTTTGGAGCCCATTATATCCTAACAAAGCTGTGACTGTTAATATTAACACACAAGTTATAATATAATGTTCAAAATGATATCCTAGTGTCTTCACATATAACTGGTCTGATCAATGACAATTAGTCATTTGGATTCAATAATATTTAATTTTATATAATTTTCTAATCAAATAGTCTATTCTCTCAGAGGCAGTCAATAGAAATTATATATTCTTGTCTACGAAGTTTTAAAGTTAAAGTTAATAAAAGTCATTCCAAATATGATTTTATAAATTATTCCACTAGATTGAACTAAAAGAGTTATCTGACATTGTCATGTGATTGCTTATTTATTTTATTTTTTACTTTATTCTTATGGTGATTAGTATGAATCCACTACAGTATTTCTCTAGATTTATAGGTTCATTATTCAAAGTTCAGTTATCTATCATTAAAAAAGTATTAAATAATAATAGTAACAATAATAACAGCAGAAGTAAAAACAACAGCATCAATAAACAATAATGTCAATGTTAATAATAATGTACTAAAATAACAATCCACCCTCCCAGAAGACAAATCCAGAATGTTGGATAAGTCTTTCCTACATTTCTAATGCATCACAATCACTGAAAAAGATCTGTGATAACATATAAAGTTAGCCTTAGAACCCCTCTCACTTTAAAACAAATTAAAAATAATGTAAAGGATAGGATGCTTTCAGAGCAAACCCCACAAGTTGCATATAAAATCAGATGCAATAATTTCTCTCACAATGTGTATCATGGTGAAGCACATGCAAATGTTGCCATGAGAGTGAAACAACATAAATATCTGTATAACCATGCAAAAAAGAACTTGGAATATAAATTAATATTTTTAAAACATGAGTGAGAATATGGTCAAATTTTTGAGCCAGTAAGAGTAAAAGTAATTTGCTCCAAATAGGATGATAGGAAGCATAAATCCCCACACTATAAACAAAAAAGAATCTGGTATTTTCTTATCAAAGAAATGAAATACGTAAATTGTGTATTTACATAATGTGTATTTTATTTAAATGTTGTATAGCTTTCTGAGTCAAAATGTGAGGACTATGATTCTGACTGTCAATGTCAAAAGCTACTATTACTCTACTATTAATACTACTATGACTACTACTACGACTACTACTACTACTACTACTACTACTATTACTATTACTACTACTATTATTATTATAACAATAATAATATTAATATTAATAAGAATAATAATTACAATAATAATAATAGTATTATTATTATTATTATTATTATTATTATTATTATTATTATTATTATTATTATTAGTAGTAGTAGTAGTAGTAGTAGTAGCAGTAGCAGTAGCAGCAGCAGCAGCAGTAGTAGTAGTAGTAGTAGTAGTAGTAGTAGTAGTAGTAGTAGTAGTAATAGTAATAATAATAATTTAATTTAATTAATTAAATTTAATTTGTTAAACATATAATCTCCTTGTGATAAAAAATCACGCATGGAGCTTAACAAAAATACATGCGCAAATAAAATAAAAACATTAATATACAATAAAATAATTAAATAGAAATAAAAAGTTTTTCATTATCATCAATTATAATCCAGTTCATAATGAATTTTCTCAAAGTTTTCCTCCATAGGTCATTAAGATTAAATCCAATGTTTTTTATAAAAATATTATAAAGTCTTGGACCAAGATAACATTTCTGATATCTGCAATGAGTTTTAAAGTAAGCTGGTTCAAATAATAAATCAAAATCATTTGATCTAGTCACCATTATTGATGAAGAATTATTTTTATTTATTTCTTTGTATTTAATATAATAATACAAAATATTCACTAAAAATAATTGCTGAATAGTTAAAACTCCAGCACACTTATATAATTCAAGTCTTGGCAAATCCAGAGGTTTAAACAAAATAATTCTTAACGTAAAATTTTGTAGTGTTTGCAAAGAGACTTCAAAAAATATGCTGCAGTGCCACCTCATAATGTTATACCATAACAAAGTCTGCTTAAGAAAATTTGTTTATATATACTTAATAGGACAGATTTATTCTAACAATCTCTTAATCTATAAAAAATAAAATTAAGTTTTTTTAATTTTACTTGAAGTCAAAGAATATGTTTATCCCAATGTAAATACTCATCCAAAACCAAGCCAAGGTAAGAAATTGTTGAAGTCCTGGTAATTTTCTGACAAGACGTTTTGTTAACATAATGCAATTGAATTAAGTCTTTTGCTGGAATATTTAATAATAATAATAATAATAATAATAATAATAATAATAATAATAATGATAATGATAATGATGATGATGATAATGATGATGATGATAACAACAACAACAATAATAATAATAATAATAATAATAATAATAATAATAATAATAATAAAAAAAAAAAAAAAAAAAAAAATAATAATAATAATAATAATAATAATAATAATAATAATAATAATAATAATAATAATAATAATAATAATAATAATAATAATAATAATAATAATAATAATGATGATGATAATAACAACAACAACAATAATAATAATAATAATAATAATAATAATAATAATAATAATAATAAACATTTTGAATGTTTAACCAAGAAAAGGTAATGCTGTTTTTATTATTTTTATAAGTAGTAGTAGTAGTAATAGTAGTAGCCATTATAAAATGAGTATGTCTATTCTAACTCATAAAAAAGAAAAGAAAAAAAAACTGTTTTAGAAATGAGTTTTGCAATTATCAGCCAAATAAATCTGTAAAACACAAATACATCCACATATAGATCATGCTTCACTACTTTTCTAGCATATCACCACCATATTTTAAAAATTTCTCCAGATATTTGATCAAAAACTGCAATATTTCCATATTTAAAATTAGAAGGATTTGCTTTAACTTGATTAGGCTGGATATTTCTATCCAAATCTAAGTGAGTTGATAAAGTGAATATACTATTAAAAGTCAGCACCTCAATTCTTTTACCATTATTCAAAAGATTATCAAAATACTTCTTATTCTGTTCAAAATATCTTTGTCATATACAAGAGAGTACCATTGCTGTGTTTAATAGGATTGTGATATCATTTCACACGTTTATATGTTGTTTTCAATAAATCAAAAAAAGATCCAGAATAACCACAGTCAATGAATGGCTTTATCTTCATTGAAGTTTTAATCCATCATAATTTGTCAGTCATTGAATTGCTTCAGATGTTTATATATATATTTTTATAAATTTTCACATTTAATCTTATCCTTTTCCAATGCCACATATATACTTGTAATCAAATCACTAATAATAAGAGTATTGTTAGAAAACCATAGATTTAATTGCATTCATATCACACTTTTTAAGAAAATCCCATGCTTCACTCATACCACAATTTTGTAGATCCAAATTAGCAATTTTAGTGTTCAATATCTGTTAAAGTTAAATGCATATACTAATATTCCAAAAAACAAACATCAATTATTTTATAATATAATTAGAATAATAGCTATTTTTAAATTTAACTATTAAATGCCATTTTTTTGAGCATAGAAACATCTATGCTTCTTTATAGCAGTTTTTTGCCTAAACAAAGTATTTGTGATAATCAATTCATATATTGTGCAAAAATACAATAATAAATAACCCAAATATATAACTCTAAATGCCATTATTTCAAATAACTTTTGGCCCAAGTTTACTAATTGTACCAACATGTGCATTAAAGTCTTAAAAAATAAACTTGATCTTCTTATAGTATTGTTGTAATAATATCACCCAACAAGAAATAAAAGCTTTCTTTTCCTGAATTGTTTGAATCTAAGGTTGGAGAACCCTAGGACCATTTTTTGACACCATTGGCTTTTTATTGATACAATAAACATTTTTCAATAATAGAAGATACTAACACTTTACAGAAATGATAATATTATGCCTTCTTCTTTCACTAACTGACCTGTCTTTTCAAAAAAGCTTGTATCCATTCATCTGCTTTATAAAATATTTGTCATCTGGGAAAAGAGTTTCACTAAAAATTGCTATATTGATCTTAAAACTTGACAGCTTCTTAGCCATTTGTGTAATTCTGCATTCTTCTCTTGAGCTTGTATTAAGAAAAGTTCACACATTCTAATACTTCCTTTCCATTGCCAAAATGATTCATTAATAACTATAGTGTCTTGACAAAAGATAACAACAAAGGGTTGGAAGCCTAATTCTCAAGGGCTTGAATTAAAAAAAAAGAATTGAAGTCAGAAATCTTTTATCTATAGTCAAAGGATGGAAATGTTGCACAAATACACAATCCCATTAATGAATGATATTTCTGTAATGTAATTTTCACTACACCACTTTCATATAAGATAGGGACTGATTTCTATCCACTTTTCTAATATCTTGGGGAGGGTTGTAATCATAAACATATGACCAAGAACATGTGAAGATGATCTATGACCCTTAAATGCACATTTTGTGCTGAACCAGCACTCCTCAGTTGGCCCATAGCACATTTTCTTACACATATCTTTATCATTGCTTAGTATATATATATATATATAACTCTGTGGATGGCTTGTGTGATCAAGTCGAAACATCAGTAAATTGATATTAAAAGTTTTTAACACGGATGAACCCGCAAAATATGTATTTTATATATATATATATATATACATATATTATAACCTTTCTCTCCTTGTATTGTATTCTATGTAGCTAACCTTTCTATCCAGTATCGGGCCCCTCTAAATTTGGGCCGTCACAATCTGCCCTTTACTTATATTGTGTAACTACGTACACCTCGAGCCACGTTATGCCACAATCCATCCTTTCACCCTACGTGTAATTACGTGTATACTTATGTGTACTCCACTTCCCCCAAAATAAATAGTATAACATAGTGAAAATTGCCTCCCTGGGTTCTAGCTCTAATAATTAATGAGATATTCAATTAAATGTGTTACTAGCTCAGGTTTCTTAAATTTATTAACTTAGGTTCTGTTTTAGATTAACTCAAATAACTATTCTATAATTCATGAGATTAGAAGTGGAAATAAGGTGACAAAGTAGATTGCATTGAGATAGTATCCCATAGGATACCACCTCAATGGCATAAGAACACTATCCCCCCTTTTACTACTATTACATATAATAACTACATAGTATTCTTATGACTTCTGCAACTTCTAATCACTAAACTCATTTCACAATTAAAGTATTAATCTTTTATCTATCCTAACAATATTAGTAATTATCTAGCTCAGATAAAATAATCTCAGGTTCTTAAATTTATTCAATGTTAAATTAAAATAAAGGAGCAAAATATGATAAGGGATTTTGTGTCATAATTTACTACTCTGAAGTTAGATTAATAATAAAACAATAAGAATAATAATCACAATCTTCATTGTTTAATCTAACTAGTATAGCTTTTCTTTTATCGCAAATTTATAACCATAATAAATTAATTAATAACTCAATATCCTCCCTTTGTTTATCTTTTTCCTTATGTAATAAAATAATTAGTAAGTGGCAGTGTTTAGATAATCTGGTAAATGAAGCAAATGGTAACTAATAGCATACAATTTAGCAAATCACTATAACAATGGATTTATGACCAATAATGCAATGCAATTTTATAATTATTCAATTACAAAACATCAATAAATAATTAAGATTAAATATACTTTTCTATTTATATTTTGTGCAAACAATTATATACTTTAATTTAATGATGGTAAACACATCCTATGAATTCATGCAATGATGTAGAGAAAACAAAACTCAGACACAAGTTTTAATAACAAAATTTAGAATTTTATTAACAACAATCAAAATTAAGATAAACAAACAAATCTATTTACATTTATTTACAAGGGATATCCTCCTTTCTTTTAACACTACAAAAGTTAAATTATACATTTTTAGATTTCTTTTATAGTTAATTTAATTTATCATACTTTTATAAGTTATTTTTTTTTATTTCTCATTAAGTTTATTATATTACTTAGTTTAACTATTTTATGGATAATACTATTCTTTACCTTTTAATATTAACATTACAGTATTATAAGTTATATATGTGGATAAACATCCTTTATAAACATTATAAATTTACAATCAATATGGTTTTTCCTCTTAAAAAAATTACATTTTCTTATAACTCTATATAAGTCACTTTACATATTGTGCAAATATTATTACTATCTATTACGTTTGTTATGTAATGCTCGTAAACTCTAATACATTTTTCATAAGTCATACTCATGTATAATGCCATAACACGAGCTTAATTATTTCCTGTTTCAGTTTAACATATATTATAATCATCGAATGTTATTACATTCTTTAAATATGCAATACTTATATTTTTAAATATAATCAACAGTAAGAACACGTTAAATCATTTTTTTTAATATTTTTGTATATTTCTATTTGAGTATATTTTATCAAATTATAGTTCATTTCTTAAAATTAAAATAATTCTCTGACTCTTTCCTTTCTTAGGACATATGCATCTTTTCAATAATCATAATCTACTCTCTGTTAATACCTAACTATTCTTATTTCAAATAACAGCATGACATACATTCTAAAATATCTATTGTTTCTTTTCAATAGACTTATCAAATAACGATGTAGTTGCAAGAAATACAGATAAAGATAGCGAAAGATGTATAGGATATTGGGAAGATAGATAAATAACTCATCAAAATATATACTTCAAAATGTATGGAACAGTGTGGATCGGGCCGACATTCCTTGTCTTATAACCCTGACGATAAGCATGATGTGGCAGCTATTTATTCAGCTTTACCAAACATCTAATAAGATTCACAAGAAAGATAAAATAACACTGTCCATGACAACATGTGTAACAGTCGTAGGGTTTTGTTAACTACACTGATTACCATATAAAACTACTTATAATTCCATTCCCTGTAGCATCCTAGTTTTTAATACATCATCTTGGTTTCCGAATCTCCATGTACTACCAAGTCACTATCCAAACTATCTCTCAAGATTTTCACTGTATCCAACATCGATAAAACTAACTACCTTTTAAAACAATAAACAAAATTCACTAATATAAAAACATTCCCCTATTCTATAAGAACAATTTGCCTTGCTTTATTACACTGTAAGTTCAACCTCTACGTTTTATTAAATAACACTTAAATATCCTAATCGGAAAAATTAACAGAAAATATGACATAACCATCGATTATATTGCTATATTAATCACATATAAAATGAGTATAGTATGCATATTTTTAAAAAATCTAATTACATCTCATAGTGTTTTAGAGTGTTGTTTTTTTCTTTCAAAATGCATTTTACAATAATTGCAACAATAAAACTTTTCATTACATTCATTCGGTTCACAGCTGATCTAAATAAATAAAACATACATTATATCATGAATAACCATAAAATGTACCAAAATAATCTTTTACCTTCCTATTAGAGTTCGTAGTGGGTTTCTTTCTCCTCGAGCATCGCAAACATACAAAATTTCCACACACATACAATTTTATTTGAACATTCAAAATAAAAAAAAAACATATTATTTTATATAATGTTATATTGCAAATTAATGTATTTGTTTCCCTATTGCTATCTAAACTCAATGTTTAACTTAGATTAATAAAGAAAATAATTTAAACCATAATCACATATTTTCTGGCGGTAAATCTTGGTTAGTCCCATAATATTTATTATTTCTTCTTTTATCCGAATGTTCTCCTTTCTGATTATTAAAGTTTTAAAAATAAATTAGTTCATTTAGTTAACTGTTTAGACGATCTTTAGTTTCAATGTTTAATTCAAAATTATTAAAATATTTATTTAGTTATCCCACGAAGTTTTTAATGTTCGGGCGAATATTACCTCGGCGCTTTGATGCATCTTTATTTCTATCAGAACTACAAATATTTATATCATTACGGTACCAAATTGCGTTTTTCCATGGATCCAATATTTTATATTTATTTCTCTGTAAACTATTTTTTTTTTCTTCTTCTTCAGGCAAGTAATTTCCTTGGTAATTTCACTTTTATTCATTATTATTTTATATACATTTTTGATCTTTAACTATTTCTAGAGTAATTGCTCAGGTCGTCTTAAAGAAAGTAATTCATAAAAATCTTTTTGTCCATTCATTTTTACATGAATAATATTTATTTTATTTTTCATTATATTCATTAACTTTGCGCACAATGTCCTTTCATTAATTTTACACGCACCAAAGCATTTTTGTAGTAATACGCTATACAAACTATATCAATGAACGACATTAACATTTTTGAAATATTACAAAATTTATAACTTGGTTTTAAGAATCCATCCATTTTTTATTGAAAATTTAGATTATACTTTAATAGAATCCACTGGCAGGTAACTGTGGAGTTAGTGAAACATCATTATGAGAACTTTTTTAAAATTTTATTCTTAGATTCGCTTCGAAAGATTTTAAAATGTTAGTTATTTTCTTTCAAAGATATTTATTAAAAATTCTAATAAAATTGACTAATAATTGAAGAAAGAAAGAAATTTTAAAGAGCTTAAAATTTTACCTCTGCTCTGGAGTCAACACATTTTTGTTCTCCCAGTTTATACAATTAATTGGCGCGATTTCTCTCGTCTGCCAAAATCTATCTTTTTATTGGTCACTCCCTACTTTGGTTTGTAAACATTTTCTAAAGTTTTAAAATTGTGACATAATAGACTTAAATATTAACCTATTATTATTTTTAAATTAATTATTATCTATTACAATTTAATTACTTCTAAATAATTTTGAAACAATAATTAATAAAGATGTATAATCTTATTTTTTATTATAATGTGTGACAATTCCATCCAGTTCCATAATATACTATTTAAATATTTTAATTATTCGTATTAATTTAAACTGGTACTTATACATAAAATATTCCAGACAGTCACGTAGACATTTCCGGTGTTTAGTCTATTTTTATCTGTCTTAATAAATTTGCTACTTATATCATTTAAAATGATTATATAAAATTTTGAAAAATAATTTAGAAAAATATAGAACTAGATGCAATCCTCACTCTCACAATACTTATTATTAAATATATTATATTAACCTTTTATTGCCCATTTATAATTTATAATATTAAATACTATATAATATTAATTTTAAAATTTTTTAGCAATTGACCATTTATAACCATCATTGACCTATAGGAAAGGGCACAATATATATATAAGTGAAATAACTCTTATTATTAAGAGGAGAGAGGTTGCCTTGACAACAGTGAGAAATATTGATTATTATCTATATTGATATGTTTAGGTGGTTATTGGTTTCTAATGGTTATATATATATATATAGCAAATTACTACAGTTTATTTGATAAGTGTCAAGTATGGTGCCTTCACAACTTTGACCCAAATCACAATGAAAGTATATCAATAATTTTTATTAATTATTCATTAGACTAGAGCTTATCCAATAACAATAATATTTCTGTAGGGTAATTTTCACTACATACAATGTAGGAACTACTATCCACTTTTAACAACTTGTTGAGGGTTTAATCTAAACATATGACCAAACACATGTGTAAAAGTTTTATGATCCCAATGATAATGATATGTGTAAAAGATTGTGGTCTGGGCATACTTATGAATGTTGGTTCAGAATGAAATTGCATCTTGGACATCACAGATCGTTTTTATATGTCTCTGATCATATGTTTATGATTACATCCCTTCATAAAGTGTTAAAAGTGGATAGAAACCAGTCCCTACCTTATGTGAGAGTGGTGTAATAAAAATAACACTACAGAAATAATATTCATTACTGGATAATCTTTAGTCTAATGAATGATTAATAAAAATTGTTATTACACAATCTCATTATTGCAATTAGTGTAAAGAGATTTTT
The DNA here is from genome assembly GCA_028023455.1 of Epiperipatus broadwayi. NCBI lineage: Eukaryota > Metazoa > Onychophora > Udeonychophora > Euonychophora > Peripatidae > Epiperipatus > Epiperipatus broadwayi. Next base: position 738,079 of record JAQFVV010000070.1, read on the forward strand.
GATGTTATGAGAGGTTCATGATAACTGAATCCTACAATAACTTAAATGACTGAAGAAGAAAAAGCAGGAGACAGAAAGTCTGTTTATATTAAAAACAGTAGAAACTTTTGATGAACCAATATCCTATCATAGCAAACAGCAGAAGCTCTTGGTTAAGTATTGTTTATTTGTTATTCATAATTGGGCTTCATATCTAAAGGCAATTGGTCCATCACCTGTGGAAACCATCTAGTAGCTTCATATTACACAATTAAAAATAATTTGAATTCAAAAATTCAAACAAGAAATAAGTATAAGTATATAAATTTGACTTCATAAATTTTTTATGAGTTCCACCTGTATGATAACCATTATAAATCATCTCTGACTAGGAAATGGTTTTTCTTTTTCACTCAGACAATCCTATGATTGCTTTCTTTTTCTGTATAGATTTATTGTTGTATTAGTTTGTTTATAAATGCGGCTATTCTATTTTTTTTGTTAGTGTAAATATATACACTTTAAAATTAAATGGTAAAGTACTTTTACAATATAATAATACTTCTATTATATAAAACAGAGAAATTTAAAAATAATATAAAAAACACTATTGCCAAGCGACTTCAACTCGTTAGTGTCCTTATCAAGGCTGTTTTATACAATAGATGTATTGTTATATTATGATTTATATTTTATAATAATAGAATTAATAGTTTGATTAATTTAAAGTACCTTTAATCTTTTAATTAAAACTTTTCTTAAATATTACATGTTATCAACTATTAATTTTTTTAAATAAATATATAGGATTAAAAATTAAATCGGAAAAAATCTGTTGTGATTAAGGTTCGTTAAACGTATATTGTTTTCTTAATTATGAATATTTTCCTGATAACTATATATGTTTAACGATTTTATCATCTCATTAAAATTACTTGGTTGAATATTTCCTCGTTTATTTATTAAAAATAGAACAATGCTTGTAATTAATACAACTACTGTGAAAAGTTATAAAAAAATATTTGGAATTGTAACGATTTTAAAATGCTATTTGTATATATATGAATTGATAAACTTTTCTTAAACGAATTGTAGTTAAATTCTAAGCTGTAGGAACACAGTAATAAAAGCTTCATTATAGACGTATCTAAAAATCTTGAGGTAAGTGCTTTCGATAGCTTGCTTATGATATCATATTCTTAGCATTGATTGGTGGAAAGAAGGGTGGAGGGTATAAATAGGATGTAAATCTATGTAATTGTATCCAAATGAATTAGATAGCCCATATAAATACGCTGGTCTGACAACTTTTCTATATAAAAATTTAAACATATGCAAACTAGTATCGGATTGGACGTCTGACATTGATAATTACATTAATGAATCATATCTTGTTGGCTTCAAATACAGGCCACTCATTAACATTATCAACAAATTCTACAACAAAATCAAAACAAAACCCCCTCCATCAGATCCCAAGCCATGAATATTGTTTCCTTATTTCAACTAAAGTCTTCAAGTACATAAACAGAGTCAGATTTTGCACCCCACCTTCTATAAACAGGTTGATCAACAACTTCAAAGATAAACTCTCCACTAAACATTTTCCCCACATCATTTATAAGACCACTTGCATTTAAGCTGGTTGTAATGCAGTCTACTATGAAGAATCACATGCTAGCCTTGCAACAAAATTGTCCCAACATCAGCACCTATACAAAAATGCCTAGATTAATACAGAACACAAATCCATATTTTGCGATCATTAAAACACACTTGGCCACACATTTGAACCTGTATCAGCCAGTGTTGCATGCATCAATTGAAATAACCCCCAAATGTAAAATAAAGAAAACATGGTCACTACAATGACTTGAACTCCATAAATAAAAAGAAATCCTGCTTCCCTCTGTCTAAAAATGGACTATATAATTCATTTGGGGTACATTTATATAAATTTACACCCTATTTATACCCACCACCCTCCTGTCTACCATTCATTACCATAAATATGATATCAGAACTAGGATATCGAAAGTGTTCCTAGTGCTGAGAATTTAATTAAAATGCCAATTAGCATAAAATAGATACAGGATTAGAAATTATTAAAAAAACATTTTAAAATTAAACATAATTATTTTCATATAAATATACATTTGACTTTTGACATTATTCATATAAGTTAATAAGGTTTTATTTTGAGCAATAAAAACTCAGTAGCCAAGAGTTTTAAGGTGTGTCAGTTCTTAATAAAAACTGGGATTAATTTATTTATCAAACATTGGAATATCTTTAATGAAATTGGCATAAAATATTACTTATTTTAAACTTCTCCATAAATCATTTATTTGTAATGCAGTATCTTGTAGAATTTCCATTTTCACACCCAGTTATACTTCAAAATATAATCCCAGAAACTGAAAATTTTATTTGCTTTCTGCATTCAATAACATGATATCAAGTCAATATTTACATATTCATTTGTTTAAATAATTATGCTTGTCACCAAAATATGTAATTTGTCATCTTAGTACAATTACAAGATTCTGACTCTTGATATCTATCTTGTGTATACTGTTGATACTGTAGTTCATTGTAGTAGAAATGTTCTTGAGTTTATATCTACTTCATTTGGTAAGTTAATAAAAAATTTCTACATAAGCCATTTGAACTTTTGAACCTTTGAATAATAATTATTCAGGAATAAAATGTTAGATAAGTATTAATAGATATTCAAAATCATGCCTATACTTATACGTGCTATAATTAACCAATAACTATATTTATTATATGCTAGTAAAGTAAAAATAATAAGCAATTATCTATTAATTAAAGCTATTAATTCTTAAATGACAAAATATTTAGTAATGATAACTGTAATTTAACTCTGTATTTCTTTGCTCTATCTCATGTTGACTTTATTATATCTAGAAGGTCATTATATATATTGTATAAACCACTTTTTTGATGATGATAATCTAATACCTGTTTCTTCTACTGGACATGTAATGCAGTTCAAATGAATTAACTTATATGTATACCCAGCTTTATTTGGTTGTATTGTATTATATCAACATTAATAATGATAATAAAATCACTAGTCAGTTATATTTCCTGAGCACTCTACACCAAACCAATACTAACAGGGTAAAGCAGAAAAGTTCTTATCCACAAACATTTTTATAGGATAAGTACTCTTTGCTGAAAAAAATCTTTAGGATCCCTTCTAGTAACATCACATTAAGAATGATATTACATCCTACATTGCTCAGCGAAACATGTAGATTTCTCAGGATATATGACAAACTATTTCTATCTAGATTTGAAATGTGATTGAGTAAATGAATGATTAGGTTCTAAAATATTATAAATAAAAAAGTACATAAAATTTATTTACAAAAATTAAAACATTAATGATAATTGCAATATACTTCTATACAAATCAAGTGAATACAAGTAAATGTTAAAATATAGATGTATCCATATCAGAGAAAAGTCAATCCAACTTAACTAAATTTGACCCATGAATTGAGCCATGAGTCCAATATTTCTTTATGAATGATTGAACCCCATCTTCCTGCATTTATTGTTAATTAACAAACAAATATGTAAACATAATAACAAGAAATAATAAAGATAAAAAACCTTCCACTAAATAACCCAAAATATTACAAGTCAAATGAGAGGGAAAAATTGTTATAATAATCAAAAGTATTACGCATCAAAAAGAATATAAATATTTTATAGATATGTGTTGTAATAATTTTTATAACACTTTTATCTAAATAAATGAATTTTATCCATATCTGTTTAGAATTTCGATTTTTACTACTAGTTGATTGAAATAGGTTTGAACATTTGGGATTTTATATACATAGAAGTCACTAACTACCCCAAGTTAATCAATTGGTTTATTTTCTTTGGCTATTTTTTTTTTACTAAAGATATACCCACAGTACACATATGTTTTATTTCCATCTTGGACAAATCCATAAAGACCAAGTTAGAGATGATAGGCATCTGCTTAACTTTTACTGCAATACCTTTTGCATATGTGCTTAATGAGAAAGAATTCATGATTTAGAAGATGCCTGAACAACTAGAAAATGCCAATCTGTTGAGTTAATTTCTCCTAAATACAGTTAATAAAGTATCAATTTTTCTCCTTTAGTTTTTTTTTTGCTTTTCTAATCTCAGTCTCATTTATCTTTTTTCCTGATCTCTCCATCATTGTTGTAGATCGCTTCTGGTGTCTCACCTTATTTATACATCACAGTAACACAATAAATCGAGGTATCTTTTACAATTAGTTTTAACTGATTACATTTTTTTATATACCAAAGTGCCATTTTTTTTTAAAAAATAAATATAAAAATATCTTTATTCCTCTTACATTCACGTTCATTAACTTTTCTAAATTCTTATTTTTTTCTTTACAACAAAACACAAGATAAGAAATAAATTATCCCTTAATTACCATAATTAGATAGATTATCTATTTTTGCTCATAAAAGTATACTAATTAGGTTAAAAAAATTTTCTTGGCAAAAAAAAATGTATGTATACTTTACTACTTAAAGGATAGAAAATAAATAAAAATAGAAAGTTATATAAAAAAATTTTGGCTTTGTATATTTTTATTTATAACTCGAATACTTTTAATAATTTATATTTTTCAATGGAATATATGAATTCTCCATCCAATTTTATTTAAGATTTTATAAAATGGCCAGGAAGTTTATATGGTCAGACTACATTATTTAATAGAGTATGAACCATTACAATACATATATAAATTATTATACTTATTATTTAAGTAATACTTTGGGCGCAATCTGAAAATTATAGTTGCAATTTGTAATGTTATAATTAATTGTTTATTAGTCAATATTCAGAACAGATTATATTTACCTGTTTAAAAAGGTTTATTTAAACTTCTTTGTATCAATAATTTCAGTCTTTGTGGCCAATTTGCAATCTTTAGTGTCTATACATAAATAAATTGGACCATAAATAAAGGTGGAATTCCACTATTATTGTTAAAAGGAGGTTGCTTTGACTACATTTGAGATTCTTGATTGTTATTTATATTGGGATTGTCTAAGTTTGACTGGTTTCTAATGATTTTATATATATATATATATTGTACCCTCACTTCTCGATATATGATATAATTTAAAATATGACTAGCTCAATAAAATCATTATACTCAGCTAAAATATGTACAATTATCTTTAATATATTTTTATAATATTATAACTTATCAGATTTATTACAAACTTATCAAAAATTAATATAGTTTAATATTATGTACTACTTAAATAAATACTTACTAAAATCATGAGACTGTGAAGTGAAGTTACAATTGGTAATTGGACTTACATTGAGTCAATGTCTTTCCAAGACATTGTCTCAATGGCATAAGAATACTATTACTTCTAATTATCTCATTACTAACTCTACAGCACTCTTATGACTTTTATAAGTGAACTATCTTTAATAATAATAGATAAATAAATCTCAATCTTTTGTTAAGGAAATATAATTAAAGGATCTCAGGTTCTCCTAATTATCTTAAAATAATAATAATTATTCATGTAGATAGGAATGATAAGGGATTTAATATCAAACCTAAATACACCTAACTTATTCTAATAATAATCACTAATAATAATAATCTTTAGTGTATAGCTTAATCTTATCTATTTGATCATACCATTAATCATCAAGAAAATAAGTAAATCATATACATGTCTTTCATTTCCATATAGTATCTTAATTTTAAAATATACTAAAATCTTATAATTTAACAATTTGTGGCAATAAATAATATTATACTCTTATATTGTGTATTATAATTACTTTGTGACCATTGTAATATTATATGTTATTGTCAATCAATTTCTATAAATTATATTAATAAAATATTGTGTTTCTTTCTCTAATAATAAAATAATAAATTCATATTGTGCAAATATTATGTATATTCAAATTATCTGTTGTCAAATGCTGTGGTGTAAAATAATGAATTCGACACACTTTTAAAAAAACAACTTAACAAATTTATTTACATCAACTTTAACATATAACTTATTTACACTATTTACATTTACAAATGGAACTAAAGAAAATAAAACAAAATAAGAAAAAATGATAATACAAGATTTTACACTGTTACTATTTCCATAATCATAAATAGATAATTTATACATTTATTAAATGTTCTAATAATAACATTTAATCAAGTTTATGACTTTAATTTTAATAAACATCATTTGTTATCAATTAGTATAAGAAAAGGTTTATGTAAGATATCATTCACGTAGCATGTAAGTAAATAAACATACTTTAATAAGTAAAATGCTATTTCACTTAAGTCTTACTGCTATTTATATTATAATGTACTAGTATGTATTACATTTACTATCAGTATTATTCAAAGATCAATTAATGTATAAACTGATATAACTTTGTAATATAATAACAATTATTGTTTATAACTATTTGTTTCATTCCAATATAATGTCATACTACATGTCTTATCAAAATATGCAATACGTATATGTTCTTCTAAAATAATATTTTAAATTATTCAACAATTTCAAATTTTATAACGTATTATATTAAATAAAATTCTATGATTCTTTTTATTTAAATCATTACTTTCTTTACTTGTTATTCTTATTCCTTCCTAATAAACTTCTATCTACAAAAGTCATTTTAACCTTATTTAATTTCAGAAAAACAAATGACCAATTTTAAAACAAAATAATAATAACGATCCAAATTCTCTTATACCTCATCTTCTATATACAATAAGCCTTCAATCAAAATATAAATTTCTATGTAAAATTAACTTACTTATCTAATAAAATAAAATATAGGTTTTATATACTTCTTACTAACTTGAAAAGAAAAATAAATAACTTACACTAATAATAAATTTAATTCCTAATATTGTAACAGAAACATTAAAATTTATTCATGAAAGAATCATATAATTATTTCTAGGTTCTCATATTATGTTGTACTAAATTTATATCATCAATTTAAAGTATGCATATTAAAATAAAACTGCTATTATTAATCTTATGCGTGTATATTATTTAAATATTAATACATTCATTCAACAATCAAATAACATTTGGTTGATCTAAAGAAAACATAGCAAATACATCAAATTATTATTACATAATTTTTACCATAAATGATACTTCAATGTATAGTCCATCACACGATGTCCTCCAAGATTTCAGTTTTACAAAATAATTTCACATTTACACTCAACAATTATTCTTTAAAATATTACGTGTTGTATAATTATAAAATAAACTTTATGCAATACAATGTTATATTAATATTTAGCTTTTTTAAAAAATATAAATGTACCTTTCCTATCTTTAATAAATTAATAATTAATTAAATATTTATGTTAGTTAATAAATAAAAAACATATTACATAAAATCCAACGGTGTCTTCTTTTCACTATAATTGTTCTTTTTCCTAGGCACAAGTTTTCACCAAACATTACTTCCTTTTCCGGTACATCACGTGTTTTTTAAAAGTTTTTATAGAATAAATGAAAACGTTCTTTTTTTTAAAAATAAAATAAAAGTCAAAGTTAGTTCCACCATAAAATGAAATAATAATTAAAATAGTTTTTATAAGATCCGGATTCATTTCTTTTAAAGATAAAAAAAATATTATTTAAAAGTTATTATTTTTTGGAATTAGTCTATAATTTACAAAGTTCTTATTTAATTATTTTTTAATTGATTTGGATATCCACGTATATTTGATTTGCGCATTCATTAACAAATATCTAGGTAAGATTACTTTTAGAGTCTTCTGTACGACCAGCGTTCAGACTTTAATAATATAATATTTTTTTTTATAGGTAATTCTTTACCCATTAAATTTCCAATTTATTTGCCTTTTTAAAACTGTCATAATTTAGTCTTTTAAACCATAAAGACTTACCAAGGCAAATATTTATATAATTATTATTATTTACCATCTTTACTAAGATATATACTTAGATTTATAATTTATAAATACTTTCTTCATAAAGAAGTATTTCTCATTCTTTTAAATATCTATTTTATAAAAATTAATTACCATTAGCTTTTAAATTTATACAAAGTCCAACGTATTACTTTTATGCATCTAATAACTCTCCTAGTTAATCCAGCATCTGTTAAATTTTTAGTATAAAGTCTCCAATACATTTTATCCTTATACGATGTTCCCATGACTATTTGATAATAAATTGAGCTTCAATAGGAAAACGATCAATAGGAAATTATAATAAATTAACACTGCATATTTGTCGATAAACTTTTATAAATTATTTTAAAAAACTACTCTCTTATAATTTTAAATGATTTTGAGAGCGTCTATAATTACTTAGCTATTTCTAATAGCACACTTTACTTTAAGAATTTCAATCACTATTCCCCTCCGAACAATTGAACCTTGGTTTTATACCGGAAGAAACTTCCCATTTGATTGGTGAATTAAACAATCAACTTGCTAGCTTATTTACATATTTTACCAACAAGACAGAATTAAAAATAAATAATGACTTATTTAATATTTATTATTTATCACATTATTAAATTCTTAAATTAATCTTTATCGTTTATTTAAATCCATTAAACATTTTTTTAAAATATTCTTTCTTACTTTATTTCACTTTTAACTTTTATAAGATTATTTTTATAAACAAACTAAGTCTATTTTTATTCGTTATGTTTTTAAGCAGTATTTTAAAAATCAGATTTAATGTTTCGCATTAATTATTTTTATTTTTATCTCATGATAGCCAAAATAATATTTATAAATTTTATAACAGAATTTTTAAAATAGCTTTGCAACTTTACTAAAAAAAACTCCCAAGCATGTGTGTATGTGTCTAAGTAACATCTGTTTTACAACACTACTACAAACGCTTGTAATAATCTAAAAATAAACTAACAATTTCATTTTTTAAAAATAAATATTTTTAAAATAAATAATATCTTATAACAATTTTTAAAATAATAATTTGATATTATTAAAATCAAACATTAATCTTCTATCATGTAATACTAATAATTAAAATATTTATATTCATTTATTAAATATTAATCTTTATCAACAATAAATAAATATATGCATTTAATTTTAACTTGTCTTTTTAAAACTTTTAACTTTAAACATTTATTTATTAAATTTATTAATGCAGTATTGATTATGGCCAGTTTTCCCAACCATATACTATTATCATTCCCATTGAAACGTCTCTCTCAAACATCAGCACAATTTTTACATATCAAATACTCATGTAATTACTTTAATTACACTTTTTTAAAAGATTATCATAAATAAATTAACATCATATAGCTAAATATATCTTAAATTTAAAATTTTTAAATAGATTGATACAACAATTTATGAAGACCCATACAAAAGGGCACAATATATATATATATATATATATATATATATATATATATATATATATATATATATATATATATATATATATATATATATATAGGTAGAGAGAGAGAGAGAGAGAGAGAGAGAGAGAGAGAGAGAGAGAGAGAGAGAGAGAGAAATTATTAAAAATTGAGATTTAGTTTTGTTTGTATAAAATATTCATATAATTAGATAATAAAGGAATGTGAAATTAAATCAGGGCTGAGAAAAATGTATCTAATTAAGGTTATAAGTAAATAAATAATTGAATATGTAATTAGTGATGAATGCAAAGGAAATGTATATCAAACCTAATCCTAGAAAAGGACATATATTTAAGTAATAAGTAAAATCAAGTGAAGTTCTATTATTCTCTCTAACATAGCAAAAAAGTAAAGTAATTAATGTCTCCTGAAGTCCAGAATGGAATTGTGGGAAAGTATTAACTAAGAAAAAATCTAGAATTGTAAATGGAATTCACTGTGTTTTTGGTGGTTTCAGAGAGAAGATGAGATCTATGGTAACCAGGAATCTGGTCTGAAAATAAAATACAAATGCAGAGTATCCTATTAAAATAGACTGATCTTTAATATTATTTTTTACATATCTTAGGTTTTTCTTTTATATTTTGTAATTAATATACCTTTATAGTAATGACTAATTCTAAATTATCTATAGAAGTGATTGTAAGTAATTATTTATTAATGATACATCTATGCAAATGAAGTTAATCTTTAGTTAATCTTTGAATTCCCAGATTGTTTGACTACTGTTTCTCATTCTGCATAAATTATAATGTTATAGTATTACTATAATATTAATAATACTTTCTTTAAGTAGAAAAATAATTGTAAAGAAAAAATTGGGATGCATCTATACTAAAACTAATGGGATTTATTATATTAATTATAATTGAGAGACAGAATCTATAAAAAGTTTATATAACAAATTCACTTTAAAGTATAGTTTGTTGGACAGATAATTGATTAATATGATACCAAATTAAAATATTAATTACATTAAAAGTCATCTTATTCCAGTTTTATTTATAAAAAGGTTTCATGTTTATTATTATTCTTTTTTAGAAATATCTACTATCTGTGTTAAACTTCAATTATAGTAAACAAAAAATTGCTAATTTATTTATATATATATATTCATTATTAGTAGCAAGCCGTTTGGTCCTAGGGAACCAAGAATTTTGATGTGGAATCCTATGAATAATTATCTATCTGCATGCCAATCTTGTTTATTAATATTTAGTCTGTGCCATAGTGTATATATGTGAAACTAAAAGTAACCAGTTCTTTCCTCTTATTTAATAACTGTTTGGCATTAGTCCAACCTCCAAATCTTTCTTTATTAGTCTAAATATTCATCATCTTTGAGCTTATTTATTCGCTCACTTTTTAATATATATATATATATATATATATATATATTAAAGTGAGCGGATAAATAAGCTATATATATATATATATATATAAGAGCAACTATATGAATTCTGTATGAGCAATCTATCCTAGACTAGAATATGCACTTGCAAAATTAGCAGACCATAAAACGAGAATAGGATTTGTCATATTAATTAAATATAAGCATAGAGTTATTAACCACATGCATATACACTTATATAAATGTTAAGATGAGATCCCTGCAATAATTTCATCTCATCCACTATTGATCACCTCTGTGTGCATTATGTCATGTTTGTTTGATTTCATTTTATTGTTTTAATAAACATATTTAAAATATAAACTCATTTCATATCTTTCTTGCTTGCAATCTAATTCCAATCCATTATCATTATTATATATGTATGACATGCATTATAATTAATCCTTGATATAAATCAATTAACATGTTAAGTAGTTTAATTTAACCCTTTAGTTAAATTGTTAGTCCTTTTTTTAAAGTCTTATGTCTCTTCCTATTTGGAGCTGGCTCGCCGAAGAAATTGAGACCGGTGTGTAACCTCAGAAATGTCATTTATAAGGCGTTAAATCATGGAGTGATAAATGAATTGAAGCTTGTTCAGATTCGGGATCTCACCATCTTATTTTGGTCAGCTTTAGTATATTTTTCCTGCACTCTGGATTTTGTTATGTGAATGTACAAATGTGACTGTTACAATATATATATATTGTAACGAGCACAGACGTTCGTTACATTGTTGTTTTTTTTATTTATTAAACATGAAAGTAAATTAAAAAGTTCGCATTTAAAAATTTTCTTTTAGAATTAAAAATTGAAATTAAATATCATCTTAAACTCGTATATATTAAATCGCACAGATAAAAAAAAAATTATTAAAATAAAACTGTATTAAAAATAGAAAAGGTATTTTAAAAACAAAAACTTAAAAGGATTTAGAGATAAAAATATATATTTGATTTGGAAAACAGGTTAATTAATCAGAAATGGAAATGATTGTTAATTAGTTAAATGTAAACCAGACTTGGGCATTTAAATGTAAAAACATTGGTCAGATAGGGAAACAATAGAAACTTTTAGCAAATGAAATAAATCCATTGGGAAATCGGACCTCAACGAAAAGGATCATCACATCGATGACGTAATGTTAAGTCAATCTTTCAAAGTAATATAAAAGGAAAATTTGGAAATTATTAGTTAGTGAGTTGTTATGATTATTACGATGTGACAGATAGATGTTAGTGCAGAGGTGTGGGAGAAGAGATTGAAGGACGCACGTTCAATCCCTTCAGTTGTTATAAAATGGAAAAATGAAACATCGCTTTTCTTATATTCAGAGGACCACAGGATCATTGGGAAATTTAACGCTGGATTTCAAACGGCAAGCAATTGTAAAAGATGAACATTTCTAAAACTGTAAGAACTTTCTAAGATAGATATAACGAACAATATTAACTTGAAACAATAAGAACTCTAAATTTTAAAACTTTTTAGTAAATAATGCAATAGAATCCTATCTGACCAAACTAAATTCTTTATTAATAGTGTTATTTGATGTATTTTTTTTCTTATTTATGTAAAATCATTTCCATTTATTTATTTTTTTATTCTTTAAGTTTTTATCATGTTTTTTTTGTTTTTTGTTAAATTAATTATATAAATGTTAAACTTAAGTCAGGCGTGAATGGCTGTATAGATTTGTAAAGTTATATTAGGGGAGGGTAATCTTAGGTTATTTGTGTCATTGTTAGATTGGGTCAATGGATTCGATATATTGATGTAGTTAGTAGATGTAATCGGAGATTCGCTACTGGCAGAATCGCTTCATATGCCGCACTCTCCCGTTTTGCCTATGGAAGGAATTATAAGACGCAGAGTGCAGTTCCTTTCTATGGAGTTTTTTTTTATTGTTCTTCTCATTGGATAGAAGTAATATTCCTATCTAATGAGAGTCAATATATTCTCTTAATCTTTTTGGTGCTGCCGTATTATTATTTTAAATACATCATTGTTTAAGATGAATTGTTGCAAGTTTGTCTACTAATTTTATCTAATGAGAGTCAATATTTCTCTTAATCTTTTGGCTGCCGATTCATATTACATTGAATACATCGATGTATCAGATGGATTGATGCCAGTTTGACTACAAATTTTAGCCTAAGGTTAAATAGGGATAGAATGTTTATTTTCAAAAGCAAATTTATGTGGTCTATTCATACTCGACCCTAAATAAAAATGCATTAAATTTAAGTTGTTTATAGATGCTTGCATGGATTGTTTATTGGTTAACTATGTTTTGCGTTTCCATATTTGATCAAAATATATAGACATTCGATAAATAATGATACCTTACGGTGAGTATCTAAAATGTATTTATTGGGATGTCTTTTAAGTTATTGGTGACAATGCAAGTATCTTATGGTGAATACTATTGGGTTACGTATAAATTTCCCTCCGCAATTGTCAGTAATCAATAATTTTGTATTTTGGTCGTTTATGTTTACTTTGAAATGTTTTTTGACCGTGAAATCTATGTAACCGATCTATATTCAACATTATAAACAAGCTTTCATAAATTTATCTGTGCGAACTTAATTAAAATGTAAAATTAGAATATAATAGTAATTAAATGTAAATTAAAGTCAAAAATCAAAGTTAAAATAATGTTAAATGTTAAAATGTAAAACTAATACTAAAATAATTTTAAATCTTATATATATGTGCATAAATAAATGTTTGTATGCTAATTACTGGCAGTGGCTTATTTTATTTATTTTTTAATGTTGAAATCTAATTAGATAAGATATGATATTATTAAATCTCTGCTACTCCCTGAGCTAGTGACATGGGCTAACGACCGGAACCAAAATATTTAAAAAAAAAAATTTTTTTTTTGACTTACGTATCTGCCTACTTTATAAATTTTTCTAGGTTCAAATGCCTAGATGGCGCCCCATAGTGCAGATAACGTTAAGTCACCTTCTCCGGATTGTTACAACTGGCGAACCAACTCGGGCCGATCTTTAATAAACCACATATACCCTGAGCAAATTTTATCAAAATGAAATATTTTTATCTGTTTACATATAGTCGTATACTTTAAATCTTATAAAAGCACTGCCAGAATGAAATAGCACATATATTAAAAACTAGAAAGTATAAATAATTTTAAACTGTAGTTCGTTAAAAAGAAAGTCAAAAGGTTGCGATTGATATTTTGTTGTTAATATAAATTATGCTTTAATGTGTATAGGAGCGCACAGCCACACAAGTTTATGATGGTAAATGTGGTACCTTACGATGAGTACCGTTGGGAATTTACTTCAGTGTAATCCTATGTAAGCATTTTAATCAGTCATAAATAAGTTGGTGGTATGTATAATTGTGCTGCAAATATACACGTATAAATCCATTATCTTTCAAAACGTATTTAGTTCAATGCAACCTTCTTAAATAAATAATTTAAATAACTTGCTTGTCATGCCGTATGGAAAAATAAAATGTATAAAAAAAAATAATAGAACTCTTGTGGGGAGGAGGTGAACGTAAATGGTCCTTGGGAAAGCGTTAGTCAACATTTTTTTTTTTTTTTTTGTATATAGTCTTTTTGTAAAATTATTAACCGGATGTTTTGTAAATGTCTTCATCAATCGTGTACCGTAATTACTAACCCTAAGTAAAATATATTTTTTTTTTTTGATCATTTTTTTTTAAGCAACTTTACTGATATGTAATGAGCACAGACGTTCGTTACATTGTTGTTTTTTTTAATTTATTAAACATGAAAGTAAATTAAAAAGTTCGCATTTAAAAATTTTCTTTTAGAATTAAAAATTGAAATTAAATATCATCTTAAACTCATATATATTAAATCGCACAGATAAAAAAAAATTATTAAAATAAAACTGTATTAAAAATAGAAAAGGTATTTTAAAAACAAAAACTTAAAAGGATTTAGAGATAAAAATATATATTTGATTTGGAAAACAGGTTAATTAATCAGAAATGGAAATGATTGTTAATTAGTTAAATGTAAACCAGCCTTGGGCATTTAAATGTAAAAACATCGGTCAGATAGGGAAACAATAGAAACTTTTAGCAAATGAAATAAATCCATTGGGAAATCGGACCTCAACGAAAAGGATCATCACATCGATGACGTAATGTTAAGTCAATCTTTCAAAGTAATATAAAAGGAAAATTTGGAAATTATTAGTTAGTGAGTTGTTATGATTATTACGATGTGACAGATAGATGTTAGTGCGGAGGTGCGGGAGAAGAGATTGAAGGACGCACGTTCAATCCCTTCAGTTGTTATAAAATGGAAAAATGAAACATCGCTTTTCTTATATTCAGAGGACCACAGGATCATCAGGAAATTTAACGCTGGATTTCAAACGGCAAGCAATTGTAAAAGATGAACATTTCTAAAACCGTAAGAACTTTCTAAGATAGATATAACGAACAATATTAACTTGAAACAATAAGAACTCTAAATTTTAAAACTTTTTAGTAGATAATGCAATAGAATCCTATCTGACCAAACTAAATTCTTTATTAATAGTGTTATTTGATGTATTTTTTTTTTTATTTATGTAAAATCATTTCCATTTATTTATTTTTTTATTCTTTAAGTTTTTATCATGTTTTTTTTTGTTTTTCGTTAAATTAATTATATAAATGTTAAACTTAAGTCGGGCGTGAATGGCTGTATAGATTTGTAAAGTTATATTAGGGGAGGGTAATCTTAGGTTACTTGTGTCATTGTTAGATTGGGTCAATGGATTCGATATATTGATGTAGTTAGTAGATGTAATCGGAGATTCGCTACTGGCAGAATCGCTTCATACGCCGCACTCTCCCGTTTTGCCTATGGAAGGAATTATAAGATGCAGAGCGCAGTTCCTTTCTATGGAGTTTTTTTTTATTGTTCTTCTCGTTGGATAGAAGTAATATTCCTATCTAATGAGAGTCAATATATTCTCTTAATCTTTTTGGTGCTGCCGTATTCCGTATTACATTGAATACATCGATGTATCAGATGGATTGATGCCAGTTTGACTACGAATTTTAGCCTAAGGTTAAATAGGGATAGAATGTTTATTTTCAAAAGCAAATTTATGTGGTCTATTCATACTCGACCCTAAATAAAAATGCATTAAATTTAAGTTGTTTATAGACGCTTGCATGGATTGTTTATTGGTTAACTATGTTTTGCATTTCCATATTTGATCAAAATATATAGACATTCGATAAATAATGATACCTTACGGTGAGTATCTAAAATGTATTTATTGGGATGTCTTTTAAGTTATTGGTGACAATGCAAGTATCTTATGGTGAATACTATTGGGTTACGTATAAATTTCCCTCCGCAATTGTCAGTAATCAATAATTTTGTATTTTGATCGTTTATGTTTACTTTGAAATGTTTTTTGACCGTGAAATCTATGTAACCGATCTATATTCAACATTATAAACAAGCTTTCATAAATTTATCTGTGCGAACTTAATTAAAATGTAAAATTAGAATATAATAGTAATTAAATGTAAATTAAAGTCAAAAATCAAAGTTAAAATAATGTTAAATGTTAAAATGTAAAACTAATACTAAAATAATTTTAAATCTTATATATATGTGCATAAATAAATGTTTGTATGCTAATTACTGGCAGTGGCTTATTTTATTTATTTTTTAATGTTGAAATCTAATTAGATAAGATATGATATTATTAAATCTCTGCTACTCCCTGAGCTAGTGACATGGGCTAATGACCGGAACCAAAATATTTAAAAAAAAAAATTTTTTTTTTTTTTGACTTACGTATCTGCCTACTTTATAAATTTTTCTAGGTTCAAATGCCTAGATGGCGCCCCGTAAAGCAGATAACGCTAAGTCGCCTTCTCCGGATTGTTACAATATATATGCATCCAATGATAAATAAAATATGTACATGTGAATATATACATGTAGTTTGATATATGTTGATTATAATCATGTATGGCATGGGTATAGAAGGTTAAAATATCAATATTCGATTCTATATATATATGTTTCTTACTGTTTTTAAATAAAAATAAAAGAAATGAATAGTTTATAACTTTTAGAAAAAATAATAATTTGGACCTGGGTACCTTTTGTTATATTATTATTTTTTCCTTCTTTTTAATATACTTATGTTGGTGTGTAGTTGAAAAGCTTGTAAGATCAGACTAGCTTTATTTCCAAAATGTGACTGAACTGATACAATATATGTATGAAAATATTTTAATGCATGGACATTTCTATTTATCGCTTTAATTAGAAAAAAAAACAGTCAGATCTTAATAAAGACAATCAATTAAGATTAATTATTCAAAGCTGAGGGAGATAGTAAAATGTTAGTGTGTTTTTGCATTTAAAAGAAATTCTTTTCTAAGTGCTGCTCATTACAGTAAACATATATAAGAAATCAAAGTATCACAAACTTTTCATATTTCTTATTTTATAATAGAGTCTTCTACCAAGTGAAGTATTATCATTTAATAATTTTAGCTGATGTAATTGAAAAATTATTTTAATACATGAAAATTTCTGTTTATAATTTTAACTAGAAAAAAACACAGTCAGATGTCAATAAGACAGCAACCAATTAAAATTAACTGTCCAAAACTGAGAGTTAACTGTTAACATTTTTTTGCATTTAAAACTAAAATAAACATATATAAGAAATCAAAGTATCATAAACTTTTCATATTTCCTATTTTAGAATAGAATCTTTCATCAGTAAGTCAAATTTTATAATGTAATAATTTTAATGGATGTAATCGATTAAAATAGTTAATAAGTGGCAAATATATATATATATTTACACACAGACTTTCAAGCTCCGTTCAGCTATTTACTTTATCTCATACAACTTATATACATGACCACCCACATGTGAAGAAGATAAATAATCTCCAATGTATGTGTTTCGTGCTGAACCAGTACTCATCAGTTGGTCCAGATCATCATCTCCCACACACATATATAATCAGTGCTTGATTTATATTAAGATAGTAAATCTTTAAACTTTAATGGAGAGGTATTATTCTACTACACTCTCCAACTCTTCAGTCATCTATGCCAAAGAAAAGCTGATGATGGAATGCCTAAATTCCTTGTTGATGCCAATATTACTATGTGGTTTTCAATGGCATAAATGACTGAAGAGTTGGAGAGTAGAGTATTGAAGCCTGTCCATTAAAGTTTAAAGATTTTCTATCATATTATAAACTGAGCATTGGTTACATATATATGGGAGATGATGATCTGAACCAACTGATAAATGCTGGTTTAGCACAAAATACATATGTTGGAGATCATTCATCTTTTTCACACATGTGTGATTATGTGTATCTGATGTATGAGATAGAGTAGATAGCTGAATGGAGCCTAAAAGTCTGGGTTCAAATTCCCTATACTATATCTAAACTCCAAGTAAAGTCATATTTGGGTTATACCATGTATTATTTTAGATTAATATCTAACCTTTTGATGAAATAACATTAATCTATGTCATGGTTAACCTTGACAATGATGAATGTTATTAATAAAAAAATAATATATGGTATAATCCAAATCAGATTTATATATATATATATATATATATATATATCTGATTTATATATATATATATATATATATATATATATATATATATATATCTCGCAAATAAGCTCTTAACAAGTTTTTCAGAATATCTCCAACCACAGACCAGTTTCTGCTACTGACTTCCTCAGTGAGGTTTGCAAGCTCTATATATATTTGTAATACAAGCTTGTTAAATTAGGCCATGTGACATATGACTTAATTTCTTTGTAATATATATATAAGAAAAGAAAATTGGTCTTTCTCAAGCTATGGATAAACAAAACTAAATATTGACCAAAGGATTAAGAATAGAATGAATCCACCTATTCTTGGAGCTTTTGATGTATATAATCTTATCTTTATCTATACTGGTAAAAATTCAGATTAAAATTCATCTGTCATCCAACTGAGTAGGACATTTAATAATTTTGGATTAATAATCAGCTATACAAGGGAAAATGTAGGAGCTCTGTTCAATAACCTTGTTTTTGATAGATGAAATCAACATAATTTAATGTGTATATAATTAAAAGAAAACCAGTTTCCATCAGATTATGGATAAATAACACTCTAAAAATTGAACAAAAGTTCAAGAACAGAATGAATTCATTTATACTTGGGGAATTTGATGTATATAAGCTTACCTTAGTCAACATTGATGTACACTCAGAGTGAAATTAATACATCAGCCATGCCTTCAATAACTCAAAGTGTGCTCAGTTACAATTAACAAATTAACATGTGGAATAAATCTAATTTAGCTAACATTTGAAACATTTAAACAAACCAATTTCAAATAGGATAAGAAAAAGGAAGTAACATAAATATAATATTATGTAATTAATTTATTCTCTTTCATTTTTGTCTATGTTTTAATATTTATAATTGTCAGCTTTACATATTTCAAAACATAGCTAACAGCACAAGAACAATTTTTTTTACCTATTTGAAATTTTTAATAGTTATAAATTTTGACAGCTTATAATATATATAAAATACATATTTTGCGGGTTCATCCGTGTTAAAAACTTTTAATATTAATATACTGACCTTTCGACTTGGTCACACAAGCCATCCACAGAGTTATAAAAGGTAGAAAGACGGTTGTAGAGGCGCTACAATCACTGATTTGAATAAAATGTTAAAATTCCACCAATTCTGTAGCCAAAACTCTTTTAAATAGAGCAATTAACCTTTCAAATGAGACACATCTGAAAGAAGAAATAAATCATATTAATAGTGTTTTATTAGCAAATAGTTATAATTACAAATTTATAAAAAAAGCCTTATTTCAAGCCCAAAATAGAAAAAATAGGAAACAAAAAGATGATAAATCAGCTATTAGGATTTGTGTTCCATATGTAAAAGGAACTACAGACAATATCGGACGTATATTAAAACGCTATAATATAGATACAGCATTTTCTGCTCATCAAAAGATCAGCAATATAATAACCAAGCCTAAGGATTCAATCCCTCTTGAATCTCATGGTGTCTATCAAATCTCATGTAAAAATTGTAAAGCTTCTTACATAGGTATGAGTAATTGTTGCATCAGTGTTAGGAGAGATGAGCATGCTAATGCAGTTAAACAACACTCATCATCATCAGCACTCTCACTCCATACTATAGATTCAGGTCATAAAATTGATTTTTCTAGTACCAGGATCATATCCAGATGTGATAATCTCTACCAATGCAAAATTAGAGAAGCC
This sequence comes from Epiperipatus broadwayi, assembly GCA_028023455.1. Lineage (NCBI taxonomy): Eukaryota > Metazoa > Onychophora > Udeonychophora > Euonychophora > Peripatidae > Epiperipatus > Epiperipatus broadwayi. The sequence continues at coordinate 758,285 of JAQFVV010000070.1, forward strand.
ATTGAGATACTTAAAAGACCAGATTGTATCAATAAGTGAGATGATACATGTAAACTTCCTCCTATTTGGAAAGATTTTTTAAAAAAACATTTCTAAATTTAACATTTTTTGCTATTGGTGGAATTTTAAGATTTTATTCAAATCAGTGATTGTAGCACCTCTACAACTGTCTTTCTACCTTTTATAACTCTGTGGATGGCTTGTGTGACCAAGTCGAAACGTCAGTATATTAATATTAAAAGTTTTTAATACGGATGAACCTGCAAAATATGTATTTTATATATTTAACCTGTGCAAATCTTCGTTTTAATATATATATATAATATTACAAATCAATGTCTGTATTTCTTCAAAATAATATACGTAAATTTATAAATAAATATTTGAAAATACAGTACTTAATAGTTTATAAAAAATATATTTATAACCATCACTTAGAAACACTTTCAACTAACTTGTAGCTTTGTCAACTATCACTTTTAAAATGTCAGCTTTCCCATAATTCCAAGATGTCAATCTTTCCATAATTCTGTGATCTTAACATTTGCTGCTTGCCTATTAATTAAATCTTACTTATATTTATAAATTAACATTGCTTCTTTAATTTTCCTTTTATTATTATTTCTTTCAGTTTCCAATATTTTTATGTTGTTATAATTAAAATCAAAACCATATATACATGATTTATTATGGTCATAAAAACAGAAGCTGATAAAGTATCATTATTTTTAAAATTTTGTCTTGTATTTTGAACCCTTTTAAATAATAATATATGCTCTCTTGTTCTTTTTTCCAATGTGCACCTCAATTCACCTATATATTTACTGCCACACCTACATGTCCATTTGTAAGTGATACAATTTTTATTTATCAATAGAGTTTTATCTTATGAATTGTTTATTAATTTATTTAATGTAGGTGGTGCATAAAATGCAATATCACATATTTTTTTATAAATTTCTTAATGAAACTTGCCTGTTGATTTGAAATATATGGTATTGATATCCATAGTTTTTTATCAGAAGAATTAACATTGTTATTATTATTTTTATATTTAGAAGTAAAATTTTTAATAGTATAATAAACACAATCATAATTGTATCCAACATTTAACAGTTCATTATAATAAATTTCAATATTTTTAGTTTTATCTGATGCATATTTACAAAGGTTATCATTTCTAAATAAAAAGGATTTCAAACCTGCCATTTTATGTGACATTAGTACTTTTGATTCATATGGAATATATCCTCTTTTTGCTATTGGTTTAAGAGTCATATAGTAATCCAGTTTATCTTTGTTTCTAGTTACCTTGAGATCTAAAAATTGAACACTCATTGAATTTTTATTTGTTTTAATCCACTTTAAGCCCTTTATATTATTTAATTCATTAAACAGATCATTAATAGCATTTGGCTTTCCACAAATAAAAACATCATCAACATATCGATTGTATAAAATAATCTCTCTCTGATAATTTTCCTTTTTTAAAATATTGTCTTTATATGTAGATATAACAAAATTACACATTTGGGCAACTGTAGGAAGGCCCATGGGCCACCCATTATTCATTTTATAAAATTTGTACTTAAAAATTGCATAAATGTTTTTATCAATAAAGTTTAATGTTTCAACAATAAATTTTATTATTTAATGTTGACATTTTTTAACTTTAATGCATTATTAATTATTTCAATAGAAGTCATTCTGTCAATTGATCCATACATTTCACTGACACCAAAGGTACAAATTACATCATAATTATCAATAACAACATTATTAATTTTAACAATGAAATCAAATGATGAACATATTATTATTTAAAAGGGTTCAAAATACAAGACAAAATTTTAAAAATAATGATACTTTATCAGCTTCTGTTTTTTATGACCATAATAAATCATGTATACATGGTTTTGATTTTAATTATAACACTGTAAAAATTTTGGAAACTGAAAGAAATAATAATAAAAGAAAAATTAAAGAGGCAATGTTAATTTATAAATATAAGCAAGATTTAATTAATAGGCAAGCAGCAAATGTTAAGATCACAGAATTATGGGAAGATTGACATCATGGAATTATGGGAAAGCTGACATTTTAAAAGTGATAGTTGACAAAGCTACAATTTAGTTGAAAGTGCTTCTAAGTGATGGTTATAAATATATTTTTTATAAACTATTAAGTACTGTATTTTCATATATATATATATACCCATGTAGATATTTATAAATATTTATATGTATTTTCATATATATATATATACCCATGTAGAATATTTAATTATATTTATATATTCTTGTTTGCTTGCCATTGTCATCAGAAACATCCGCTCATAAATAAGTATAGTCATTTTAACTCCTAGAGAAAAAAGAAATAGAGATACAAAAGAGATACATTTTTTGATGGCTGTACAAATAAACCCATGAAACTTAAGTGCATTCACATCTGTAACATGCTGATCCATTAATCTATTTTGTCTGATATTTTGTAGCTCTTCATTGTTTAAGATTTTTAATGACCATATGTGTATGCCTTTGTTGGGCCAAATGCTTCCTTAGAAGTTTATAAAATGTGGAAATAATATAATATATATGGTCTACTGCTTTTTATCTTCTGTGTAGCACATCAGATAAGTTGTATATACTTGTGTAAAGAATCATTTATACCAGAAAATATCAGCTTGATAAGTTTTTAAAATTTAATTTGATTAATTAATCAAAATATTTAAGTTCTAATAGTCAAATCTTAAAATAATATATTAATTATGTATTGCTGACTTCAAGTATATTCAAAAGATGGGTATAAAAGTTTAAACACTTACAGTATTTATATTTTTTCATAGGAGAGGAAAACAAGAAATTTGGAATTTATTTTATTTTGGAGAGTGATGTAATTAGGATGGAAAAAGATAGGTGGGGGTTTAATTAATTGTTGGTAGTCCTGAAATATGTGATCCAATATTGTATCAATGTTATCTTATTGAAGTAATCAAATTAAGTGCTTTCTGGGAGAAAAACATTGATAAAGATTGAAGTCATATAATTTGAGTCTATATAAAATCATATTGAAATTGTAACAAGTTACTTTTCCTAACAAGAGTTTTTCTTTGCAGGAAGAACAGTCTAAGCAAAGATTATAAATAAATGAACAATAGGTATAAAGTAGTTGATGCAAGCATATTGAAAATAAATATTTTTACATATATAAAAAAATATTCATAAGATAAACAATTCAATGATTTTAAAAGAATCTATTGAAATGGTAGAGACATTTGCCTGGAGTAAGGTTACTAATAAAGAAGGGAATTTCCACTCTTCCACTATGAGTATGCCATATAAATTTTGTTCAATTAAGTTTTAATAAAAAAATCCCTAGTAAAAAAATATAGAGAATAATATTTAAATGTGAAAAGCCTTGTGTTATTTGATGCAAGGGCACAAATTGCACCCAGACCAGCCATTTTTTATTCAAACTTCTTATAAAATCTTGAGCAATAAAGCCATTTCACTATATATTTATTTAGAGATAGAAAATATAAAAAAACCTACAAAGAATACAAAAATAAAAATATTATTTATATAGAATTGAATTGTTGTTCTCATGGAAAGTTCTTTTGCTATTGATTGTAAGAGGGAGTTTGTGTAAAAGGTTAAAGATTGTTTTAAAAAATGACATATAATAGATTCAAAATATAGCAAAACTCTCCATATAGTAGTGCCATCTTGTGCTAACAAGATGGCACTACTATATGGAGAGTTTTGCTATATTTTGAATTGTTTAATAACAATTATTGTGCTAGTATGAGATAGTGATCATGTGATGTTTAGTGGTTTGACATATAATAGATGTGGTACTTAAGTCTCTTATTTATGAAATTAGATTTCAACATTTATTAATTTGTGCTTTCAAAATCTTATATTAAATTTTATTATCCCACTTTATCTCCTGTATATTTGTATTAAGTTTTTTGTATGAATGCAAGTTGGGTACTAGTCAATGAAGTCCTATGACCAAATGGTATTACTTGATCATCCACAGTAGTAATTTGCCATTATTTGATATTCTCTTAACTTATTATCTTAAGCAATAACACTTACTTTAAACCACTAAATATCACATGATCATCCACTACAAGGTATTTTAATTGCTTTAACAGCTTGTGTGGTTTAACACATCAATAAATGGGCATACTTTAGAGCTCAAGTTCATGGATTACATATACTGTTCTATTATTTCCAATACTCACACTTATGTATGGTTTTTTGAGCAACAAATCATTTGATTATTCTTTTTTATTTATATTATTTCAACAATGAAAAGGTTTTCTTAAAAAATAAAGTTTTTTTTTTAGTTTATGCACCAAGGATTTCTGCTATTCACTTTTTAGTACAATTAATCTTAAAATATGACAGTATTATTTGATAACATTTTCACTATACAATGAGCCTGATCCTCCAAAATGTTCACCAGATGTCATGCAACCAAAATAATTAGATGAAAAAGAAAATTTTATCAGGACTGATAAAATTACATTAGTTCTTATCATAATATTTTGTTTTTACAAGGTTAAACAATATCATTTATCACAAAGTTTTATGATTGTAGAGATTGTTGTTTTTTGATAATTATGTTGGTTAAGAAAAATGTCAATGGTGGTGAATATAGATATAAACAAAAAATCACCCATTGATTAATTGTTATGGCTTATGTCATTGAACCACCAAACATCATATGATAAAAGGTGGTTGCTACAGGGTTGCATTAAATCCTAAAATCTAGGTGCAGGGCTCTCAGATCCAAGGCTCCTCATTGATAAAGACCACAAGCCAGAAATTAGTCTGGGGATGTTGGATGAGTAGACAATAGATAGGGATTTTATGCACAAGCCTTCTGGTATCCATTGATTACTTTCGCTTGCACTGAGTGGCACTACTGTATGGAGAGTTTTGTCATCTTATGTCATTTCAGGTTCATATCACAAAAGAGTGGTTTAGAAATAATCAATCATAAAGATTCTGCTTTTGAGTTATTTATGGATTGTTTGGTAAAATACAAGGTAGATATGTGCTGATTTCAATGATTTATGGTAAAGTGCCCTTATATTTTTGATTGTAATTTTTTTATATTTGTCAATGATAGTGACTCCCAGTAAGTGTCTTCCAATCCTACTAGTTTATAAAAGTTTTTATTTCATTTTAGCAAATATAGTCATTCCTTTTGGAACTTCTAATTTTAAAGCGCTTCACTATTCAGTCATCAACAATTTGTCTTCCTTAAAATCCTACTGGAACTAACTTTTTTTTTATTTAATATAGATTTCTTGCCACTGTCTTGAATTTCAAAGGCTAAAAAATAAGTTAAGTTGATCCATCTATTTCTTTGTCACATACCAAAATTATAGTAATATTATGGTAAGTATTTCATTTATTTAATTTAGTTTTGTATTTCTATTTATATGAATGTATGTGCGCGCAAAAATGTTTTAGAAAATAGAATAATACATAAATAGCTTTATAAGTCATAAATTTTCTTAGCAAAACTATAAATACACATGTATTGTAGATTATTATATGTAGAGTCTTCATAATTGGCTTGAGCGATTAACTATTCGATTAATTTAGTCATATACAGTTTAGCACAGTGGAAATGTGAAGAATTTGCAAATTTATATAAACGTTTTGGATTCAAGCTTAGCCTAAATCTTTTGTTGCTTTTAAACTCATCTGTCATCTCAAGCAAGTAATTATTTGATTATTCTACTTACGTATCTAATCAGAGAAAGAAAAAAAAAAACCTATGATATAATAAGTCTGAAAAAAGTTATTTTAAATCTTAAATTGTTTTTATATTTTTTTAAAAGTAAGTTTTGTATATACTATTATTTTTGTTCTGCGAAGCATTTCTAATAGTTTGATAGATCTTTGACAACCTAATGATTTTAAAATTTAAGTTTGCCTTTCAAACCATAATATTTAGACTATTATTATTATTATTATTATTTTGTAGTTATTATATATATAAAGTCTAACTTGAAAGTGATATTGATTTTTATTTATTTACTGAAAAAAGCGAAAACAATCACTGATAAGTACTATAAAATATCTTTAAAATTTTCGTAAGTAATAAAATAAGGTACAATAAATTTAATAGATAAGTGGTTTAACAATTTTCTTTTATATGGAGTTTAAAAAGAAGTCTTTTGATCAAAAACCTACTTTAGTCATGAATTAATTATTAGTATTTAATGGTACAATAATATTTGTATGTATATACGTGCATAATGCATTATAATATATAAGCACACATCTCCAGACAATCTTGATGATTATAAAAATAAAAAAAGCTTTGACATGTAATGTCTAATGCATTAACTTACCATGCCATGGCTGGCATTCGAATTCAAGGTAAACTAAAAGATTTTTTTATGTTTATGATCGCTTTCAACAAATGATTAGAATTGTTTAAGGTAACGAGTCTACGGAGTTACTTAATCCTATTTGATGCAGTAATAAAATAGTAGATTCTGGACCTCATGGCTGTTCTCAGTTATTTCTCACGCATTATTCAATTATGTAGGCAGTAAGTAACTAGGTATTTAGGTATTCTTAGCCAAAAAGTAAGGAAAGTTCTACACTATTGAAGCTAATAAGGTGAATGTCATTGTATCTATTGTAAAGAAAAATGGAATAAAATGCAGATATTGTTTTGGCTTCAACTTACAACTTCTGATTCAGAACTCATAAATGCAAGGCTTTACCTTTAGTAAACAAAATGCAACATCAAAATACAAGATGGTGCCTGCATATTTTTATATTGATTTACCCGTCATTTGACTTCTAAGCACTAATAAAAGACAATTCACTGAAACTCGATATGGGTAAACATTCATTGACTGCAGTGCTATAAATGAGATTTTGTCTAATTCCAATTATTAGACAAAAGAAGTATAAAAACGGATAATCGCGTATTAAATATATCATCATCATCATCAACAATCATTAACAATCCACTGCAGGATAAAGGTCTTTCCAAATTCAATCCATTTTTCTGATCTAGCTTCTCTTTATCACATCATCCCTGCATACTTCTTTATTTTATCCATCCATCTCAAATGTGATCTTTTTCTGGGTCTTTTAAATCTCTTGGAATCCAGTTTAGGATTTCAACTGTACATTTATTATCATCTCTTCTAGTATCCAGACCAACTCCACTTCAGTCTCTTAATTCTTTCAATGATGTCAGAAGCACTTGTTTGTTCTCTTACTCATGTATTACATTTTTTGATCCCTTCTTGTTACTCCTAATATGCATTTCTTCATACTTTTTTGAATATTTTGAACTCTCTATATTGCTCTTCTATTAAGTGTCCAAGTCACAGATCCATAAGTAAGAACTGGTAAAACCCATTTATTAAAAACCAATTCTTTTCAAATACATAGACATATTTCCTTTTAAAATGCATATATAAATTTTCTCTCTTATAAATGTAAACATGCTAACTTTAATATTAATATAAAATAAGTTATAGTGCTAATAAAAATTAAAAATTATTTTTAGGTATTCAAAACATAAAATATTTAAAAATTAATTATTGAATGAATTCACTTTATTTTGAGGTTGAAAGATATCTTATTATTAGTTATTTTTAACTCAATTTCTGATACTTCATATTTTTATCGTTATCATTATTATTATTATGCCAAAAGGCAAGTCTTCTACTTCAAAAACGTTTATATATTTTCTAAGTTTTTCTATTCCCTACTTTTTAAAGACATATGACTAGTCTTATCTTAAAACTATTAACTTTTTTTTATTGTACACTTTTTTTACTCTATATAATTCTTTCTAATATCTTTCCTGAAATGCTTGGCCAATTCAATTTTTTTCTCCTTATAATCACTTAAGTAATATTTTTTCACTTTCCTATACTTTTACATTGTTAATTTTATTCAGTTCACCTATTTTTTCATTCTCTTCGAAAATTAGATATAAACTTTTTTCAACTTATCCCTTCAATACACTTTTAGATATCATCTACTTAAACGACATTCTAATATTAGATCAATACACGGTAATTTATTCAGTTTAAAATTCAAAATGACTCTGTTTATATTATGTGAATAATCAAATACCTTGCTATAAACTATTTCATGAGTATCAACAATTTCAAAAATAATATATGTACAGTATATAGAATTGAAATGCTAAGATGCATAATAAAAATATAATAAACACTAGGATATTCAGACACAAGCATAGTTTTTCAAAATATAAATAAAGATTATAGCATAAGTCATTTTAACATATTTGATAAATTTTATTAAAACTTTACAAAATTTATACTAAAATTTTTTACAGTTACTATTTTATCGAAATATATAAAAGACTTTAATATTTTTAAATACAAGTATAGTATATATATATATTTAAGCTAGATGTAATTAGATGGGATTTAAACCCAGATTTTCAAGCTTCTTCAATCATTCATTCCATTCTATACAACGGATATACATAACCACATACATTTTGAAAGCATATCTATTAAAGTATAAAGATTTGCTATCTTAATATAAACTGAGTACTGATTATATATATGTGTGTGGGAGATGATAATCTGGACCAACTGATGAGTGCTGGTTCAGCACAAAATATATATATTAGAGATCATTAATTTTTTTTACATACGTGTTTCAGTTGTATAGAATAAAATGATTGATTGAGGGGAGCTTGAAAATCTGAATGTAAAAACATTAATTATCTACCTCACACACACACTCAATTATATATATCTAAGTAATATGGGTGATTCACTAATTGTTGTAATCATCATGTTCTTATTAAACCGTATTATCCATATGGTAGCAGACAAGAGTCAACTAAAACATTTGTGCTGTAGTAAGATAATAAGAATCACATCTGAAAAACAAATGACATCCATACCTACCAGTTACGAAAACTTTTAATATACATAAACATATATGTAAATATTCTGTGTATTTTAAATTATAAAATAAAAATTATTATTCAAAAAATTCTTGCACACCTGTCAATGTAGTAAGTTATATTTTAAAATCATTAAAACCCACAAATCCTTTTATAGTTTTATCAGTCCTAAACCTTTCCTAATATTCTTTACAGTTAGAAATGTATATTGAATATTTTTCAAGCCATGCCATTTGACTCAAATGCACATACAAAAACATAGGTCCAACTAATAAAACAACACACCCAGTTTAGAACAATGTCTTTTTAACAAAAAAAAGGTAAAAGTAATAGCATTGCATAAGAGTTTTCTACCTGCTAAATAATGAGGTTTGAGCAATTTTCTATCATTGTTTTATCAGTTTACTAAAAAATCACTAAATACCCATTTACTGACCATTATGGAATGCTTATTTTGCCTGACTATGGAGTGAAAAGTTGAAAGAAAAATGATAAATTTTGTTAGAATCTGGAAAAAACATCCAATATTGTATTAATCTGTGGTTTAAACCCAAATCATAGCATGACAGGCCATTGAAAAAAAGCGTTTCAATAACAAATATATACAAAGATAATATAATAACAATTATTTTAAACTTAAAGTTTTGCTAAAAAATTTTGTTACTATATAAATAATGACAATGATTTTCCGTTATACTGATAACTAATCTACCTCTTAGAAAGCATCACATTTTGCTTTTGAAAGTTTTTACAAATGAAGAAATACATTAATTTGCATATATTGAATTTCATAGGAAAAAAATTGAGTATGAAAGAATATTGACAAAAAATAAACGATAAACAAACAAAAATAAAAATGTTATAAATTAATAACTGACCATGTTTATATATAAATAATTTTTTTAATAGTTATTTTTGTAGTTATGTATTAGATTATTTACATCATCTAGTTATAATAATGTTTTCAAGAAACAAATCAAACTTTATTTATATCTTTCTAAACACAGTTAACTATCAATCGTAGCACACAGATTAGTATAGAACATAAAATTTTAAGTGAAGTCATATTTTTCTATTTTTTTTAGATATTACTGATCTGACCAATATAAATTGAATTGGTATCTTTTTGATTTCATGAATAATGAATTTAAAATGACACTCTAACTAATTATATTATTTTGTCAGTAAAAATTTTATATACTTATCTAGGAAATTTCTCCTGACTTCTCTGTTTTATTAAGACCATCTCATTCGATTGACTTATGAGATTATTTTCTATAGTCAAGTGAATAGCTTTTTTTAAATTTTATTTTTTCCTCTTTGTCTATTATTTTCCAATCAAACATATATTCACTGATATATGCATGCTCTATTATTCTAGACACACACATCTCTTTCTTTCTAATCATTATTTACACTCTTTTAATTATATTTTAATGAGGTGAATGACTTTATCAATAAATGTCCCTTTATATTCACATAATATTTTAAATTACATTTTTTAGACATTAGGATTCATTACAGAGTGATATGGTTTTGGAAAATTGTCTTGAAATTGTATTGATTTGAAAATACTTTTTTAGTTCCCATACTATCTCTGACATAGAATATGATAGAGTATCTATTGTTATTTTTGCTTTTGATGTTTATTTTTGTTATCTGTTTATGATTTTTTAAAAGTTATTTAATAAACAATCATTATATATGATAGTTTGTTTTTATACTGGACTTCCCTGTGCCTAAACAAGCATTTTTGTTCTATTTTATTATGATAATATAATTCTCTTTTGTATGTTACTCTCATGACTAGGTACAAAAACAAAAAAATATTCTGAGTGTGTATTCCGGAGTTTGTAAATAATAGTCTTAATTTTGTTCTGAAACAGATTTGTTTCAAGAATATTTAAGAATGTCAATTTTTGTTCTTGTTCTAATTCTATTGTGATGTTAATTAAAGGGGATATGTTGTTATTGTATGTTTATAATGTTTATAATATTACTAAATATATTTTGACATAGAAAATCTGAACATTTGTTAGAAATGGAGTAATATTTATAATTATGGTTTCATTTCTTTCATTTAAATATTGCAAATTATGGGCGTCAGTGATGAATCCATGGTTATACTGATTTTGTTGAAAGAATCCTATGTTGCATTAAAAGCATGTTGTCATGCAAAATGTTAGCAATGTCATTATGCTACCAATAAACACATTGTTTTGATTTCCAAGCTCTCATCTTCTCTTATATAATGATCAACACATGGTCATTGAATATATTTTGAAAATAAACTTTCCACATCATGATTTATTAACATGATAATTATTTTTACTTTGATGTTCCTATTTATCATTACCAAGTGCTTAAAATTCCTAATAAAGGTCTGTATCTTTTACAAGCTAAAGAAATAAAAATCTTGAGAAAAAATCTTGATAAGATTAATTTCTATAACTAATATATAGGTCTTAATGAAATATGGCTGTTATGACTAATAATGATGTAAATTTTTGATGTAATATGGTATTAACAGTTTAAATTTTTTGATATCTTTGCATTGCATTCTGGGAATGAATATAGCTTTGTTTCTTTAGCTGATAATAGGATCTTTTGCTATCTTTTAGTAGTGATCTGCTATAGAAATCTTTTATATTGTTATCCTAATTAATAGAATGTATTAAAATTGAATTTCAGCTTTATTTATTTAGTTTAAAAGATTTAATAATTTTTCTCTCATTCTCCAATTCTGTTGTTTCTTCTAGAGGAAATTTTCAATGACTTGGAAATTAGATGATGTGATCACAAAGTTTTTTTTTTTTTTCAGAACAGAATTTTGATGATGACTTAGATATTTGGAATTAAGATTTTTAAAAGATGTAGCCTTTATCTTATTTGCTACAATGTAAAATTTAATATACTAATATAGATTTGCAAAAAAATGTTTAAATATTTTTTATTTATTTTTTGCTTTAAATGGTCAAATTTCAATCATAAAAAATTTGTCATAATGTTATCTTTTTTTATAAAATTTAAAATCAATCTTAAACAAAATTGAAACAGACAACTAAAAATAAAATAAAATTTTATTTATTATATCTAATCAGATTTTTAATCCTTATTGAACCTTATCAAGATATTTCATTTTTTATATATCACATATGTTATGTGATGCACTATAGCTTCTCCTTTCTTGAGTCAGAAATCTCTCAGCCTCTGTTCCCAGAGAAACATGTTAGCCACTTTACCATTCTTTTCTATTCCACACCCTAAGTTTTTCCCATATTCTTCTCCACCCTGCTCCATTCTATTTCCACAACATTATCTTTGTCAACTTTATGGCCTTTATATCTAAATCCCCCCTTATTTCCCTCAAACCCAGCATAAAAACCAAGAACTCACTTTTTATATAATCACTTGTTTATATTTATTCTCTTACAACTTCATTATTTGTACTCTTTCTGCGTATAGCATTTACATTTAATTAACAGATGCTTAATATTTTAGATGCCTTCCTTACATAACTTTCAGACTAAACCACCATATTTTTCCATTTATGTGTATATTTCCTTGTTGCTAATGATCCTGTTTGAACCTTAACCAGTAAACTATTTTCCTTGCTATTATTATAAATTAATGCACACTCAATATTCTGTTTATTTTTATAAATATATTTAAATTCTTTTTACTCTCCATACTAGTTCTCTATCTCTCCAACTCCCTATTTTTTATTAATTCACCTGTTCTTCTCTATATCAACTGCACTATAACAACTCCAACTTATGGAGATTATTTACATTATACTACAATAACACATACAACTGACTAAACTTATAAACTTATTACAATCCTTTTTTTTTGATATTTGCAAAACCATCTACAAAAATACTATTTTAATTTTAATTTTAAAGTTTTATTCTCGTAATAAAATATGTTACAAATTACAAGGAAGAAAAATATTATAAAAGAGAAAGAAATTATTAAGAAAGGAAAGAAAGAATAACTTGAAATCGTCAGAAGTAATTTGATTGTTTTTCATATGCCATTTCCCCTTGCACAGATACCACTATATAAATAATTGTAGATATTAGAGAAGGTACTGCAAGGTGGTCTGGCTAGAAAGGAAAATATACTGTAGGTAACCACTGTCAACTTTTATGGCAAAGAAATGTGATTGCCTGTGCAAGAACCCTATCTTATTAAATAACAGTGAACATCAGTCTCCAGTAGATTTTCTGCCCTATGTCCCAATGGAACAAACAGACAGTGTTGATGATGTACTAGCTTGGAGTGCACACATGTCAGTTAAGCCAATGGACAAGGATATTTGTTACCCAAGTTGATTGACTATTAATATAGTGTCAATGTTTACCTACCCCAGAAATTTTTATTTATTGATTTATATAATTTTTTTATCATTATTTGTCATTTTAATTTTTTATTTCTGTCAATTTTCATTTTCAAGTTTTGTAGCTTACACTTGAGAAATGGGAGCATTCACTTTGAGTATATAGAGGGGAAGAATTGAACTAAGAGAATCTTTATGATGTTAAATAAAGTTTAAATTTGCATGCCCTTCCAGAAGTTTGACCTCTCATCTGAAGTAATATAAAGTAAGATTTTGATAACATCTAACATTAATTGCACCCAATAGACTAAACATAATTTTGTTACTCATTAATTGTTTTTACTAATATAATTTTATATATTAACTCCCATTTGAATAAATGGCTTTTATTATTAACTTTATAATTATACACATGTATAGAAGGAGTTTTTTCATTTGGAAAAGAGATGATAATAATAATTATGAATTAAAGATAATGTGATTGGAGATAGAAATTTATTTATAAATATATATATATTTTATTTATATAAATATTTATTTATATATATATATATATATATATATATATATATATATATATATATATTTTGGAATTTTTTTTTTTCGTTTTGTATATATATCATTCTGAATTATTTTTTTGTAAACAAAGATTGCCAGGCATGGATTTCTATCACAGGATTTGGGAATGGGGTTATTTATTGCGTTAAACTCTCAAAGTAATAGAAAGCCATCCTTGTCTCTCACCATTCTACATGTTAATACTATTATATTATATTTATTGTTTAATAAACATTACTGAATTGCTGCAATCAATCTGTTCTTTACATGGTCATTATCATAATGCATTCACACTACTGAAAAAAATAGATTAATCATTAATATCCACACACTCATAAATAATTATGCTAAATACACAAATATTAGTCATTCATATCCACACACCACTCTCACGTATATACTGATATTTGAAATATTCTGGTAGTATATATTAATTGGTCCACACTTATATAAGTGCATTAGGTTATAATTTAAGTAAGTCCATCTCTGAAGAGAGCTGATTGTGAATTCTCCCTGAGTTTGAATACTGTGGCATAATTGAGCCTGAAAGTGGGATGAGATGTGGACGAACTAGTCCAAATTGCATCTAAATTTCACCAGTAAAAATTGAGCTAGCATACTGAAGATAACTGTGATGATGGGCTAAGAATTTCATCACCTCACCACCAGCATCCTACCCAAAGACCCTAGGACTTACAGTAGTAAGATGTGCTACCACTACCTCTTTGTTGGGTCATCCACAGTCTTGTTACAGTACATAAAAATAACTAAACTTATAAGTTCATTACAATCCTTTTTATTTTTTTTTATATTTACAAAACAACCTATAAAAATAATATTATAATTATAATTCTAAAGTTTCCAATTATCCAACCATGCTCATCTTTCCCCTAATAATGCTGGAACTTTAACCATGTTTGTATATTTATTTAAATTTTTCCAATATAAAGTTTTATAATATTTTCCTTTCTTAATAATTTCTTTCTCTAAGTTTTTCATATGTTTAAACTATTTGGTTTACTTCTACTATTTATGTATTCAGGTTTTTGTTTACACAAGTAGTTGAAATTAATTCTTATTCTGGTGATGAAAGTTTTTAAAAAAAAATCAAACATCAATATCCATCTTGTTTTTTTCTAACAAACATAAGTGTTGAAACACTTTCTTATTTTTATGAAGACTATCCAATTATTACAGAGAATAGTGAGAATTGTGTGATGGCTTTTTATTCCCCATGATAACATTGATTGTTTATTATTGTATAATTATAAATATTCATCAAAATTGTTTTTTCATTTTCTGTTTTCAAGTCTGGTCACCTAGCAACAAGTTTGACTTCAGGTCATTATTTTTTTAGCTTTATCTTTGTCTAAGTCAGTATTATTAATCAGTTAATAGCATTCATGGTTAGTTATACCAGATGTATTTGTATATGTATTAATTTTTAGCTATAAAGATGTAAAAATTCATTTCTCTTTAAAAAAATACCAATTTGTTTAGTGCGATGTTTGTGCATATTTATATCCACATTTAATATATATTGAAACGGAAACCTCCAATCCCTTTCTGTTTCACCATCAACCTAATGACCTACTCGTCTGAACTAGTTTCGAACCTATCTTAAATGTAGAAATGTCAAATGTAAAAATGTATATATATAAATCGAGCAGGAAAACTTTGCTATAATTGCCGCTTAAATGGCATTATCCATTTACATACGAAGACACGCTATAATTAGACAGATTTGATAAAATTATAGCGGAGAAATGCTCATAAATTATTATAAAATGTTTTATTAATTTTCAGTCAATTCTTAATTATATTTCGCTATTATATTCGTATGTGGATGGATAATTTAAACCTTGGAATAACGGCAAAATGATTCATATATATTTAAGTTTAAATAAAAGTAATGTAAATGTTTTCTTTAATTTATTTAACGGTTTTCTGATTTAATGTTTTACATATATAGTTGAAACAAGTATTTTCTTTAAATTTGCTTTTTTTTTTAATAAACAAATATGTTAAAAGTTATTTAGTTTTATAAAATAAGAATTATCTGTTCGCAATTAAAAATGAGAATTTTTGTAAACAAGATATCAATTAGTGACACACCCGGGTAAAAAAGTAAAATCTGTTTTCTGATTGATTTTTGTTTGCAACAAAAGACTTTTTCATTAAATCAGAATACCGTTCCTTCTGCTAAGTAATAACACCTGAAAAGGAATTTAATTAATGAAAATGAATCAAATTATATAGTTTATATATTTTGATACATTTTTTTAAGGAAATTAAATATAACACCTCGGAGATTTTATCAGTTGTTGTAGAAATTGAATTATATTATTTTGCTTTAATTAAAAGTCAATTGGTCCCGAGGCTTACGAAATTCCAGAAAGGTGTTAAAGTTTAGTAGAAGGATATAAATAGGCCTTATTTTAAGCGGGAAGGGAGAATCCATCTTACTTTTGAAGAGAGTTAACATGAGAAGTTTTAAATTGTTCAACCTTAACATGTCTGGCTAAAGTCAGGCAAAATTTTGCTGCTTTCCCGTGATGGAACGCCTAGTTCAATCCATCAAATGCCAAAGGAACAACCAAGCTTACACCAACTAAATTTGAAGATGCCATAAGCCGTAAAAATAATTTATTTGCCTTCGTTCCGATTTCAATCCAGCTAAACAAACAATATTTTAAAAATCGTCTCCCAACTAAATTAAAGATGCCATAAGCCGCCCAAGAATTCACCTTCATTCCAGTTCGAATATCTCCAGCCCATCTACAGGAGAACTGTTTTAATATTTAAAATCGCAGAGCTCTGTAAATTTCAAAAACAGTCATTGTTTCTTCAAAACAGGTTAGCTAACCATATCATTGAACTTTCTCGCTAAATTGTTTCTGAAATAATATTTAAATGAAATACTTTTTGCTAATTTTTCCTTAATTCAATAGTGTAAACTGTCTAAATTGTTTCCTAAAATAATATTTTAATTCTAGAAAATGTAATACTTTTGCAAATTTTTCTTTATTAATTAATATTTTGCTATATAATTTAATCACTGCAGTTATATTTTGCTTTTCTTTTGCTTATTTTAATTATTGTTAGTTATGCCTATGTTTCGAAACGGCGTGCATTTAATTATAGAATATGTTTTTAAACATATAAATTTAAATTATTTATATAGCGTCATTTCGTGCGCTGTTTCGAAACCCAAATTCATATTTTTTCACTTAATAAATTAATTAATATAAATATAAAATGTGGCTTTTCAACCTTTAATTATTATATTACTAAAGATTAAACTAGCCTGGAGTGCAATCATAAGTATATTTTTTTAGTAAAGTATTCGTAAGTCCCTTATTAAATATACTTTTCCTCCTTTTTAAAAGTTTAGTAGTTATAGATAACTAAAGAGATTGAACGGGATAAAGTAAAGTTTGTATATCTTCCCGTCAGTAGCATATACATATTTCTCATGCTACAGAAGAGTTGGCTCTTTTGATCAAGCTGATAAACTTGTGTTCATTTAATATGTGATATTTCATTTATAATATCCTTCGGCTTGGCGGATGTGGAACTTATTAATATTTTTCTCGTTGTGCTGTTTTATATATAAGATGGAGCCACGGCGTTGCCAGCACATCTTCTCTTATAGGGTAGTGCAGTAGCGAAGTCTGAGCTACGGGCCAGATTAGCACGTAAGTCCCCCGCCTCTGAACCAAATAAAGGTTCCCCATTAGCAGCATGACGACCGGTTCTTGGGTAAACCGTTGTTTGTCACAAAAACCCTAAAACTATTCTTCCATCCGCAGAGCCACTTTATTATTATACTTTACTTGTGCCTAGCGTATTAGTAAAATCGTTATAGCCAACTCTCCCTCCCTAATATGCAGTCTTCGGCGTTGATCCGAAGCATTCTTGAAAACCCGTTCGATCTAAAGCTATCTGGGACGCTTTAAAAGCCCATAGTTAAAATAAATTTATTATAATTAAGATGTATTAAGTTTCACTCCAGACTTGGTTTGATTTTACGTAAAAGAGCCACTCGAACTGATTATAAAAGGACATAACAAATAAGTTAATGTAGTGATTAGTTGTATAGCAGGATATTTGGCTCCATTGAATCATAGCCACAAACCTATTTTGCCAACAACAATTGTCAATAAATATATTTTAATTCATCATATATCAGTTTCTGTCTCATTATTAAATCAATCCAATTCACTAATTGCCCATAAGTATTCATTAGTAAAGCCCCTATTATTTAAATATGTTAGATTTTATCTGTGGAATGTCTAGTATTTACGTTGTTTATATATATGTTTAAGTCCATGAGTCTTATTGTTTTCTCCGATTTGCTAGTGGGCCGGATGAAGAATTAAATCTCGTGTGCTACCATTGTTATGTTATCCATTGGGTGTTAGATCTGGTGCTTGGAGAGTGGGTTCGAATCCAGGCTGGTCCCTGACCTAAATCTCGGGCTTGACTGGGTTTGAAGTACATTTTGTGAGTTCCAGCTCGTGTTAGATGGATAAGCATGTTTTGACTGGCACATAGGTTTTTTTTTTCTGCATTTGGACGCCCAAATCGTGGGGCTTGTAACTCATTTCCACCCCTGAAGAGATTATGGAGTATATATATAATTCTTTTGGTCAAAATTAATGATTTTGAGTCAAATTTTTTTTTGAATAATGTATATATGTAAGATTTTTTTTTCCGCGTTTGGACGACCAAGTGAGGCTTCGATGTAAACACCTACATACTCTGAGTTATGGACTTTTGTGTGTATATAGCAAAAAAAAATTATTAAATTTATTTTGTGTCTTTCCTGTTCACTAGTGACTGGCGCCCGAGGATGATTGATCAAGTTATAAGTCATCCTCTTATAAATTTGTCATTAGGGAGCAGAGAAAAGAAATTTAGATTAAAAGAAAAGGGGGGTCTCATTGTTTTATCAAAGTATTTTTATGAATTGGAGTGGTTTAAAATGAGTAAGAAATATATATATATAAAGTAACGTCAAATTAACCAAAAGTTAAAAGGTTTGAAATTGGTGCAGACGGGTCAAACGAAATTAGGTCATAAGCATGAACCATTTAAGTATATATATATAATATAAAAAAAAAAAACAGCTGGAAGAAGAGAGCGGGGGTGAGTTAAATTTTTATTAAGTCATCTTTAATATTAAAATATGTGTTATACTTTAGATATATAGACGAAAAAAAAAAAAAAAAAAGATTTTTTTTTTAAATTTTTCGTATATTTTATTAAAGCTAGAAAAAAAGAAGGGATTTTTTTTTAAATAAAAAAAGAATTTCATATGTTTTATAAAATAAAAAGTAGGGAGACGAAAATTTTTTTTTTAAATTCATTATATGTTGGACGGGCATCGAGATGGAGTAAGCTTATAGATATATTAGTGAGTTAGGCATAGAGTTGGGATGGAAGTGAGCGAGTCGTTCTTGAAGGGGGAGAGCAGCAAACAGCCGTATTAAAAGTATAGAAGTTTTAAAAATCAAATATTTATTAGGTGCGAAAAATAAATAAATAAATTTTGAAAGGATTATATAGTATACAGAATGAACAAAGAAACAGAAGTAATGAGCAGTGGGGAAGAGATAGAAGTAGGAATGGAGATGAAAGGTGGAGGTATCGTGTTGAGATCAGGAAGAGAGATTAATGAGTACAACAGCAGTACAGAAGAAATAGAAAGGGAAAATGGTATGAGCCAGGATAGAGATGAGTGTGCACAGAAAACTCTTGATATGCCAGAGAATTCAGTTACCGAAATATCTGAACAGATACCGGTAGAGGAGATTAAGCAGGAAGGCCAGGATTTTAATTGGTTGCTGAGACAGCTTAGACAGGATGCGAAAGAAATGGATCAGAAAATGGAGGCAAGGGATCAGAAAATGAATCAGAAAATGGAGGAAATGAATCACAAAATGACACAAAGATTTGAAACCCTTAGCAGAGATATTAGACAAGAGATGGCAGACAGAGATAAAAGACTGGAAGAAATGTGCCAAGGTCTACAGGGATTGTCAACCAGCTGTCAGCAGAAGTCTGAAGAAATTAGGGGAGAAGTTAAAGAAATGTTACATAAAAACCAAGAAGAAAATAGAAAGGAATTTGTTGTGATTAAAGAAGAAGTGAAGGCTTTAGTTGAACAAGTAGAATGTCAAGAAAAGGGTTTGAAAGAAAGGGTCTTTAAAGTAGGGGCAGAATTTAACAGCAAATTGCAAGAGTGTGAAGAAGCCCAAAGGGAGATCAGAGAGGAAATATATGAAATAAAAGAAAACCTGCTACAAAGAAGTCAAATAGCCGACAAAGAAGAAAACATTATCACAGCATGTATTCCAGAATTGAGAGATGTAGCAGAAATGAAAGAAGAGACAGAAAAGGAAAGTAAGGAAAGCAACTTTGCTAGTGATTACCAAGATAAAAGACTTAATAGACATGAGAGAGTGCAATTTATTGGCCAGACTGAAGATGATACTGAAAATAATTTTAGAGAGGGAAAAGCACTTACTGAAGAAAAGATCATTGAAAAGGAAAGAAATGCAAAATGTACACAAGCAATAATAAACGCGAATGATATAAATAATAGAAAGCATCTAAACACCCCATGCCAAGAAACTCCTATAGAAAATACTAGTAAGTTATCTGTAGCAGAACAGGAGCCCACGTTTGAAGAAAAGAATCTCGAGCTGCATGAGATACGAAGTTTGACAATGCACCCTAAGCGATCTCCTGTGAGGTTGAAAGACAAAAATGAAAGCTATGAATGGATAACCGATGATGATGAAGACGGTTGGACAACTGACGATGATGATGATGATCTGTTGGGATGTTGTTTCAACCCCGGCGTGGAGTTACTCCTTAAACAACCCCCAGATCCTATTTAAATTGTTAGTTGTTTTTGTGAGTGATTTGATCTATACTCCTATATATATTATACACTCTATATTTTATTTATATACCTTTATATATATATATATATATATATATATATATATATATTATACACTTTATATTTATTTACATACCCTTTATATTGTTATTATACACATTACATTTTATCTATATCCATTTTACCTATTATATACTTTATATTTTATCCATATATTATCTATATACCCTTTTATATATTTATTACACGCATTATATTTTATATATATATATAAAACATATCCATTATTTTGACAAAGATGTATACTCGTTTGGGTATATATCTGTTTAAGTTTAAAACATTTACTAATAACCGATGATTTCATTGTATGTGTGTTGATAATTGTTAGAAGCACTAACTGTATTATTATAGTGTAATCTAGTATGATGTATTATCATAAGTTTAGCGTAGGATTAGGCCATGAGTTTATACTTTGAAAGAAGCCATAATTTAGCTCCGTGTTTATATAAGTAAAGTCTTTTTTTTTTTATTTGTTTTTTTTTACTAAGTTTACTGATATGAAACGGAAATCTCCAATCCCTTTCCGTTTCACCATCAACCTAATGACCTACTCGTCTGAACTAGTTTCGAACCTATCTTAAATGTAAAAATGTCATATGTAAAAATGTTATATATAAGTCGAGCGGGAAAACTTTGCTATAATGGCCACTTAAATGGCATCATCCATTTACATACGAAAACACGCTATAATTAGACAGGTTTGATAAAATTATAGCGGAGAAATGCTCATAAATTATTATAAAATGTTTTATTAATTTTCAGTCAATTTTTAATTATATTTCGCTATTATATTCGTATGTGGATGGATAATTTAAACCTTGGAATAATGGCAAAATGATTCATATATATTTAAGTTTAAATAAAAGTAATGTAAATGTTTTCTTTAATTTATTTAACGGTTTTCTGATTTAATGTTTTACATATATAGTTGAAACAAGTATTTTCTTTAAATTTGCTTTTTTTTTAATAAACAAATATGTTAAAAGTTATTTAGTTTTATAAAATAAGAATTATCTGTTCGCAATTAAAAATGAGAATTTTTGTAAACAAGATATCAATTAGTGACACACCCGGGTAAAAAAGTAAAATCTGTTTTCTGATTGATTTTTGTTTGCAACAAAAGACTTTTTCATTAAATCAGAATACCGTTCCTTCTGCTAAGTAATAACACCTGAAAAGGAATTTAATTAATGAAAATGAATCAAATTATATAGTTTATATATTTTGATACATTTTTTAAGGAAATTAAATATAACACCTCGGAGATTTTATCAGTTGTTGTAGAAATTGAATTATATTATTTTGCTTTAATTAAAAGTCAATTGGTCCCGAGGCTTACGAAATTCCAGAAAGGTGTTAAAGTTTAGTAGAAGGATATAAATAGGCCTTATTTTAAGCGGGAAGGAGAATCCATCTTACTTTTGAAGAGAGTCAACAGGAGAAGTTTTATTATTGTTCAACCTTAACATGTCTGGCTAAAGTCAGGCAAAATTTTGCTGCTTTCCCATGATGGAACGCCTAGTTCAATCCATCAAATGCCAAAGGAACAACCAAGCTTACACCAACTAAATTTGAAGATGCCATAAGCCGTAAAAATAATTTATTTGCCTTCGTTCCGATTTCAATCCAGCTAAACAAACACTATTTTAAAAATCGTCTCCCAACTAAATTAAAGATGCCATAAGCCGCCCAAGAATTCACCTTCATTCCAGTTCGAATATCTCCAGCCCATCTACAGGAGAACTGTTTTAATATTTAAAATCGCAGAGCTCTGTAAATTTCAAAAACAGTCATTGTTTCTTCAAAACAGGTTAGCTAACCATATTATTGAACTTTCTCACTAAATTGTTTCTGAAATAATATTTAAATGAAATACTTTTTGCTAATTTTTCCTTAATTCAATAGTGTAAACTGTCTAAATTGTTTCCTAAAATAATATTTTAATTCTATAAAATGTAATACTTTTGCAAATTTTTCTTTATTAATTAATATTTTGCTATATAATTTAATCACTGCAGTTATATTTTGCTTTTCTTTTGCTTATTTTAATTATTGTTAGTTATGCCTATGTTTCGAAACGGCGTGCATTTAATTATAGAATATGTTTTTAAACATATAAATTTAACATCTTCGTATTATTATTTATATAGCGTCATTTCGTGCGCTGTTTCGAAACCCAAATTCATATTTTTTCACTTAATAAATTAATTAATATAAATATAAAATGTGGCTTTTCAACCTTTATTTATTATGTTACTAAAGATTAAACTAGCCTGGAGTGCAATCATAAGTATATTTTTTTAGTAAAGTATTCGTAAGTCCCTTATTAAATATACTTTTCCTCCTTTTTAAAAGTTTAGTAGTTATAGATAACTAAAGAGATTGAACGGGATAAAGTAAAGTTTGTATATCTTCCCGTCAGTAGCATATACATATTTCTCATGCTACAGAAGAGTTGGCTCTTTTGATCAAGCTGATGATCTAGTGTTCATTTAATATATGATCTTTAATTTATAATATCCTTCGGCTTGGCGGATGTGGAACTTATTAATATTTTTCTCGTTGTGCTGTTTTATATATAAGATGGAGCCACGGCGTTGCCAGCACATCTTCTCTTATGGGTAGTGCAGTAGCGAAGTCTGAGCTACGGGCCAGATTAGCACGTAAGTCCCCCCCTCTGAACCAAATAAAGGTTCCCCATTAGCAGCATGACGACCGGTTCTTGGGTAAACCGTTGTTTGTCACAAAAACCCTAAAACTATTCTTCCATCCACAGAGCCACTTTATTATTATACTTTACTTGTGCCTAGCGTATTAGTAAAATCGTTATAGCCAACTCTTCCCTCCCTAATATGCAGTCTTCGGCATTGATCCGAAGCATTCTTGAAAACCCGTTCGATCTAAAGCTATCTGGGACGCTTTAAAAGCCCATAGTTAAAATAAATTTATTATAATTAAGATGTATTAAGTTTCACTCCAGACTTGGTTTGATTTTACGTAAAAGAGCCACTCGAACTGATTATAAAAGGACATAACAAATAAGTTAATGTAGTGATTAGTTGTATAGCAGGATATTTGGCTCCATTGAATCATAGCCACAAACCTATTTTGCCAACAACAATTGTCAATAAATATATTTTAATTCATCATATATCAGTTTCTGTCTCATTATTAAATCAATCCAATTCACTAATTGCCCATAAGTATTCATTAGTAAAGCCCCTATTATTTAAATATGTTAGATTTTATCTGTGGAATGTCTAGTATTTACGTTGTTTATATATATGTTTAAGTCCATGAGTCTTATTGTTTTCTCCGATTTGCTAGTGGGCCGGATGAAGAATTAAATCTCGTGTGCTACCATTGTTATGTTATCCATTGGGTGTTAGATCTGGGGCTTGGAGAGTGGGTTCGAATCCAGGCTGGTCCCTGACCAAAATCTCGGGCTCAACTGGGTTTGAAGTACATTTTGTGAGTTCCAGCTCGTGTTAGATGGATAAGCATGTTTTGACTGGCACAATATATATATATATAAAGGATAAGTGACTTGATAACCACTCAACTTTATTTAAAATGTTAGAGATTAGGGCAGGTGGATTTGGTTGCAAGTCACCCTTCAACTCCCCTTCCTTACAGGATTAAAATTTTAATTTATTTTTCAAATTTTAACACTAATAAGTGTGTTAGGATGCTTCTAAATGTATAGAAATTTTGGTTGGATAAAGAGTTGTTATACCTATTTATTGACCATCTCATGTTTTTTTTTTGCAGCTACATTGGAGAAGTTTAACTATCTCCCTTATGGCTAGGCTATATAATTGGTCAGTATTCTGAACTTAGAGCTTTGATAGTTTTGTAGTTGAGACTGAATTGATAATATGTCTATGTCACAGATGACACATAAATTTATTTACTGACCTTCTTCCTGCTCCTTTGAGATTTACTGGATTCATGAAGATTTAGCTAAATATCAAGTATCCATTTATTTGTATGGATTGGCTCCTGAGTTTTAGTTAACCTCAAGGTTTCCCAATGACTGCATTTGAGCATTAATTGGAAAATAACCTCACCAAACATAATATCCCTAGTCATGTATTACATTTTTTTCTTTACATTGATCACTAGTTATTTTTATTTCTCTTTAATAAAATTTACATTGCCTATATATTCTGCTTGGTGGTTATTTTTTATTCTTTAGTTGCTTGAGTATTTTAACAGTATTACTATAGATGATTATAAACAGCCAATGTAATGTTTTAAGATAATATAGATAATTATAAACAGCCAAAGTAAGGTTTCAAGATACGGGCATTATATGTGCCTTGGATCTTTTCTTCCTCATTGATCCAAAGTGCATTGAGACCTGTCTACTTGATGATGTTATATGGTTCTTTATACAAGTTATAAAACTTATGATATTTGTCTTCCTGCAAGCAGGTTGTGGAGTTTTTATTAGAACTATCTCTAAATTTAAATTTGTGTGGAGACTTCTATATATTCCACTTCCTATAACTTGCCATTCTGGTTTCATTGGTTCACTGTATGTACACTCTTGGGTCACTTGGTTAATCTATGCCCAATATTTGGTCAGGTGACTATAAATTGGTGCTTAGTAAATAGTGTAGGTACATCTATCCATGTCTGATTGTTTATGAACACCTTTTCTTTTGTCCACATTCATGTCATCATTAGTTCTTTTTTTGCTTTTTTGAAATAACTTAATTCTATAGTTGAAGTTAATCTATTTTAGCTCATCCAGTTACCATGTTTTTAGTCACAATACCTGAAGTATGTTCTTAATATTAGCTTCTTAAGCAGTAGCATAATGAAGGTGAAGGGGCCTTCATAGGTGTTGCATAGTTTGTGGAACTTGGGGCCCTTTTGTTTATTGATTTTTGGTGTAGTATATTTTCTGTCATGTTCCAATGGCTTTGTGTATGTTGATCATGTTTTTGGTTGTACAGGGACTTCAGGCATTGTATCAGATATTTAAGATGATCAAAACTATGGATTGCACTTGTGTCTTCATAATTTCTCCTTTTATAGGTAAAATCTTTCTCTGTGGCAGTGATTACCATCAGTAATGCTCTAGTGTGATAGTTGACATTTAGTTCATTAATGTTGTGTTTGAAAGACATGTGGACTCAGCTTTGATAATGTCTATGAATGTGGTGTAACAATTCTAAATAATTTCCAATTCATTTGCCTTCATATGTTCTTCAATGTATTCTTTCATGATGTCTCCAACATGTGGGGTGTTTATCTGTGGATTCAGAACATGGTTCTCATGACTGGCTTGTGAAGTATTTGAAATTATTTCTTCCAACTTGACAATTATGTGATACTGGAGTGTGGGTTCCTCATAGGGGGTTGCTTATCATCTACAGATTCTTGAGGGTGACTTCAAGGCAATTTTCTCTATCACTCTGTTCTCTCTATTATTCTGGATGTCCAAATTAATTCCAATTCATCACATTTTAATAGTTGGTACTCCTTGGTACAGTTGCAACTCAATCATTGAAAGCCTGTGCTTGAAGGCCTCATTCATCTTATCAACTCTATCCCATATCTCAGTGGTATTCTTTATCAGCTTTTCCAAAACAGACTTGTCTATGATGGAATTTTATTTCAATTAAAGCTATCTTGTTCTCAAGCTATCTCAATTCTCTTTTGTCAGAGAGTTGATCCATTCTTGAGTGCATCTCTTGGATCTCCTCTTGGACCTTGGCTTGTAGTTTTTCTGGGTCCACACATATTTCATCTCTAAAAATGTTTTGGCTCTCATGCATTTCATCACATTTGACATTCAGTTTCATAATGTTGTGTTGGAACTTCTGGAACCACTGTTGGCACTTTAAGTTCTTTTCATCCATCTCATTCTTCAAGCTGCCTAGTATCTTTTTAATTTCTGTTATCTTTCTGAACATTATCTATATTGATCGAGAGTTGCTCCATCTCTATGGACAGTCTGCTTTCTATGTCCTTAATCCCTATTTTTATTTTTACTTCCATCCCATCCATTTACTTTTTCAAATTTTCATGTTTCTGAACATTATCTATATTGATTGAAAGTTACTCCATCTCTGTGGACAGTCTGGTTTCAATGTCCTTCTACTTCCATACCACCCATTTCCTTTTTCAAATCTTCCCTTAAGAAATTTGTACTTTCTTTTACCTTGGCTTCAATGCCATTCACATCCTCTTTAGTTGCCATATTAACCTTCATACTATCCATCATCATCTATGTCTGCCATAGCAATCTTTTTTATTTAAAATTATTATTTTGAACACTAGACAAATTAAGAGACAGTTGTTCTATATTTGTGGACAACTTAGTTTCAATGCCTACCATGTCAGTTTTAAGATCTGACCTGACATTATCCACATACACTTTCAATTTTCCTTTCATGTTGGTCATTCTGTTATTGAACTCTTCTTTTACCTCTATTTTCATATTATTCATATCACTGTTTATCTCTGGTAGCTTTCATATCCTCTATCTTAATATTTATATTAGTCTGTATAGTATCCATTTTATAGTTCACTCTTGTTTCCATGCTATTCATGTCTTTTTTGTACTACTTATATTACCATCCATTTTTATTTCTATATCACCTACCTTAGCTTCCATGCTGTTCATCCTTTTGTTTAACTCTACCTTCAAGCTGCTCATATTTTGGTTCATTTCTGCTTTCATTATTAGCACAAACCTTTGTAGCATTTGCTCCATTGTTGTCATCTCTCCTGTTATCTGTGCTGTTTGAACTCTGGATGCCTGATTGACTTTGTTGGAAGGAGTCTCTTGAATTTTAGAAACTGTTTGATCCACAACATGTACCTGTGAACAGTAATAAGTTTTAATGGAATTTATTTGTGGCAGTGGAATTTGAGTACCTGGGTTAGTTTTATTTGTACTTGGTACAATATTTTCCAAATCACAATTAATAGGACATTCTTTTTTCATCTTTGGAGACCTGAGATGTTCAGCCAGCAGCAAATTCATGATTAAGTGAAGTTTCAGCAGTAAAAAAAAGGTTTAGGGTCTTGATTAGATTCAAAAGTAAAACAAGGCAAGCCTTTTTATAAGATAATAGTTGTCGCTGTTCACCCAAATTTTGATTAATAGTGATTTCATCATCCTTTTACATGTAAAAATCCAATTTTCCAATGGTTGAAGGTGTTGAACCAGGTGAAGATAGAATATATTGACTAGAAGTACCAGGTTTAACTAGAATATGTGCAAAGGTAGTTTTTTTTAAAAATCATTCACGACTTTCTGAATCTTTTGAGGTATCATTTGAGCTACCACCAGAATACATCACAACAAATCTTCCATTTATAATACATTAAAAATTGAATAGCTCCAAAACTGTAGCATCACTCTAAATATACAAATTATGTTGATCACAAACAATGCTCCAGTCACACCCTGGTAAGGTTTACTAGTAAAACTCCTTTTCCATCTTCCAATGTAATTCCTTCATTTTCCTTCATGTGTTTGAATAAATTCAAGACAGGAAGTGGTCATCGATTACTGAGATTAAGATGCATGTCAGTGCAATACTAAAAAGACAAAAGTTAAGAAAAACATTATTCACAGTTGATATTCTTAATCTTCCAAAACAGTCCAGTGAATTTAAATTAGAACTTGCATGTCAGATTTGACTGAAATTAATAAGAAAATAATTGATATTCTATTAAAAACTACACCAATTATAAATATTATAAAAAAAGCAGCACTTTAAGAGTAAATTTTCTACTGAAACAAGACAAGGTATGAAAAAAAGAAGAAATATGAAAAAATATAAAAATGACTCATTAAGGATTGAATATCTAGAATTTTATAAAATGTTATGAAAAAGAGTTAATATCAATATAAGAAAAAAATGTAATTTAGAATTACAATGCAAGGAAAGCTATGCAGGAGACTAAATTATCAAAAATGTAAAACAACATTTTGGTATTAGTAGAAAGCATTTTCTGCAATATAGAACTATTACTAAGATGAGAAATGACATCTTGGGATATATAAAAAAATTCTATAAAAGATTATAAAACAATAAAGATTATAAAACAATAAAGAACAAGGAAAAATTTCCCTCACATTTACTGTGTCTGAATGATTCAGAATGTTAAATGGAGAAAAAAAGCCATGAAATTAAATCTATAAAGAAAAAAGCTCCAGCTAATAATGGGATTAAGATTGATATATTATAAAAACCAAGTAAATAAAAAAATTGCTGACAAAATTATATATTAAATATCTAAAGAATATTATCTATATTGTACAAATGAAAATAATATTTAAATAAGCTGGTAAAAAAGATATTAAAAATTACAAGCCTATCAGACTTTCATCAGTTTTATACAATATTTTTACCAAGATAATTACAACTTGTCTACTGTGAATTCTGCAATTTAACTAACCAAAAAACAAGTTGGATTTAAAAGTGGTTTTAGCACAATGGAAAGAAATTATAGAAAGGACCAATAAATATGAGTTGCCATTATGCTTTGGATTTGTAGATTGTAAAAAAGCATTTTTATTGATTAAAGCATTGAATTATCAAGATGTAGAACCAGAACTATGTCATATTTTGAAAAATATTTATTAAAATGTGACAGCAATGATTAGATTACATAACGATTACTGAAAAGATTAAGATTGAGAAAGGTGTAGATATGATGATTCCGTATTTTCAAAACTTTCTACATCAGTTTTGCAATAAGAATTTTGTGGATTAAAATGGAAAGCAAGGAGATTAAAGAAAGTGGAGATTATTTAAGTTGTTTAGATTATGCGGATGAGGTTGTTTTTGCAAATAGTGCTTCAGACTTTTAGGAAATGCGAAGTTGTCAAATGAAAGTAAAGAAATAGGATGGATGACAAATACTAACAAGATTAAAGTAATTTTGAGTGATTTTTTTTAAAAGAAAAATAATAATGATGAATTAGAAGTTAACACCTATGAATTTCTTTGTCAAATTATTAATACTGATGAAAATGAATTGGATGAAATTAATCATAGAATTACAATTGGATCGATTGGAAATAACTTAATATTAATATGTCCTATGCCTATTTGTTTGAAAAAGATTTTTAATAATTATTTTTTACTAGTTTTTACTGATGGATTTGAGAGTTGGACTCTTAAGAAAAGAGCAATACAGAGTCTTTAGATCACTACATGAAATATGGAGTGATGTATGTTAGAAGTAACAAGAAAAGGTTTAAAATCAATAGATGGTTGAGAGAATAGCATTGAAAGAATTAAGAGTGTGAAGTGGATTTGGACTGGACACATTGACAGAAAAGATAATAGATAAACAATTGAGATCTTAAACCAGATCTCAAGAGATTATAAAAGACCTAGAAAAAGATCACATGTGAGATGAAATAAGAAAGAATTCTGGGGTGATGTGGAGAAAAGAGATTAGAAATCAAAGAAACTGGATTAAACTTGGAAACATTCATTCTTCAGTGGATTGATAACGATTGAAAATGATATATATATAATTTATATACTGCATAAATGTATTTTATTAATAACAATAAAATATCGTAAAAAAATTGGCTTAAATATATATAAAAAAAACGTTTTTTATAGAAGTAATTAAAGCAATAAATCAAAAGAATACTTTATCAATGTGTTTGGATAATGGAAGTTTCTGTCTGAGAAATGTTGTGGTTGACGGTAGTTTGCCTGCATTTGAAGATATTAGTAGAAAAATACATATTTTTACAGTTAAGATTTAAGAAAGGTTATTTTTTATTAAAATATTAATAGTTTGAATGAAGGAACCTCAGTATATATAAATGTGTCGATGAATATATGAATGAAAAAAAAGAAAATTTAATTAGTAAATACAATACTTACAAGTAATCTTATATCTTTAGATCTTTTTATATATTCTACTTATGAAGCTTTTAAAAAGTATTTATCTAAATTTAAATAATATTATTCATATAATTTTACTATAATATAAACATAAAAGTAATAGCTAATAAATAAACAATTAGTAAATATTAAAATTTTTTTTAAAATTGAAAAATAATAATATTACAAGGAATTTGAATAACATTAACATTTATTTAATAGTATAATGTATACTTATACACACTTTCATATACTAATAACATAAACACACACACACGTATTAAAATTAATTATTCTATTTATTCAGATATTTTATATATTTGCATAGATTTTTATTTTGGTATATAAATCAAAATAAAATTATTATTTCTATTTTGTGAAATATATTTATTTCAACAGCATTTGAATTGTGACAAGTTTTATGAACTGCATTCATTAATCAGTAAAAATATGTTGCTACCAACATTGAGCGTTATATATTGTAATATAATATTGCATTTTCCATTACAAGTGTCAAACCAACCCAATCCACAGTTTTGACAGATCCACTTTAGATAAATATGTGGTAGTATTTAGGTTATGTAATATATTTATGTAATTTTATAAATGAAGAAACTGCTAAGACAAAAATTTGAATCCATAATGGAAGCTTTTAGTTATTTTTCAGATTAGCTTCTTTTTAAAATGTTTTTTGATAGTTTCTAACGTCATTTCGTTTTTATGCTGCTTTACCATTATATATGTATAACCCAAATAAAAACACTCGTTACAGATAATTATTTGTAATAATTAGTGAATAGACGTTTAAATAATGAAAAATATTCTAGAAATTCTTTCAGCAACCAGTATCTTTATTAATAACATGAAATACTTTAAAAAAGAAAATACCATTAGATCACTGAAGTGTTGATAACAACTGTGAAAATTATGTATTTTCTTGTTAGTACTTAATGTTACTATATATAGATTTAGATATATATGAGAGGCAAGTAAACATACATAATTTAAGTACAGCAGATAATATATCTCTAGGAACGCTACCTAACATAGGCCCACACTCAAACACATATGTGCTAATCTTTTATTTCAGATGCATATGTGAAAATAAACAAAATCTATGAATTTTAATCACAATAAAATCAACTTACTGAACTATTTATATGAGATACATACATAGTGTTATGCACACGTACTTTGACTTACATTATTTTGAAATACGCTGTTCAAATGACTTTGGAATAGCATCAGACAGAACTTTTGTTAAATTAGATTTAAAATATTCAAATATTAAATCTTTCTTATCTTTTTTTATTGAAGATTTTTCTTTAGGAGAAAAACTGATTTAACTTAAACTGAATTTTGATTATTAAAATGACTTCCATTAGTTAAATCTCTTTAGGAAGAACAAAAACAACAGGGAAAAATTTAAGAAACAAAAGTGATTTTCTTTTATATCTTGAATATTTAAAGAAGCTACTATTATATCCAATTAAATTTTGAAAGAAATACTATATACACTTTAAAATAAAAAATGTTTAAAAGCATATCAATATAAACATAAGCCAATCTATAAAACTAAATGGAGCATTATAAAAATAATTAGTGTAAAATATAAATAAAATCAATACTTAAAATCGCATAAATAAAATTATAAATGGCCCAATATGCTGGCTTGTTGTAAATAAAATTTTCAAGTTTGTTAAATGATTCATAAAGTAAATACATTTGTTATCTTAAGTCCAAGACATGGCCAAGAAGATACTGTTTATAAAAGCGAAATTACATTTACATACTATGTTTTCAGAAAGAAAATTCTTTGCTGGTTTACTAGTTAAATCTTTCAATTTACCATTTCAAATATTAGTCTTATGTTTCCATGTAGAGTTTGTCTTGAAAATTTATTCACTTTCACTATTGAGAAGCTCATCTGTTTTAAGTGTAATTATATATATATATATATATATATATATATATATATATATATATATATATATATATATATATATATATATATATGGAGGTAAGTGGTGCAATGGTGGATCTAATTTTGCAAGCAAAGTTTAACATTCTGATGGTTATGGCCTCTATGCTGAAGTAAAATTCTTTAGTGACTTGTAGATGTATATACTCCATTCAGCTGTTTGATATAGGTTTTATGTTTTTCATGTGATATCAATGATCAAGGACTAAAGGTAAAAAGACCAAAAACTATTAGCTAAGACTTCCTATTTAGATCTAATTACCAACGCACATAGCACCTTTTGTATATAATTAAACAAGCAAGTAATTATTTTAATTACCCATATTTCTTAAATTCTTCAGATACATAAACATCATGTTTATAGATAGCACCAAGCTATTGTAATCCCTAAAAATGCATTCAATTGGCATTTCCAAAACATTAAACCAAGCTTAAAAGAAATGTTTTCCAAGAAGTTCAATTAATAATAAGATAAGCCATCTGAGCAAAAAATTTTTAATTAGTATTTAATTAAGCTTTGTTTCTATAACATATCTTTTTAAAACAAATTTAGTTGAAATAAATTTAATTTTTAATTTTTTAAACAAAATTTAAAAATGGACTCCTTTTTATTTTAAGCACAGGCCTTTGTCAATGCATGGGTATGTCTATAATATTTTAACCCTAAATTTAATAGAAAGATATAAATTTAATTTGTAAAACTTGAATTTTAATTTATAATTACCAACTACTCACATTTTTTAAATATAAATTATAAATTGAGATAAATAATGACCTATCTCATTATTATTCTGGAACACTATTTTATAATATATATAATTTCACTTAAACTTTTAATATTTATATTTTTAAGTTTGTGAAATCTTCCACTACATATGCTTTTTCTCTGGCTAAGCATTAACACAAAGCTTGTTGAGAAATTGGCAATGCTCATTGTTTATAACTTACAAGCTTAAGAGAATAAGGTCATGTGATCTATGAATTTTATTTTGACTATATATATATATGTTAACAGATGGCGTTCTATCAAAAACACAGTCAAGCGTATGTTTACATAAACATCAGAGCAAACATTCACTATCTCTAACTTTAATTCCACTTTCAGATCATGATTTCAAGCTATTTGCTATCAGCAGTGAAAGACAGGAATTTTAGAAACTAGATCTAAACACAAACTCTGAGCATTTATGAAACAGTTTCTATTAAGCTTGCAAGCATGAATCTTTTAGACACATAAGGTCTTCAAACTCAGCATAGCAAGCCAGATAGCTATATGGGTCTGATCTCAGTTCAGCATCACCACATAGTAGAAGCCTCTGCAATATATATATATCATTGCTAGAAAGATCTCAAAGGTACATTTATGAAAAACAAAAAAGTTAAAAACTTGCTAATGCTTGTGTTTATGTCAACAGACAGTAAATACAAGCATTAGCAAGCGTTTCTTTACACTTGTTTTTTGTTTTATCACTAAATGTATTCACTTTGAGTGTATTTCTAGCTAATGATATCATATTGCAGACAGGCTTCTAACTATGTGTTGACATAAACACAAGCATTAGCAAGTTTTTAACTTTTTTGTTTTTCATAAATGTACCTTTGAGGTCTTTCTAGCAATGATATATATTGCAGAGGCTTATACTATGTGGTGATGCTGAACTGAGATCAGACCCATATAGCTATCTGGCTTGCTATGCTGAGTTTGAAGACATTACATGTCTAAAAGATTCATGCTTGCAAGCTGAATAGAAACTGTTTCCTAAATGCTCAGAGTTTGTGTTTAGATCAAGTTTCTAAAATTCCTGTCTTTCACTGGTGATAGCAAATAGCTTGAAATCATGATCTGAAAGTGGAATTAAAGTTAGAGATAGTGAATGCTTGCTCTGATGTTTATGTAAACATACGCTTGATGGTGTTTTTGGTAGAACGCCATCTGTTGACATAAATACAAGCATTAGCAAGTTTTTAACTTGTTTTTTGTTTTTCATAAATGTACCTTTGAGGTCTTTCTAGCAATGATATATATATGCAGAGGCTTTTACTATGTGGTGATGCTGAACTGAGATCAGACCCATATAGCTATCTGGCTTGCTATGCTGAGTTTGAAGACATTACGTGTCTAAAAGATTCACGCTTGCAAGCTGAATAGAAACTGTTTCATAAACGCTCAGAGTTTGTGTTTAGATCTAGTTTCTAAAATTCCTGTCTTTCACTGGTGATAGCAAATAGGTTGAAATCATGATCTGAAAGTGGAATTAAAGTTAGTGAATGCTTGCTCTCACATTTATGTAAACATATGCTTGATGGTGTTTTTGGTAGAATGCCATCTGTTGACATACATACAAGCGTTAGCAAGTTTTTAACTTGTTTTTTTATTTTTCATATATATATATAACATTAAACAAAAATTATAATATAATGGTAATTAACTATTACATACAGGCTTTCTATCTGCAGAAATACTTTTGGCTAATTTCTTAACCCTCCTCAACTGCCATTAAATTCAAAAACAAAAAACAAAATGGAAGCAAATGCCATCTACTCAAATCCAATGAATCCTAAATTTTAATGTTAGGAGCTTGTTTATTAATTAAATTCATTTTATTTCTATTTATTAAAATTGCCTTCTTAATTTTTTTTAAGACTATATATAAGAATGTATTTAGTGTTTTATTTTGTGTTACAAGTAATGTTAATAAATTAGTGAATAATTCTAAAATTGTCATACCTGTCAAACCAAAAAGTAATGATGTGTATCAAATTTATTGTGAATATATGTTATCATATATAAGTGAATCGAAATTCACTATTGAAAAAAATATTAAAAAAGCATGAATTGTTATACAAGCATGTGAAAAGTAAAAACAATAATGATTTAATGATTGATTCAGTTTTCTTGGATCATGAAAGGGCATGCAAAAATATAAATTTAAGTTTGATATTGAAAGTATTAAGATTGTTCATGAATACAGAAACCATAGTAAAAAAAAAAATTAAGAAGGCAATTTTAATAAATAGAAATAAAATGAATTTGATTAATAGACAAGCTGCTAGTATTAAAATTTGGGATTTATGGGATTTAAGTTGATGATGTTTGCTTCCATTTTGTTTTTTGAATTTAATGACAGTTGAGGCAGGTTAAGGATTTAACTGAAAGTATTTCTGGAGATTGAAAGACTGTATATAATAATTGATTACCATTATATTTATTATTTTTATTGTTATAGTTTTTTAATTAACAGAAATTTTATTTGTATTATATATATATATATATATATATATATATATATATATATATATATATATTTATATATATATATATTTATTATTTGCCATTACAATTTGGTCACTAGCCAAATTTATAGTAATGTGCATGTAGAAAAGGTAAAACAAAATCATCATCACAATTTTATATAACCATAAAGGAAGTTGCAGGGCATCCAAGTTTAAATCCTACAAGGTCCAGTTCTAAAAGCTTTAAACAGAGAAAGAATGGATCAACAATTACATGCTTTACTTGTTTGTGTGTTGATAGAAAGGTAATACACACATTTAAACTATTTAATATTTAAATTTCCTGTTAAAAAGCAAAGTTATAATGCATACATATAGGCAATGTATGTGTAAATTATTTAATTGTTTTATATTTCAAATATTAAACATTTTAACTTTCTTTAAAACTAACCTATGCTTGATCAATTCTAACATTTTATTCTATACTTCTATTTTGCTTTTCTTTAATTATAAGTGGGATTTAAAAGTTACAGACTTAATTAAATAATTGGGTTATAATTACTAAGCTAGCAATCATATTATTTAAGGATAGTTTATGAATGATTTGAAAGAATGAAGGATGTGTGTACATTACATACAAAAATTTACATTTCCTAAATATTGAAAGAAAAGGAAGTATTAAATCTGTCAAATTATTTTTTTTGTACAATTTTTTTTGTTAAAAGAGGAAATCTGTTTAATCAGATATCGATCTTTGTAGCAATTTTTTTTGTAAATGATTGTTTCACTTTGGAAGCTTATAATGGGTCAGAGCTCTAATTGTCTTATCAAGATCTAAAGAAGGAAGCTCAAAGATTTGAAGTGTTACCTGGATGTTAAAAGAAGAAAAAAAAAGAAAAGAAAGGAAATAAGGATTGAGTCTATTTTTTTTTTTAAAACAAAAGTGTCTGGAAAAAGGATTAAACTTTTCAGTTGAAAAATACTTTGGTTGAAAATAAATTAGAGATCTAATTAAAACAAATTTGTCCAAAAATAGCAAGTGATGCTATCTCTGATTGGTTAAGTTAGCTAAAAATTGGATATAAAAAGCTGTCTTGAATTATTATGAAGATTATTGTGATTGATTCAGATTATTAAACTATCAAATTTGAATGTTGAAAATATAAGAAATGGCGGGCTAGAAAAATTATATGTATATCCCATTTGCCGGACCATCTGGAGGAAGCTGCACATCACATAGGAAAGAAAAGATGTGTCTAAAATAATATTCTACACCTTTCAACTGACCAGATAAATAAGATGTTTTTAATAGAAGGAAGAAAGCATTCACCTGCATTCAAAGAAGATGAATTAATCTACTGATAAATATTAATCATCAAGTCCAATTAATTGTTACAACAACTGATTTTAAACTCAAGAAAATTTACAAATGGGAAAACAACTGCTGTATTTCATCCACATGCTTGACAGGAAGAGAAGAAAAATTAATATAATGATTTCCAAATTGTCCACTAAAGCAAATAACCTCAATAGAGTCATCATCATCAAATAGTTATACACCTCAAGAAAGAGATTGTTCCCAGTAAAACGGAAATGGTAGCTGCAGAAATATAAACCTTATACAAGACAAGTTTGAACCCTTGGAAATTCGCCACAAACAAAAGATCGGTAATATGACTTTTTATATCTATTTTCTTTATGATATCAGTCTTAATAAACATTTTAGCAATAAAGTGGTATATTTTTATTTGAAGAACTTTTAAAGACTATTCAGATCGATTAAAACCAGAATGTCTTACTAAAAATAACTTTGAGCTTCATAAATGATCTTGAATGTATGAAAATTATTTGTTTATTAATTTTACAATATTAATGTGTAAAACAATTTTTTTTTATGGTATTATGATTTTAGTTTTAACTAATATATTATTGTTTTGGTTTTAAATAATATTTTGTTATCATGGGATAAAACACGCACATACATAATGATATTTTATATGTGTATAATTGCGATTGAATGTGGAGTAACAAGTAGTGTTAGAATATTATATTAGTTTGTTTCATTAAGTATAGCATTTCAGAGGTAGAAGAGAGGGGGGAGATAATGATTTAAAACTCTTGTCTAAAACTTGCTCTTTCAATTCTACTAACATTTTTTTTTTACATTCTATTTACATGTTAGATTTTTAAAGTATGTGTGTTAATGAGCAGATAATTTTTTTTTTTTCTGAAATACTTTTCTCATGGAGTGAAAATCATGGTCAATGTGATGTCCAACTTAATACAAAATACATTTGAAGGGAAAGGGGGAAGAACTTAAAATTAATCTGAGGATTGTTATATAATCAATTATTATTATTATTATTCATGTCAATTTTCATATTATCTAGAAATTTTTATGTATATGTTAGAAATGTAGTAATAAATATTAGTTTGTTTTATTAAACGAGGCGTATATATTTCATTAAGTGTAGTCTTTGTTAAGTGTGATTATTCATCATCCTCAATGGTTAAATATTAGTTATTTAAGATATAAGTAAATATGCTAAAATTAAGCAATAATTATGAATTTCTTCATAAAATTTAGTTTTATGTTTAGGCTTAGTCCTAGAGCTGTAGTTGAAACCCTTGTCTTTATTGTTATTATTATCATCATCATCATCGCCATCAATGTTTTAATTAATGAGCTGTTTAACTGTTTAAAGGCCATAAATAAATATTGATTTTATAATATTTAGTGATCTCTTAGTATTATTATAACCCCATCCCATCATCTATGTCATGCAAGGATGAGTGAATTGCCATCCTAAATTAGTTAGATATAATCTGAGCTAGTAAACTTACAAAACTATTGAAACACATTTGTTATGCTAAGATCTGAGAAATGATTTATGTCTAATATACTCCACTTTGGTTTAAAGATGTTTTACTTTTACCTAAATATTAGTGCTTATAGTGATATGGCTCAAAAAGCAAAATCTTCCATTTTATTATAAATAAAGTACCAAGAAGGGATTCAAACCCGGTACATGTGAAAGGTTATCAGATATAACCGTGTCTAGATTCAGATAATCTAGTGGCACCCTGCTAGACCATATTCACTTAGTATTTGTTTAAACATGCACTTAACATCAAACCAAGAAATGAAACTGGATAAAACCTACTGCCCATATACCTGAGTTATAATACTTGTTATTTTAATTTGTTTATAATTCTTATAATCATTCTATGGACTACTCAGATATGGTAACTTCTTTTGAACTCATTTATTAGGTTACAATATATATATATATATCAAAATATTAATATATAACAAGCGTTAGCAAGTTTTAACTTGCTTTTTGTTTTTCATAAATGTACCTTTGAGGTCTTTCTTGCAATAATATATATTGCAGAGGCTTCTACTATGTGGTGATGCTGAACTGAGATCAGACCAGTATAGCTATCTGGCTTGCTATGCTGAGTTTGAAGACATTACATGTCTAAAAGATTCACGCTTGCAAGCTGAATAGAAACTGTTTCATAAACACTCAGAGTTTGTGTTTAGATCTAGTTTCTTATTCCTGTTCTTCACTGACAATAGCAAATAGCTTGAAATCATGATCTGAAGGTGGAACTAAAGTTAGAGATAGTGAATGCTTGCTCTGATGTTTATGTAAACAAACTTACGCTTGATGGTGTTTTTGGTAGAACGCCATCTATTGTCATAAATACAAGCATTAACAAGTTTTAACTTGCTTTTTGTTTTCATATATATATATATATATATATATATAGTGTTATACTCTTATAAATGGGATGAATAATGTGGAGTGCCCAAGTGATACAGACTTTATTTAGCTCAAATCAAATTCAATAATAAAGAGAATTAATATACATAAAATGAAACAAATTTTATATGTTTGAAGGCAGAAATTCCTAAATTATACTAATATATTTTCATAATAAATCAATTAGTAAGAAATTCTAGCTCTTATTAAAGTAATGTAAACCTAAAATAACAATTGAAATACTAACTGATTCATATATATGTGAGATATTAATGGTTTGTTATGTATTAGTTAAAATTTATTGATTTATATATTTATATACAACTCATAATTATTACTCTCAACTTAATGAGTAGAGGATTGATAACTCAATATAATAACACAATAATTTATATATGATAAGTAACAATAGATAAGTATCAGATTAATGATATAATAAAGAAATGATGATGTTTAAAATGAAACAATTGTATTAGGGTTTAGACTTATGATGCTATTAGAACAACAGATCAATCTGTCATAACCAAGAGAAAACATTTATATCTATATTTTAGCATTCATTACAGAAATATAAAATAAGAACACTTTAACTTATTATAATTTATTTTTGCAATACAAGAAATTCTAAATAATTATTTAGAGAACATTTAATGGATAATTACTTATAATTTGGAATAATTATTTTTCCCTAGTTGTGTTTATGTTCATTTATTTATCTCAAGAAAGAAACATAAATATTGAACAACTTTACAAATATATAAAATAAAATTCAACTTAGAATTTAGCAATTTTCAGTGGGTGAGATTATTCAATAATCAAATTCCAATTACATTTTAACTTTCACAATCCATGAGAATTATCCAATATCCATAAAAAATAATGATATGATGGTGTTAGAAGAAACTTATTCCAATTAGTCTATAACATATCTTCATATCCAGAATATTTCACAATAATAATCCATCCAGATAATAACCATGGAACATAATAATATGCAGTTAAGTTTCAATTTTTAAGAGATCCATTTGGTTTTGTTGTCATAATTCCTAAGAGAGTAATTGTTATTCTATCCATTATGAGATGCTATTATCCCTGGATATAAGACCATGCATGTAAGAACAAGATTAATTTATATTAGATCTTATCAATATGTATAAAGCAAATAATACAATAGATGAAGAATGAATACTCAAAATCAAGAGATTGACATTCCTTTATACATAATCAACCTGTCTTTATGTGTTAGCATTATTCCTTAGTTTCCTTAAAATTGTTATTGATTTTGTTTCTGAATACTTTAATTATCCAAGGCAAAAACATAAATATATTTTATTCAAATTTAAAAGAAAATATTTTAATATCTCCATTGAAATTAAGAATAGATTTCTGGAATGCGAGATTGATAACGTTTTTGATTAATATTAAGCTATTGATATAAATTTTGTTTATCTGATAAGTAGATATCAGATTTCTTTTAGCCAGCCATGTAGTAAGATTCCTTTATATAACTCTTCATAAAAGGGTGCATCATTATTTCCATAATGGAAGCAATGTCTGTTAGGACTATGAGTTTTTGAAAAACAAAATACTTTTTATGAAGAAAACAAAAATATCACATTCTTGTTTTTAAGACATGGCTCTTCTTTTTCTTTTTTAAAAGAATGATGAGAATATCATTTGTATTATTGTAATCTGATTCATTCCTACCTTTTCAAATTCATCAAATGATTACTATTATTAACAAATACATTTCAAAACATCAGCCACACACAATCATATAATTATATTCATGCACATGAAACATAACTTGTTATTTATTTATTAATTTACTTATGATAATATATGTATACAAATATGTGATTTTATCTTGGTAAAATGTTCCTTTTGCTTTTGAAATATTAAATTCTAATGTGTGTTATTTTGTATTGGAAGAAAGATAAACAAACTATGTGTGCTGCTCTTAAGTATATAAAAAAGTGAAACAAATTAAAATGTGTTATTTTGATCTTAAATGTTATTACTAGTTTACACAGCTTAAAGTTTAATAATAATACATATGTAAAAATATCACTATTTTGTTAAAAAAATATAGGTATCATCTTTCCATTTGAAATTTAAATAGTCTGTTCATTTTGAGGAAGTTGATATTGCATGAATTTAAAGATAAAATATATAGATAATAAACTTTTCACATTCTAAAATGTTGATGATAAATCTTTTAAATAATCTATATATAATATCAACTCTGAATCTATTCACAGATAATGTATATAGGGTGAGATCAAAAAGATTTTCATTGACAATTCCAATGGCTAATAATCCTAGGATAAAATAATGAGTTAACATTTGGTTTATATATAAAAAAATTATAATTATATGTATACAATTATATTTGGTTGAGACATATCAGATGGTACAATATATATATGTAATTCAAGGGGTTTGAATCCAGACTTTCAAACTCTCTTCAGTCATCTACTCCATCCCATATAACTGTTTCACATGACCACATATATGTGAAAAGGGTAAATAATCTCCAATATACATATTTTATGTTGAACCATCACTCATCTGTTGGTCCAGATCATCATATCTCACACACACATATATATAATCAATGCTCAGTTTATATTAATATAGCAGATTTTCAAACTTTAATGGAGAGGCATCAATCTTCTCCACTCTCCAGTTCTTCAGCCATCCATGTAATTGACATTCTGATGATGTCATGTTCAAGCTCTTGTTGTCCAATTTTATTGTCA
This sequence comes from Epiperipatus broadwayi, assembly GCA_028023455.1. Classification (NCBI taxonomy): domain Eukaryota; kingdom Metazoa; phylum Onychophora; class Udeonychophora; order Euonychophora; family Peripatidae; genus Epiperipatus; species Epiperipatus broadwayi. The sequence continues at coordinate 800,729 of JAQFVV010000070.1, forward strand.
AACTCACATTGTCTGTATGTTATTCTGATCTCTATATATAGGACCTTAAGATCATTTCAACACACAAAAGAGGGATGGGGAGATTACAGGATGAATAAGTAATATTTTAAATACAAGTATAGTATAAAGATATAATTTGAAGAGATTTGAAGTCAGACTTTTAATATCTCTTCAGTCATTCACTTCATCTCATACAACTGACACACATGACCACATACATGTGAAAAAGATAAATGTTCTCCAATACACATATTTCATGCTGAACCAGCACTCATCAGTTGATCCAGATCATCTTCTCCCACATCCATATATAATCAACACTCAGTTTATATTAAGATAGCAAATTTTCAAACCTTAATGGGAAGTCTTCAATCTTCTCCACTCTTCAACTCTTCAGCCATTTATATAATTGAAAATCTGATAATGGCATGTTCAAAATCCTTGTTTGCCAATTTAGTTGTCATACCCATGTTGATCATAAGTCATAATGACCCTATATATGCAGGATCTTAAGCCAAGTTAAGTAAACAGAAAAGGAATGGGAAAAATACAGGCTGAATCTTTGATATTTTAAATAGAAGTATAGTATATAGATGTAATTTGAAAAGATTTTAATCCAGACTTTCAAACTATATATATATATATATATATTATGATGATATCCTGTGTGTATATGATAATAAAGTAAAAGAATGAGAACAATACATTTATGAAATAAGTGTGAATGTATTTATGGCTGATATTGAGATGAAATTCTATGGTCTGTCAGCCACTAGACTCTTACTTAGTATAAAAATATTTATTCAATGTAAAACTTGATTTACAAGTACAATCTTTGAATCTTTGATAATTAATAAAATAAAGCTTAAAACATTTAAAATACATACTTTCTCAAAGAGAATTTATTTCAAGAGTAATTTAATAGCATATTGTAACAAAATATAAACTTACTATCAATTTAATGTTTCTTTATTTTAAATATCCAATAATATAAAGCAATGTGATTATCACTAATCATTGGATTTAAATACAAGAGTGTCTAAACCAAATCATCTAATTATCATGCTAATATGCAAATTTGTCAACACTATTACACCAACAAACTATTGAGGCTCATAAGGAAATGATATCAAATAAATAAACTTAATTAGACATACTTACATATCAAATATCAATGTATTAGAATAAACAAAAATATATATTTTAAAATTAAAAACAAACACAAATTATACACCACCTCTCAAGTAAATGGTTATATACAAAATCACTGAATAACATTAACTAGTATTTCAAGTATATTATAATTTAAATAAAATATTTCAGGTTCTACGAATAATTAACAAATTGCAATTGAGTCTCATTAAAAAAATTATGAATGATTAAGAATGACAATATTTAGTATATAAAAATAGATTAAAGCATTCAAATTTTTAATTTATCAAATGTTCTATAAAATTCAAATCTATTTGAATGTAACAACAACAACAAGAATAAGTTTGAAAATAGAATAAAGATATGTAATATTTAAATGAGATTGTTATCAAAACATGTCTGATATTATGGTTAAGCAATACTATAATCTCACATTTCTATTAAACAATGCACTGGATTCCAAATAATTGTCATATTATCACAATTAAGAATATAATAAATAATAAACTGAAATATAAAAAACTCATTCTGAGTAATTCATAAATATATTATCTTAAATATCAAGGAAATGCAGAAAGAAAAGATTGATCTAAGTGCTTCTTAAAAGAAATTAACATTTCAATACAAAACATATTTAGAAATATGAATATTCACATAACAAGTTTTCATCTACTGTAAAATAATAATAGATATGAAGGGAAGTACGCACAACTCTAAAACATAATGCAAGCACTTATATATTCTCTCTATGAAAATTACTTGCATAATGGGTGTAACACATGCGTACTATTATTAAAATGGTAAATGTTAATAAAATGTAAATAAACTTTAGTAACCAATATTTCATTCAAATGCATACATGTGTAAAAAGATTCCAATTTTCACATATCTTAGAGTTTCAAAAATTTTGCAATTAATAATAATATTTTTCTAAAGTATTCTTTCAAGTAGCTTCACCAAAATTTTATTCATATGCTTTTAATCACTTCAAAAAATTTTCTGTCCACACTACTGACATTTGAGTAAAATAATAAAAACATTTTAAATCATTCTATATAACTTTTAATATGAAAAAATATTAATAATTTTTTTTAATCCCTTATTAAAAATTAAAATAATTAAAAACATTCAGTGACATTTGCTTTGAGAGTGCCCATAAGAATAGATACTGTTTTAATTGGCACAGTTACAATGAAGCTCTTGCCGGTTTCTCTGCATATTGCTGCTAAATAACCATTGCAGTGGAAGCATTTATCCCTGTTGATCTTTTCTCTTCATGAAGAGACTTTCATTGACTTCCATTATTTTGTTAGGGCCTGTGAATTTGCAAGATCATCTAGATAAAAGGCTGGAGATGTAAATTTCATGCTGGTACTTATTTCAATGAATGGCAGTTTTGTCAGACATATATAATTGCTTTTTTCCCATTCTGTAGGCATTAATTTACTACATGAGCTGTAAACAAATCTCTGTGTACTCACAAATGATATTTTTGAGAATTTCTAACCATGTTCCTTTCCAAACAGATAGGGGTTTAGAACATATTTGCACATAATACTATGAATGTATTTTTATTTACATTTAAAGTGTTTACTTTGCCCATTATTCCACACTTTTTGGCAGAGCATTATCCTGTGATTTTGAAAATATTCCAGTGCATTTTATTTTATCAATAGGAGGCTTTAAATTTTAATCATATTTTCAAAAATTATAAGTCAAAAAGTAAAGCAACATGTTTACTGTTCACTACATGTTAATGTTTGAACATTATAAGATAATTAATTAAACACTGTAAATGAAATTTATTAAAAAATGTATTCAAATTTCTTAAAATTAACATTCAATTTAGAATACATTTATTAATACTTTTTTAAAGTTACAAGCAACACATATTTTAAAAAATAATTTCAAGACAAAAACATGTAAGCAAATATTTTAACCCACAAACAGATTATTTAAAATAAAATGCCTGATCAGCTTCCAGCAGGGATTCTATTAAGTACCTTTTTTCTCTTATAGAAACTCGATAAACTACTCTATCAAGAAATTATAACATATTCCAAAATTTTGTAAAGGTTTTAGCATTTCTTTCAGAAAATATTTTATTACATGGAGTTACTAAACATCAAATTCAGAAAGAATAATGAAACAAAAATAAAATGCATGCAATATTAATATAAACCAAGGAAATTTTATTAATGAACCTGATTTTTATGGTGCTCCAAGACAAAGGTTACTGATGCCATAATTTAAAATTTATTTACAAATTTTAATTTTTAAAAAACATAATTGCATAATGTTCTGAGAAAAAGAAAAATGGCTGTTCAAATAGCATAAAAGTTGTAAATTTTTATAGGTTTTTTTATTTATTTACATTTTTTGGATAACATATAATTGAAGTCATGCAATTGGATACAACATAATTCATGGTTCCACTGTAGTTGCATTCTTAGAAATATTGCTTTATTTGTATATAAATCTCAATGCATTAACTCTTTTCATGAAAAAATGTAATTTTAAAGCACTCATTCAGCATTATAATTCTGACAGTGTTTCTGCCATAAGCTGGTTCAATACAATTAATTAGTTCATTAATTTACACATTTCCACCTATACTCAAAGTCAATGAGTGCTTTAAAATGCATACATGTAAATTTGTCTTGGTCTCATCATAATGTATTGAATAGTAGTTTGGAATATCTGTATAGTTGTTAAGAGATAATAGAAAACACATTTTCAGTCAATATTCCAATAGTGGCAATTAAATTATATCTAGATTATTAATTAAAAGCATTTAGAATTGAATTCTTAGAAAGCACTTTTAATTCACTTCAAACATACTGTAAGTCTACTTCTCTCACATTATCTATATAGTGACATACGTTTGTCACATATCTGTTCATTTTATTAAGTTCATTTTAAGTTTAAAGATAGGAATCATTTTTAATAAGTTACAAATAAAGAGACAATGGAGTTATTTGTTTATGAAAATTTTATTTAATATTAAAATGGATTAAATTAGTCGTAAGGGATACTAGTTAAAGAAAAAGTTCAATCCAGGATAAATGAAAGAATGAATGTAAGTGTGAATAAAATATTTCATAAATTATATTATATATATTTTCATTTTAAAAATATTTTATTTAAATTAAAATAAAAATGATTATTGAATAATATTTATTTTTAATATGATTAAAAAAGAAAATTTCACAAGCAATTCTTTTATTTAAAAGAAAATGTCATTTCCTATCAAGAATCTCGAGAATTTCATTACTATCATTTTGGTTGGATTTTATTTTGTTTATATTCAATAAATTTAAAGTTTATAAAGTTATTGGCAGAACATTAATGATATTAGAGTATATTTTATGAAAGAGAGAACATGATGATATTTTTGGTTGATGTCTTTGATGAAATAAATAGGATAATAGCAACAAAATCGAATAATATCATTTCTTAATGGTGTAATGAGCAGTTCTATGCTGATCCAAGTTAATCCATCTCTACTGCAAAAAATCTAATAAAGAACTGAGGATTATCTATGGACAAGACCACCAACATCATTGTCATTGTAAGTCAGTGCAATATATGGAGAAGAAACTGTAGCTGAAGGAATGCCAAAATGTGTTGACTGAATATATTGGATGAATGTTTTGTATCAAACTAAATGAACTCATTAATTTTTTATTAAACGTTTATTTAATTATCGTATAATAACCTAAAATATTTATATATCTGTTAGAAATATTTTTTTCATTCTTTAAAATTTAAATAAGAAATTTATTTTTCTTTATTAATATTATTCAATATTAATTTAAGATTTAGATTAAATAAATAAAATTTCATTACATTGATGAATGTGAAAATAATAAAATAATTTAAAGTATATATTTCATAGTTAATTTTTTTGAAGATATAAAGTTTATTGTATAGGAGAACATTACTTGTTCTAATTAGATAAAAACATGGTTTGTCATCTTGACACATATACATTCTTAAATTTCATAATATATATATCTAAGTGTTGGTTTGCAAGTTCGGATGTTTACTAAATATTGATTTGCATGATTTTGAAATTATATTTAGTAAAATGTCTTTTACAAAAAGGGAAATGCAGACAGAGATTTTTGAAGAAGTAGCAAAGTGAAGATATGTTATAATCAATAACAGATTTTAAATTTATGATAATTAATATAATATAAATATTTTTTGTTGTTTTGTTATAATTAATTTTATAATGATAATAAATTTATATTTTAACATCACATCACATGCTTCTGGTTCCCCGTTTTAATTCCTTTTCCCTTAGTTTAGGGAACTGGATTTCTTCACAAGTATACCTAGTTCAGTGAGTAGTTTCTTAACTCTCTTTTCATATATGGCTTTAGTCATCATCTGATCACAAGTAAAAATAATCACTTTTTTTCTTAAGAATGCTATGAAAATTAAATGGCTGCCATAGAAATTGATAGAGATTATTATAGAGATATCAATTTTAAAAGAAAACTTAGTTTCTCTCATCTTTGATGTCTGAGGGTTGCGGGAGGGGGGGTCCTGAAAGCCTAAATCCTAGTTCTTTTTGCAGTTGGAGCTGGGCTGAGAGGGCTATGAAGATCGTCACACATAAAAATAAATAATAACGTTTTTCATTGTCATTTAAATGCCTAAGTTATAAATCAAAGATTTTCAAGAAAAATGCAGTTGAAACTAAAGTGATTTCCTAAATGAAGCTTATTTTACCTAATTTTGTTATCAGTGAAAGAGCGAGAGAAGCTGGGGTGGGGGGATGCTATGAGGATAGTTGCTAATTCTGACTCTCAGTTAAAAAGGAAATAATAACGTTGTTCATTGTGGATTAAGTGCTTATGTTAGAAATCAGAGATTTTCATGAGACTTTATTAATAATCTTTAATGATAATTTTGGAACATTTAAAACACTTGTTCACCTCATGGATTAATGTTACAGGTTATTATGGAGAAATTAAAATTGGACACTTTGGTTTTTTATAACACCTTATACAAACCTGTCAAACTATGACTCAGTGAATATATAGCACATAATAAAAATATGTAATAACTAAAAGGTATACTAAAGCTCTTGTTTCAAAAACAAAATAGATCCGAGCAGTGGCATGTGTATGAAACATAATACAAGCATGAAATTACTGGAATATACACTTAAGACTTTGATTTGAGAAGCAGGGAGAAGAGTCATATATCAGCCATTGAAAATCTAAGGACATCTACAGACAAATTATTTGTTGTATACACTTACTAAAATCATTGGTTAAACTTTGTAAAACAGCAAAATAACATGATCAGCCTAGATAATCAAATTAAAACTATGTGTCACAATGTAATAATTGCCAATGTAATAATACTATAGTAATAAATTATTTTGAAAGATAAATTTATATTTATCACCAATAGCTTGTCATTTGATTCTCTTTCATGGCATATTGATTTACCTATCCTTTGATTCATATATTTGAGCTATGGATACTTATTAGATTATATATTCATTGATATATGGATATATCTATCTATTTAATCATTTATTCATTTATTTATTTAATTACTTTGTGAAAGATAAATTTATCTAATAGAATAATTATATGATAGCCGTAGTTTAATTAAAATTTTTATTTATTTATCGTTAAATGAAATTAATAATTTGGATGCTAAAAAAGTGCAGACCATGATTATTTTAAAATAAGAATATATTCATTGGAATCTTATAAATGCAAGAGACTATAACAATTTCAGCATATATCAATTTTACTTGTAGTCACTTATGATTTTATATATTTCTCTAGTACCACTAAAATATTATCTGAGACAGCTTTAGAGATTATGTTTATGACTTTTTTTATATTCTCATTATGATTTAGAATTCCTATTTTTAGAAAGAATATATTCTACCTTTATAAGTATATATTATTATATTATTTATCATGCTCCATTATAATATATATATATATATATATGTGTGTGTGTGTGCTTTACATATATCATTTAAAAATTCGTTAGATATTAGTAAACAAAAGTTTTTACTAGATGGAAAATATATATAAAGTATGTGCATGGATAAAATATATTAGGCCTACCTAATTCTAAATTGATTTTAAGTAATTTAAACAAAGTTTAGAAAATACTTTATTAATTAACAAATGCAAAATTATTTTATAATTAGGTGGATGGAAATGACATTATTTTTCTACATGTAATTAAGTTCTAGATAGTCAAACAGGCAAATTAGGAGAATAATATCGTATGTCATCCAGTCAAATTATTATCTTATTATATTATGACCCTTTGTCAAAGCTATGTAAAGCCTGAAATTGATTAGTAAGCTATGGACCACAGCAAAGTTTAGAACTAATCCACAACTAATGGATGGTTATATGAAATTGAATTATGATGAAAACTGATTTTATAAATAAGGCAGCTCGATGCACAATAAAAAACGGTCTCTCAGAAGATCAATTATTATGCTTTTGTTCTTTTTTTTTATTTTGATTCATTAACTCACTCTTTCTAGATTTTCAGAATTACTATTTAAAATATTATTATAATAAGCTGTTGTATTATGAAAAAATAGAGAAGCACACCTAGCCAAGCTGGTGAAGTGTATGCTTAAATCCATTGTGAAGTGCTGAGATGTTATAAAGTACTGTAAAACCATTCCATTGATCATTGTGTCTAGCTATGTGCAAACTGTATGCTGCCCAAGTTCCAAGTGTCATATAGCTTTGATGAAAAGACCAGCATCATTCAGTAAGAGAAACATGATAACATGCTGCCCATTGAATAAAATAGAAGAGCAAATATCAATAGAAATGTGCATTAGTGGAGACCATAGCAGTCAGCAAGAATGATCTCAGAGAAGTTCCACAGAAAACTGTCAGATATAGCCATGTTTATACCAACATACCAACTGTTCCACAAAAAGTCTACAGGTATCTGAATTCATAACATGAACTATTGAAGATGAAAAAGGTAATATATATGAATGACTAAACTTCACTAATGTTAGGTGTTTAATCTCCTATATATGTATAATTCATTTCCACTGAAATTTTTATATAGATTATTGTGATTTATTTGGCATAGAGATATATATGCTTCAAGATCAAAATGGTGATGTATTGGGCTAATGTTATTAGACATGCCACAGTTCAGACAGCATAATATAAAAAGAAAATATTTATAATAAACAATTAGCCAATCATTGCAAACATTTGACATTCCGTAAAAAAACTTCTTTAATATTATTTTAGTTAATTATTTTTAAACAATAGTTAATAATGATCATTTTCACTAATCTGAATTATACTAAGTATAAGAATAATAATTTAACCTATAATGTAAATTATGCTGGTTAATGGCCTCTGGATAGAATAAAAGGTTCCATAGATGGATTGAATGTACTGAAAAAGATTATTTTAACCTTTATAAAAATATACAGTTATAATTAAAAAACCTTTACAGTATTAGGACAGCAGGCATTAAGAAAATATTTATGGAGTATGTAAACAAGTATTAAACTTCCTGTAAACAATGTCTTGTGTATATGTGATGTCAGTTCAGAGTGCTTTACTTTTGATGATTGAGAAATGAGTGTAAATCAAATGCTTATCCTACTGCTTAATTTGACATATTATCATTATTGTTTATTTGGCAGACACCCATTCATACCATGTATGTTTTATATATTTTTTGGTTGTTTATAAACAAGTGCAAAGCAGATACTTTCCCTGACACTTACACTTGATGTTTTATGATTATTGATCTTTATCAGATAGATGTTCATTCCTACCATTTAGGTCTTAAGTCTCAGTTATAGATAGATGCATAATTCCTACACAGACATTTAGTGCTATTTATTTGAATGCTATTGAAACCGATGTTAAAGTTGGTTTGATGCATGTGACACTTAGTTCCATTATTCACTTATAAACTATTTCCTTAGTATAATTCTCCAATTGCTGCAGTCTAAAATGCTTTAGATTAATTCCAACCAGCTAATAGTATATTTTATATAAATGATATTTAGCCTATCTTTGGGCCTGTGAGATTAACAGTTTTTGAATCTGGGATGTGACTAGTTATATTATTAAATTATAGTTAGTCTGGGCAGCAAGTCTGTATCTATCCAAAGACAAATAAGATGTATTTTAATTTTATCTTTCTTATTGCATTACAAAAATTCATATAATATTAATATCATCTAGGTTCTTTATTACTTTTTACAGTGCTTTTTTACAAGCCACTGCCAGTTATGATTGCCCCAGCAATCTTCTGAAGATTGTTGGGGCAATTGAAACTGTCATTGACAATTAAGATGCATAGAACTGTATATTAACTATGCATAATAAAGCAATGAATATTTAGTTTGATGAATTTTGCATCAAATTAGCTATGGCAGTTAAATAAAGCTAATAAGACAATGGATCAGTAAGAGTCCTTATGCTAAATTCAAACCATGGGTTAAAGATCAATAGACAAGTGTGCCCAAAAGAATTTTTATAACTTATGTTATTATTTGATTGGTGATTATATATATATAAACAAATCATAATTTCTTATATTATTATTTGATTGGTGATTATATATATATAAACAAATCATAATTTCTTATTATTCTAGCATTTGTCTAAATTGCAATCATTAATGGTAATTAAAACATGATGAGTTTGTTGTATCTAACTGAGTTTTTTTTAGCAAGATATGAAAGTAAAAAGTTTTTGATCTTATAACATTGGAATGTGTAACTGCATGCATATCACCCTTGGATGGTTTTCACATTAGCTTTGCACTTTTGACTATAACAACACACACACAATAGAAAACCATAAAACACTATAATACTAAGCAAAATGCAAAATTTTAATAAAATTCTGGTTTTATCTATGAACAAGTAGACCATGGTTATGAGAGAATTTTAGTAAAAAAATTTTTTGGCTAGTATTGCTAATGTTACATAATTTTCTATTTTGTTAGTGTAATGTTAGACAATATTTAATTTTATATATATATCAAATAAAATATTCATTTTAATACTTTATGGATAAGATCAAACAATCTTAAAATTTTTTCCCAATAGCCTTCTAATAAAGAGACAAAACGGCATTTTCTGGACATTCTAATGGTTTTTTAATAAGGTTTGATGCTGGTTTTACAATCTAGCTAATAATAGTTAGATACTTATTAATCAAGAGATAATGGAATTACCAATTACAGGGAAAATGTGTCTCTAATAACTCCACTCTCCATTAAAAACTGTAAAAAAAGGCTGTATTTATAAATCTTATGTTACTAAATAGTAATAATTTAATTTTCTTATGATTTCATCTTTAAAATGACTGAATACTCTTAATGTTCAGTGACTTACTAAAGATTGCAATCTAAAATAAATTTCTAAGACAGATTGGAACTAAAAAAAATACCATTTTATCCAGCAGGATATAAATTAAATCAATAAAACTTCAATGGTCATATTTTCTTATGCATACCCAAACTTTTAAAATATGAGCAACTTTCTTCATATAATAGTGCTGCCTAGTGCAAGGTACATTAATCAACAGATAGATGCCATAAGATTTGTGTATTTAAAGGGCTATCTAGTGCCTAATTATCCAATATCCCCAGATGAGTTTCTAGCCCATGGCTTTTATTAGTAAGGAGACTTGGATCTGACAGCAATGAACCTAGATTTTTTGATATAATGCATCCCTCCAATATCTATCTTTATTTTCTTAGTTGAACTAAGAAGCAATGAACCAAAACTAAAGATGTAATCATATTTTGATTCCAATCTCATTTGCTTGAACCCAGCTCACTATCTATACATTTTGGTATATTTAGGTTTGGCTAAGATTTGTGTTAAACCATTGAGACATAACATGGCCACTATTTCTTATGCCTACACAAACTATTAAAATAGTAGGCAATTTCTTTATATATTATGCCACTTATTGCAATCTATAGTAATCAATTAATGCTAGAAGGATTGTGCATTTAAATCCATATCTAGTGTCTACTCATTCAATAGGCTCAGAGTAGTTTCCATCTTATGGCTTTTATCAGTGAGAGTCTTGAATATGAGAGCAATGCACTACAGCTTGAACAAGATGGCATTGTTCTATGAAAGAAGTTGCTATTATTTTAATAGCTCATGTAAGCATAAGAAATCGTGGTTGTGTGATGTTTTAACTGTTTATTTTCAATCCTAGCCAAATAATATTAGTGTTTATAATTAAAAATAACCAGATACCAAATATATAGATATTAAATTGGGTTTAAATCAGTATGACTATGGAAATAAATTAGGTTGTATTGAAAACATTATCATGTTCTCAGTTTGGACATAGGTTTATAGTTAAAATGGTAAAAGTTAGTGTTAGATTCAATGATCTAGGTTGATTACTCCTCACTAATGGAGGCCACAAGCTAGAAACAAGTCTGGGGATATTGGATGAGTGGCCCTAGATAGGAATTTAAATGCATAAACTTTTTGAAACCTATTGATTACTATAGCTTGCCCTTAATGGCACTTACAAAAAGTTGCTACAGGATATAAATTTCAAAGGTTGGCATAATAGGCCACTTACAACAAAACTATTAAGAAACATACATATTTATCTAGAACTTTTGACAGCATTTATATGAAAAACTTTTAAATCTTTTTTCTAAATATTTCTTTTTTTGAAAAAGAAGAAATGTTATGTCAAAAAGAATAAAAAATCAATCAAAAATTTTCAAATAGTGCTGTTTTTAAATACTTATTTTTTATAATGATAGAATAATTCTTACATTGGAAAGGATTTTAAACAAAAATTTGCCATAAAATAACAAAATAGTGTTTTAAATAAACATTTAAATAAATATCCAGTTATGCTTTTGTATTAAGTTCGAGTCCCGTTAAATATAATTTGTCTTAACGCGATAGCACACTTATTGAAAAAAGTTACTCTTGAAACAGTTAATGGTTCTTATTGCATGTTGATATAAATCTTTTGAAATGTAAGATGGTATTCAAATACTGTTAAAACATTTATATATTTTTATTTTAGAGGCCTAAGCTATTATTGTACAAGTAAGAATGGCTTGTATCAAACCATGAAACTCTCCTTTAAAGAAAGTGGAAAAAATATCTAATCAGAAGTTGTGTTCAATAGTTTATTTTAATGCTTCGGCCTCATATAACTTCTCTGAGAAAGTTGTCATATAATAGTTTACACCGTGATAGTTAAAGAATACTAGATTCTCACCTGAATGAGATTTTAAAAAACTCACTTTGATAAATGGAATTATATATCATGCTTCTAGACTAGAGTGTTTAACTTTCATATAACCTTCCAAAAGATTAATTACAAAATGATTTAATAAAGAAGTCAATATGCTTTTATAAATTTTATTCATTTGATTAATATTAATGATAATGGAAATAATGACACTATGATGGTTGATAGACGTGATACTAAATACAATATTTTTTTAAAGACTTAAAAAAGATAAATAGCTATTATTAAAGACTTATCAATCTTTAATTTTAAAAGGAATTTCTGAAAGATACTTTAATCAGTTCTAATAAATATTTTGGTATTCAATAAAAAAATAAACCGGTTTTTGAGTTGAGTAATTTATAATTTTTCAATTCTGACATACAATGTGATATTAGTTAATATCATATAAAAATATAATTATATATACAGATACATTGTTATGTCATCATATTTGTGAAAGTAAAATAAATATTATACTTTATATATATTCGATATTATTTACTAAGCGCAGAGATCATATGTAATTAAAGAGAAAGGATTTCCACCTTTCATATATGCGCTGTACAGATTTTACAATAGTTCAACAATATTATGTTGATACTGAGGATATTCTCAAACCCAAACTCAAGATATAGACTTTTGAAAGGATAAGAGTAGCTGTCTTATCTTTAAACCTACATTCTAATTATATAGACCAATTTAAAGTGTCTTAATTTGAGAGTGTGAAGATATTTCTTTATTCACTATTACATTACAACAGCCAAAACTCACGATACGTATTGTCATTATTTTCTTTCATAGGCCGCTGTTTTCCTTTCAAAACTCTCTATTTGTGTTTGGGCTAGAGAGTATTCTCAGCACTCAACATAACATTTAGCTATTATAAGATCAGTACAGCGCAAATATTAAAGATGAAAAACCTTTCTCTTTAATTATATATATATTTACTGTTGATTTTGTACTGTAATCAATAAATTTGAATTTAAATAAAACAAGTTTTAATCAATTTTTTTTTCTTTATGCGTGCTTATATTAAAAACTAATTAATTAACTTGATTCGTTTTTACCTCAATAAATTTAAAATAAATAATATTATACTAATATTATTATATCAAAAGAAAAGAATAATTATCAAAACTATAAATAAAATTATTGAATATTGTAAACTTATGTTGGTCGAGAAGTCAGCACAGCTGCCTTACAAGCAGTTGTCCAGAGTTAGCGGGTTCGCTTTCCGGCTGATGCTATGACACATGAAAAAAAAAAAAACAAATGTGATTTTTATATTATATTTATCATCGTAAAAAAGTTTTGTCTTACTACTTCATTTTTTCCATTATTTGAAAATCTGTTTACATCGATATTCACTTACTTAGGGATCCAAAAGACTAAATTTTTAAAAACAAGAAAGCAAGTAAGTAGATGCTAAGTTTAGATGTTAATTTTTACTTGAATCAGTATCAAGTAGGAATTATATTATTTTGTTACTGTTATATCCAATGTGTGTTTATAAATTGGAAAAATGATAGAAATTAAACGTATAAATAAATTCAATTTATATTTGCTATCTTATAGAGAAATATTGATAATTGAAAAGACGTATTCAAATGAATGTAGTAGATTAATTGAAAAAAAGATCTTGCATGGCTAAGTACTGTGACAGAGTAGCAGACTTTGGAGCATAAGGTACTCAGATCAATTTCAGTGCTGCGACTCCAAATGCACAATTTTCTTATAAACTCTCAGCCAATAAAGCCATTGGTTTATTTATTTATTAAAAGTAGCTATAAATAAAAGATTTAAACAGACTAATTGAAAAAGTAGTTAAAAGGATTAAAAGTAGCAATGAAAGAGCAATCTTAAGCCCAAATCAATTATGAATTGTTAGGACAATTCATAAGTCAGATAAACGTAATCCCCTTCTCCTCCATTACCAGATGGTAAAAGACCTAGAATGGTACACAGGTGAGGGAACTCATGAAGCTTTCATTTCAGAGAGATCCACTTTTTAGATTAAGAAATAGATCTAGAATTGGTACCCAGATCTTTCATTATTTTATAAGCTTTCAGGTGAAATTTTATGTATACAATTTGTTGATATAATTTGTGTAAAAATATTTGTATGTACCTAGAGTTATTTATTGAATATCTCTATATATAGTAATTGGTAGTTGAACTGTTATTTAAAGTTAATTACCCTTGGATATTGCAGTTAATGCAGTCAATAGTATACAATTACTCCAAGAGTGATGTTAAAACTACACCAGTCTTATAAACTAGAAGTAGTGTTTTTAGATTTAGGTCATAGATTGGAGAAAATTATTAATAGTATTACACAATTTTATTGTTGAATTTGATGTAAATGATTCAGTGAGTGGGAAATATAGGTTAACATTTAAAAACAGTTCATGCTAACAAAAAGGTAAAGCTGACAACATCAATGTGGCTAAGTGACTCTGTAATTCTAAAGTCTCTCAAGATGTGCCTTATAATTAATTTTTAGAAAAGTTAACAAGTGAAATAAGTATTTCAAACCAATAATATTGAGATATAGAGCATGTTTGTGATTCAGAAATAGACACCAGTCAAATAAGTAAAAATTTGAATTGTTTAAAGAGTATAATTTTAGTACTGGGTTAGAGGATGTACTGTACTGTTGAGAAATTATTGTGGTGGATGCTTGAGTAATTTCAGATAGCAATTTTTGAATGAAAGGGAAATTACTTATTTTAAGACTATAAAAATTTTGAACTTATGAAGTTGTAATAAACACGTATTCAAATCAAACTCCAGACAATTGTTAGTAAATAAAAAAAACAAGAAATGAAATTATTGACACTGGATCATGCTCTTGTTGTGGTAGAAAGGAAATATAAAAAACAGGTGCAAATATAAGAATGATGCTGTCATAGATGGGGTATTATAGGTCACGTGATCCAAGTTTATATTAAAAATTAATGAAAAAAATAAATACAGTTTGCTGCCTGCCATTTTATGGGAGAAAATAGTAAAAGAAATAATGTTAAACATTAACAGCAGATATGGTCAAATACCACTTAAAGTTTTTGTTCATGAAAACACAAATAAAATGGAGATGGACATTGGAATGAGAATAGGTGTGTTATTTTTATTAGAAAAAGATTAGGAAAAAAATTCTAAAAGTAAATAAAGTAATTATTCCAATGGCTAAAAATGAATGACAAATGAAAATTCTGTACACATGATTGGATCATAAATATATCAATGAAATTAAATAAATGCATACTGTTCTTTTATAAATAGTCACAGAAGATATACGCCCAATATTAGATAAAAATTTATTTAAACCATTAGGCATACAAATAAAAATTGTTAAATAAGTAAAACTAGAATTAGAAGATCAGGATAGCTTTACAGAATTGTTTAAGTCTTTGCTAGCAGAACTAAATATGTTGCTAATACATACTGAGCTAGTAAAGAATATTTGTCCTTTTATCCATAAAGTTAGAAAGCTTTTTTTCATACCGAACCTAATGTGGAATAAGTAGTTAGAGATTTGGTGATGAAGGCATAACTTCACTTATTGAGGAGTTAAACTGAGCAGTATTAATGGTAGTCATGGTATATAAATAAGAGTGTATATGCTACACCAAATGTTCCAGAAGTTTAAACTTCACTACAAAAAGGTCATTTTTCATTTATCCTAAGGATAATGAATCAATTTCTGATAATAAATATACACTTTTAAAATTGTTTACCTTATGGCATAACAATATTCCCAAATTTTTTTAATGCAAAGATGGACAGTCTACTATAAGATGGAGAATAAGTAATCCCACATTGTGAGGTTACAGTACTTATGGCAGAAGCAGTGACTGATCTAAAGATACACATAAGCAAAGTTTGCAAGCACTTACAAAAAATTAGAATCATAAACATGTTAAAGTATATTTGGAGCATTACTGACATTAAATTTTTGGATATGTGATTAACAGTAAAGAGAAATGTCTGAATCCAGGAAAAATAACTGCTAATAAAAATGCAGATAAATTAAAAACATTAAAGAATTACAAGTTTTCTTAGAGTTGTTTAACTTTTAAAAATGTTTTTAATAGACAGGTACCTGTTGCAACTTCATTGTAATTTACTTAAGAGAAATAGTAATGGAAATAAAGAGTTGAATAGGAAACAATTTTTAGGAAAATAAAAAAGTTTATTCACATCTAATCAACTGCTTGTACACTATAAAAATTTAACAAATTATAAACACAGATGCTTCAAATTCAGTGCTCAAAACTGTAATATTTCATTAAATTTATGTAGGTAAATTCCTTATTTCTTAATCATCCAAGACATCAGTGGTCAAAAAGAAGTATATCCAGCTGAATAAGGAAGCCTTGGCTATTGTATTTGCAATTAGAAAGTTTTATCAGTATTTGTATAAGTGTAATTTGTTTGAGAATGAGGTTGATATTATTAGAAATAAATGTTTTATGAATGATTATCCTAGGGGTGTAGTTGAACATTTATTTTCTGATAAAAATATAAATATAATAAAAAATAGAATGGGTTTAGATAGGGAAAGATTATTTATGTTGGTTTTAATATATCTAAGGATTTATTTATTCAAATTAGAAAATTAGTTAAAATGATTAATAGGAAATATAATGTTTCAATTTGTCCAGTTTATAAAAAGAAAGCAAGTTTAAATTTTTAAATTAATAATAATGGGGACTATAATAGATTAGACATTATGAATTTAGTTTATTTGATAAAATGTTTGAATTGTTTTAGAAAGAATGTAGAAATGACATATGTTGGGACTAGTAAGAATAAATTAAAAATTAGATGATAAAAATTCTGCTGTTTACCTTCACATGAATAAATTTATGCATGGGGATTTTGAAATAAAGACTTTGGAATGTATTAAGTCATACAATGAAAGAATGATAAAGGAAGGTATATACATTAATAAAATAAAACCAGAATTAAATAGGATGCTAATGAAAAAAGAGAAAAGAAAATAATAGGTTTTTGATTAAATGTTTTAAAAGATATATATAGATTTTTAAAAATAAAATAAAATGTTTGTGTTTAGGTTGTGATTGTTTGTAATAAAAAAAAGGGGAGTGGGAGATCAGGTAAATTTTTGATTATGAATATATTTTTGTAATTTTTAATTTAATATTTTTTTTTTGGAATATGTGATATTTATTATTATATAAATTGTTATTTTAGTGTACCCTGAAAAAGACTATAGGAAATAATTGAAATGTTGGATTTCTTTTTCATCATTATAGTCATATAAAAAGCAAGTTTTAAAAAGAAGGAGTTTGTTTGTTTTATTTCTATATTAAATTTTAATATTCATTTGGATCATGACCTCCATTAAAATTTTTACCAAACTTAAATAAATGGTTGATTACTTCAGCCAGTAATATACTCATATCATATGCTTTTGAACTAATTTTACAAACTGGAATGTCTACATTGATGTGTGATGTAAAATTCCAGAAAGGTGCAAGTTTAGAAAAGTTACCCTAGATGTAAATTATATGTGTGTGATGGAATCTGCTGAGATTAATGTCTGTAGTTTATCAATGAGCAAAAAGGTGTTTTGTTGATGGATCAAGTATTGATACCAATTGCAGGTGAAGTCATATTGTGAAACTATAAAAAGAGGAACATTCTGATATTGTTAAAACAATGATCTGGCAAGTTTATATGTGTGCAGTCATGTATGTTCAATAATATTGAACAAAAAATTTTAAGTGCTGTGTAGCTTGCCAATCAACCACTACATTATGGCTAAAGACATTTGAGTTTTGGACTAAGCTGTAAATATATGTGTAAGTCCACATATTTTTGATCATTGGTGTTGCTTATACTATGTGGCTAGAATATCATGCCATGAAAAGTACTAACATGATGGATGTCATAAAAATACTTAAATTATTCACACATCTAATGGGCTCACTAAAACACAGTATAGAAGCTTAAAAATATTGAGTAAAATGTCTATAAAGATGTTTATGAATTAGTAATAGTCCTAATGTTTTTCCCACAACCTTTCCAAAATATTAAACCATGAATCATCACATGATCATCATTCTTTATGTTTACACAAGTGGTTTACATGAAGACAAACCTCTTCATACAGTAGCACTACTTAGTGCAAGCCAGAGTAATCAATGGTTGCATGAAGTTTTGTGCATAAAATCCATATCTAGTACCTAGTCATCCAATATTCCTAGACTAGTTTCCAGCTTGTAACTTTCATCAGTGAGGAGTCTTGGATCCAAGAGCATGGCACCTATATATAGTATCTAATGCAACACTCCAGCAGCCACCTTTTACTTTTTTAGTTAACTATAAAGCTTTGAGTCCAAAATGAAAACACAATAATGTTTACAAGATAAACTCATTAGCTTGTATAGTTGTATATATCTGAACTCAATTCAGCATCTATACTTTTTGATGTCTTTGCTTCTTTAACAACCATAGATACCATAATCCTATTGGGTAGGATCAGTAGTAAACCATTAGACATCACATGATCATTCTTTCACAGAGGCAAACCTTTCCATACAGTAGCATCAAAAAGTATAGATGCCAAACTGAGTTCAGATCTATATGACTATGCAAGCTAATGAGCTTGAGTTGAAAATATTATTGTGTTTTTATTTTGAAGTCAAAGCTTTATAATTAGCTAATAATGTAAAAGGTGGTTGCTGGAGAGTTGCTTTAGATCCTAAGATCTAGGAGCAGTGCTCTCAAATCCAAGGCTCCTCACTGATGAAAGCCACAAGCTTGAAACTAGTCTGGAGATATTGGATGAGAAGGTGCTAGATAGAGATTTTATGTACAAACCTTTCTGCATTCACTGATTACTTTGGTTTTCATTGAGTAGCACAACTATATGGGGAGATTGGCCTCTGTATTTACCAAATATTACTGTAAAAAAATCACCTGCAGTGTTATTGGACAGAAAATTATGGTCCCATGTGCCTTTTGTAGTTCCAAGTGATATAGACAATAATGCTATAATAATTAAATTTCAGTAGAAAAATTTAAATGATGGGTTGGGAGTAATAAACAATAGCAAGTAAGGATAATTTTACTTTCAAAGCAATTATGAATAATAAAGTCATCTGCTGATAATAAAGTTTATAAACACCTAAACCTCTTAAGAAATAGGAATGATAATGAAAACTATGTTCCTTTATGAAAGAGAATGTAATTTGAATGAATCAATGAAGATGCAAGATGAAGAAATGAACAGCAGAGCAGCCAAAAGAAAATGAGCAAGACAATGATGAGAAAGAGTCTCAGCTTTGTAATATTTCTGATGAAGTGAATTGAAGAATGCTGGAAAACTTTAATGACTAGATGTTTTAATAGATCTTTGGTGATTGTTTATAATGAAGGTAGGAATGTTTATTGGTAAATATAATGTTTGTTTATAAAATAGGATAAAAAATTATAAATAATATAAAAATTATATTTGTTAACTTATAAAGAAATATTTGTGATGGAAAATATATATAATTAATAGACTAACTAAAACAGCTATAAATAAAGGGATTAAACAGAATAGTTAAAAGTTAGTTAAAAATTGAGTGGTAGTGAATGAATATATGCAAGCAAAGATAAAGTGTGGGTTGTTTTGGCAATTCATATGTCAGCTAAAGATAATTGTTTTTTTCCCAAGGCTATGTTTAACCAAGAGAATTCTTCATTACCAGAATATAGATTGAGGGTCTGTACCCATTGCACAGACATTTTGTTATTATGTATGTCTTCAGGTGAGATGATTTTGAATGTATATAATTCAATGAAATAATCTGTATAGCAATACTGGCATGTATCTAGATTTGTTTTATTATTGATTGTGTCTGGGTTATTCATATTAATATTAATGCTTCTATATCATGCTCTGAGTACAAATTATAAGAACCCATTCACTCATTTAATTATATACTTGTATGATTTTTTTATGCTTATTCATAATGACTAGTAAGCCATGACTGTTATTTTATGGAAAATGTTAAACTGACTCACTTTATAGATAGTTGTTGGCAGACAAACCATTTCATAAAACTAACTACTTTTAGTAATAAAAAAGCAAGTCATATATAATGTGACATTACTTTTAGATATTACATAAAACTTCTGATATTGCAGTAATTCTAAGACAATTAGTATAATAGTACAAAAATACATACAAATAATACAATTTTTATAATACCTTCATTTATGAAGAAGTTAGTTTTAAAAAATAAAATCTTAGTCTAATTATCTGTATCTGATATTAATAATTTATATTGATTCTTAACTATGTTTAAAATATAAAATTAAAATTTTGCAATTCTATTATAAATACTTTTTTTCAAACAAAAATCTCAAAATGAAAATAAGGTCAACAAACTGTATATATCTGGATCATTTTTAAGATCACCACCATAATATAGCAAACATATACATAAAAAAAAAGAATTTATTAAAAAATTAAATTCTTAAAAAAATTTGATCAGTTTACTTATAATTTAGTTTTCATTATGTATACAATATAAAACCAAAATGTTTATAATACTATGTTAAATTTTTATCCTTGTAATTCAGACATCTAACATCTGTTCACTTTTAATTTAGCATTTTTGCCTAAAAATGACAATTTTTAAAATAGTATATGAAAAAATACAATTTTTATTATCACTTTTTCTGCCAGACATACAATGCAAAATTTCTTCATAATCAAGTAAATTTAAGTAAAAACCATTTTTTAATTTTTTATATTAATATTAATTTTTTTCAAAAATTAATCTTATTTCAATAAATTATAAATTTCATTTAACTTTATTTAATTTTTTTTCTCAATTAATCTTTTTCGAAATAAATTTATCCAGTACATTACATTTATATACTATTCAAATGTATTTTCTAATTGCAGAGATCATAAATATTAAAGATGGAAATCCTTTCTCTTTAATTATATATTACATTTATTAAATTATATTATTAAATTATAATTTAATGATGCTAATAAGTTATTTTTATTTAATACTATTTAATTTTTTTTAATTAAATTTTTAAAAAATTTAATCTGTAACATTTTTTAGTTTGAAAAAAATCTTAGAATAATATTTAATATTATTATAAAAAAGTCAAATTAATTCATAAGTACAGAATGTTTTTGGAAAGATTTGAACATGAAGACAAAAAAAATATCATAATTAAATAAAGGCACATCATTAAAATATTAAATTTGTATTGAAAAATAGATTATTTTGAGAGCATATAATTTATCTTTAATAATAAATTTTAAGCTTTAACATTATATAATAATAATAATAATAATAATAATAATAATAATAATAATAATAATAATAATAATAATAATAATAATAATAATAATAATAATAATAATAATAATAATAATAATAATAATTCAATCATAATAATATTTATTTATTTATTAATTACAATAATATATAAACAATACAAAATTAATACTACTCCAAACAAAGAAATACTTGTGCAAGGAGTTGTGTATGTATACATACAAAATAATAATAATAACAATAGTAATATATATTTAATTACATAGACATAATATAAACAATATAATAAATTACAAAATATTAATCAAAATAACTACATAGAATATATCCACAATAGCAAGTATTTTTTAAACATAGCAAATGATATGTGGTCAATATCTAATGAATAAGCAGAAACAAAAGAATTAAACAACCCAATTACATTGTAATTAAACTGCCTATGACTACCTTCCAAATTAAAAACAGGTAATGCCAATTGAAAGATTTTAGATAATTGAGTATTTATTTTAAAATTATTGCACATAAAATAAAATAATAATGAAATATATCAATAATTATCTTATATTTATAAGATTAACAACAGATAAAATACAGCCACTATCATAAATATACTGAACCAAATATGATTTAGACTTTCCAAAAATAATATGCATAGGGTAATTTTATAAAACACACAATGCCAACAAAGCATAAGCAATGCAAACGCCCCACATAAAAATATTATAAGACAATATGCTTTGATAACAAGACTCATAAATAGTTAACAAAACAGATCTAAGCAAAAATGTAACTAAATAATAAAATAAATAATTAATCTTATGGCAACCTCAAACACAAATAAACAATGTGACTTGACCAAGATGACATAGAATCAATAAAACTCCTAAATAACAATAATTATCAACAAAAACGATATTACCACCACAACAAATGATATTATAATGAACTTTATATTGGTACAAATAGAAATATGCAAAGAATGAGAAACAAATTGATAAGAAAAAAAAGTTCTCATTTTATTACAGTTGACTGTCAAACAATTTAACATAAGCCAATTATTAATTAAAGTCAAATCCTTATTAATTATTTGCTCAAGAAGACTATGAAGCTGCACCAAAAATAGAGCAATTTCATCAGAAAAACCACAAATCACCAAATTGAAAGGCAATGCAAAAATATTAATATAAATCAAAAATAACATAGGATCAAGTACAGATCCCTATGGAACTCCATGAATTATCAATTTAAAGTCACTAATAATGTTATGAATTTTGGTTGCCTGTTTTCTTCTTTTAAATAACTTTGTAACCAAGAAACAAATGACCTCTAAAGCCATATTAATATAATCGCTAAATAAGAATTTTATGATGAATAGAGTCAAATGCTTTAGAAAGATCTAAATATATGGCTGCAGTCTTAATACCATTATCTAACAAAGTTATCAAATTATACACATTATTAAGAATATCTAAAGAACTTCTTTTAGCAACAAAACCATACTAATGCACAGAAATCATTCTATTTTCACTTAAGAAAGACATCACTTTATCTTTGACTACCATCTCAAACAGCTTAGAAATAATTGAAATGATTGAAATAGGTCTGTAGTTGCTGATAAGTAATGGGACATTCTTTTTATAGATTGGTATAATAATACCAACTTTCAAACAATCAGGAAATAGACCAATATTTAGTGAAAGATTAAATAAATAATGCAAAAATGGTAAAATTTTTGAAGTTAAATTATCCAAACCACATTTTTAAACAACCAATCAAGTAAGATAAATGTGTATCAGAAACTTTAGAACAGAAAAAGAATCAGCATCAGAATCAAAAACCAATCATTAATACAAGCTTCCTCCTGGAACTTATGTCAAATTAAACTACTAAAAAATCAGCAACATATTTTTTATTATTTTTAACTTTTAATGCGACTATTATTTGTAACAAAATCAATTTGATTAGAGAATTCTTTAATCAAGGAATTGTTTTCCACTTCAAAGAAGTATTTTTACCAGAGAGGAATTCCATCAAATAACTCAATGTCATCCTTTTAATATCAGATTTAATTTCCTTATTAGTCTTTTTCACATCACTACCACAATGCTTAACATTCTTTCTCAAATTAATTTTTTCAATTAATTGATCAGTTATTCATAATGACCACTTTTTATTCTTACTAACCAATTTGATACAATCAGTCATCTTAGCAATTAAAGAACAAATATTCTAAAATTGTGCAAAAACTAAATCTGCATTAGAAAGTACAAAAATAATATCCCAACTTTAATTAGACAATAAATTAGCTAATTTAGCATATGATTGAGTATCTGATTTATTTTAAGAGAAAAACAATTTCAAAAAAAAGTGCATAGTGATCTGTAATGGCTACATCAGATACACTTGACTCATAATTAAAATATTTACTAAGTCTAACAAATATATGAGCAATCAAAGATTTGTATATCTGCATTACACATGTAGGCAAAAAATTTATCTGACTAAAACCATAACTATATAAAGAATTCAAATATCTACCAGAATCATTTTTCTCTTTGACTAGCAAATCAATATTTAAATCACCAAAAAATACTGAAGAAGATGAATTCATATTAGATAGAAAAGATTCAAATTCATTTATAAAAAAAGTATATGCTCTATACAAAGCAATTAAATAATAATAATAATAATAACAATAATAACAATAATATTTAAACAGGCAAAACTCTCCATACAGTAGTACTACTCAGTGTAAGCTAGAGTAATCAATGGATGCCAGAAGGCTTGTGAATACAATCCCTATCTAGTGCCTACACATCCAATATCCCCATACTCGTTTTTAGCTTGTGGCTTTCTTGACAGTAAAAAGCCTTGAATCTCAAGAAACTAAAATTACAATGAAGAACTTGAATCAAACCCCGTACACAAAAAATTACTAACATGATGTGTTTATGAGAAGATAAAGCATCCAACTTCACTTTAAAAAGCTGTCCTATGATAAAGGTTTTGTATGAGAACTTTCTGTTTAAGGCATTATTAGATTCTGGTATCCAAATTTCAGTGGTGTCAGAAAAATTTTACCAAAAAATTCTGACAGTAAATCCTAACATCAAAACCTCACCACTGATTTCCATTCAGGTTAGCATGGCTAACAGCAGAAAAGCTAAACTAGTCCAAAACAAATATGGGTTGAGATTAAAATAGGTCAAACAACACTCTATCATGTATTTTTAATATTGAATGGCTAGGTGCAGTGCTCTCAGATCCAAGGCTCCTCAGTGATGAGAAATCTACAAGTTAGAAACTTGCCTGGGATATTGGATGAGTAGCCAGTAGATAGGTATTTTATGCACAAACCTTGAGCTCCCAGAAGGATTACAATTTTATATTACATTTTATATTTGATCAAAATACTGTTAATCCTTTATTAGGTAATTAGTGTTGTTTTTATGTCATAACATCTCAATATCTTTCCAACCTTGTCTGTGATTTTTTTAAATATAAGGAGTGCAAACTCTAGTAAGAAGTATTTTCTTCTTTAGGCATTTTTGATTTGCACATTGCCCTATTTATAATGATGGTTTTGCAACTATTCATTAATAAGGCAACAAATATGGGTTTGATCTTTGTTTTTAATGCAGATATAATGCCTTGTGAAAAGTGATTTAGCTACAGAAAAGATTTGGGCTGGATGATAATGAGATAATGCTTCTTGGTATCTATCAGTATGTGTAAACTTATAGAAAATGTTAATACATCATTGTTAGTTTTATAACATTTTTCTCTAATTCCATAATGAACCTAATTTGGGAGTGTAAGTTATTAACATGTAATAAGAGGTCATACAATTTTTCTTTCCCATGTGACTAAAAAACAAATGTTGAAATTAAAGCATGTATTTCGATTCCTTTCATCAATATTATATAGTAGTTACAAGTCCTTTTAAAATAACATTTAAATTTGTTGCATCGAAAATGTTTTTAAATAAGAAAACTATGGAATGCTTTTCTAATAAAAACATACAAATGATTGCCAATATATTATACTATTATTATTTATTTATTATAAAAGGGTTTTTAACTATTTTTAAAAAAATCTATATTCACTTTATTTATTACAATTTTTCTGAATTATATATAAATGAATACACCAAACTTTTTTTTAAAACTTAATTTTTATATGACTATTTCAAAAACATAACCACACACCAATGTTTTGACTATTTTTAATATAGTCTTTTTCAAGAAAAACTTGGATTTGAGTTTTCCTTGAAAAAGACTCGATATTGGTGTGTAATTATATTTTTTATAATAGTCATATAAAAATCAAGTTTTAAAAAGAAGTTTGGTGTTTTCATATATATATATTGAAAGTTATAAATTATTTTTGAAAAGAAAACTGTGTAGATAATATTTCAAATTCGTTGCTTTTCTGAATTGTATTCAATGTTTGAGCTATTCTTTAAATTTAACTCTCATATTTTTTTAAATTAATATTTTTTTAAAAATTCTTTTACTTATTTATTGAGATTTTAAATTTTAAATTAAGATTATATACAAAACTTATTATTCTTATTAATAAAAACTCATTTTGCTTTGTATAATATAAGTTTACTTTTTCTGCTTTTTAAATACATCTTAATAAATATATAATGTGTAAATAAGATTATAGTTCATTTTGGACTGTACTATTATCTTGTTTCTCTTTTAGACAGAATCCTTAATAGACATTATACAGTATGTAAATTTTATAAATACCAGTAAATTAATTATAGTTATAAAATAAAGTTATATATTAAAAAAAGTTATGACAGAAAATATCATAAAACATTTTAATTAAAAAAAATCACTCAAAGAATTGAGCTGCTAAATTTTTATTTAATAATTTCATCAAAATTGTGATTGATAAAATTTAAAATCTGTAATCTGGAAAATGATTTCAGACATATTGGAAACAACGTTTTGTGATTTTGTTTATATTCTACAAGATTCAGATTTTATGAAGCTGTTGTACTAAATATTTTCAGAGCATAATAAATTTTTAAAATTTAGCAATAATTAAAAAAATGAACAAACACACATTGCATACATAAAATAAAAATTTGAAAGAAGACAATTTATCTCTAATAGTGGAAACAAACAAACAACAAAAAACTTCTCTGTTAGTGTTATTTTATTCTTCTTGTTCAGAAAAATCTTTTTTTTTTTTGCATTGGAGTTACGTGAAAAAATGAAAAAAATGAAACACAATCCATTTTAGCAACAACAACAACAAAAAGGAGATAGTGAAATGTAATATTACATAGTACTATTTAAAAAATAAAATAATTAGTGGAAGAATGCACAATTATATGTGTTTATCAATATACATATGTATATATATACAGAAGTACTTTCGGTTAATTTTTTAAACCTGCATGTTTAAGAAATTAACCGAAAGTATTTCTGTAGATTTAAGACTGCTTTTAATAGTTTATTATCGTTAAAATTATTATTTTCATTATAATTACAATTTTGTTTTAATTAACGGACATTTTGTTTATATATACATACAGATAAAAGTTACAGCCATTGGTGGATAAAAACAATGAAGAATCGTACAAAAATAAAATATTCACAAAATCTCTCTTTAGTTGGAAAAGTGAATGGCATTAAAAATGTAGGAAAAAAACTATATTTTTCTCTATCTTTAAAAGTATTGTCCTCTATTACTGTCAACAATAAATTTAATAAAAACAATTAAAGAGAGTAAAGTATTGAAAAATGAGGCTATTAGGATTATTATAAAAAATATTGAATGTATGATTGGTCATTTATATATACCGTAATAATAAAATTAGGGTTTCAATATATACATAGAATTTTACATTTTGGTATTTTAGAGATAATCTTTTAATTTAAATATATGTAAAAATAACATACTTTCATAAAACTTTTCTTCTCATTTTTGAAAATGTAATTACCTCTCAATGATGTCGTCATTTTTTATATACCAATGCATTAATATTCTTTTAAAAAACTTTAGTGAACTAAATGAAACATTAAGAGAAAAGTTTTCTTCTTAGTTCAGAGTGTTATATTTTTTAATTTTTAAAAGATCTGATTTTATATTATATTAATCATTCTAAATCTTACACATATATTATAATAAAATTAATAAATTATAATGGGGATAATATATTTTATAGTAAATGTTTATATATTTAACAGCAGAATACGGTTTTTCATGTTACAAATATTTATTTTATTCAGCTAAGCACTTTCAGTACTAAAACATATTGTAATCATAGCGTTATATGATTAAAGTTCATTAAACTCTCATTTTAAAGTTGTTTGTATATTATAAATCGAATTAGTATAAAATTGAATTTTAAAAGTTAATTTACATTCTAATAACTGGACAGACAGTTATAGATGCCATATTTTAGAGAGGTGCTACTTTCTTTTTTTATTCATGGTAAGCATATTTTTGGCCATAGACCATGCCTCCTTCACATCTCTCTGTCATTTCCCTCAGAGCAAATGATGATTCAAGTTGTGTCCTGACTGTAGCTCATGGTCTAAAAATAGTGATGAATGTTCACCATCTTTCTTAGCCCAGTTGAATAGATAAGTATGCCGAGGAAGTCAATAAAACTCAGAATTATTTTCAGCTAATAGTTTTATATATATATTGTGCCCTTTTCTATAGGTCGGTAATAGTACATAACAGTCAATTACTAAAAAATTTTAAATTTAGAATATGTTCTTTTAATATGGTAATTGTATTAAGTCAATTATATCTTTAAAGTACAATTTGAGGCTAAAGCAAATACGTAGTATAAAATCATTTAAAAAATGGTTATGTAAAGCTTAAAATATTGTTGCATATGGTTGTAAAAGCTGGCCATATTAAATAACACAGCTGTAAATAATTAAAAGTATATTTAATAAATTCGATTTTAATAGTTTAAAACTTATAGTTAATAAATGCTATGTTTAAATTTGTAATCATATTTAAATAGTCAAAATTAATATAGTATATTTTAAAATAAAGTTTATGATGGTGAAAATTATATTTAATTCTATATTTTTAAAATTATTCTTCCAAATTTTTTATAAATATTTTATATAATATAATAAGTGTATCAATTTTATAAATCTGTGCAGAGAAATAGATTAAAAATCGTCTGTCAAAGTTATTAATCATGTGATTTTTAATGTATACTATCACACACACGCTTGTTTGAAATAATAACAAAGTTTAAAATATTTTAAAAGTTATATTATAGAATTGGATGGAATTATTGCCTATCATAAAAGGAAATAGTATTAAACATTAAGTTAACTATCGTATAACATGTTTAAATAATGTAATAAAGATGAATACAGATATATAAAAATTAAATATTTTATTTAAATAAAAATAGATAAATTGAATATTAAGATAAATGGAATAAGTTATTAAAGTTATTTTAAAAGTTATTTTAAATGTTTAAATAGTTTTAATAAAATAATAATTTATTTAAAAGTAATATTTTAAAATAATATTTTGGGTTCATTACGTCATCATTTTTTTTATTTTCAAATATAATTCTACTATAAATTGGAAATATGTAAATTTGTTCTCAAGCTAAAGTAAGAATTAACCAATAGGAATGGGTATTCTTACAGACTAAAAATATCATTGTAACTAAGTTATCGGGGGAGATTAATAATGTATTGAAACCGGAGAAAGTCAATTTTTTTTTTGGTACTTTCTTATAACTTTATCTGCAAAAAACTAATTGATAATTTTAAAAATATTTTTTGCAAAAGAGAGTATAAACTAAAAAATATTTTAATAATTTTGTTTAACATGTTTTGTTAAATTTTTTAAAGTTCTTTATCAGTCGTATTTTATCTAAAAGTTTAACCTAAACTACGCAATAAAAAATGGATATACTACGAAATAAAATGGATATAAATTGTAATACTGAAGAAATATTTATTGATAGTTTTATTAATATTTCACCGAAGAACTGTTTTGGTACATAAAAACCACAGCTCGGACATTATACGGAGTCTAAAAATGTATGGAAATGTATTATTTATAAACTGATCCAAGATTTATTTTTAAATAGTAATAAGACAATTTTATTTCATGGATTATTTTATATAATATGATATTCAAAGGAGTAAAATGTTATATCCTTTCTGAAGGTAACATTTTTTTATTATCTTAAAATGATATATAAAAAATACCAAATGAAAGTTTAAATGTATCAAGAAGGAAACAGAGATAAAAAGTGAACACATAAATGAATAAAAAAAAATGGATCCATGGAAATACAAATAGTACTTAAAAGTTTATCGAATATTTTAAAGTTAAATTAGATAGATTGATGCATCAGATATGCAGAGAATATTGGTAGAGAAGATTAAGAAGCTTCACAGGATTAAGTAATATTATGATTTAATAATTATCATCTTAAATACTAAAACCAAGGATTATTTTCTATAAATTTTACTAAATGGATTAATAATTATTTTATTTTAAACTTTAACGTGCTTAGAGGAGAACATTTTTTAAAAAACTCTAGAGAAAATGATAAACATTTTGGATTTATCAGGAACTATCGTCAAGAAAATATGTAACTATAGTTTTGATTCTTTTTATTTTGTTAACCTAGTTTAAATCTAAATTTTTATATAAGATTAGGAAAAACATAAAAACATTAATTTATTAATATTAAAATTTTATAATATAATAATCTAATAATTTAGCTAAAAATATTTTAATATAAAGTGTATGGGTGTGATTTTTTTAATATATATTTGCAATGCTCAAGTGGACAAAGGAAGCCTACTGAACACGATGACTAGATAAAGGTTATTGGTAATAATAATAACTATTGATAATTTATAATGTATATTTTTTTGTTTTCTTTAGATCATCCATAAATTGGAAGAATGAAGTGTAAAAGTTTTTTACTTATATGTACTGCATTTTATACAACATTTTAAAAAACATTATGAGATAGGATTGATTTGAAAATATGCATACGACAATTTTTTGATTTTTTTTTCTTTAGTAATATAATCCAACATAACAAATAATTATGTGATTCTTTTAAAATTTTTATGATATGGGATATTCAAATATTATCTAAGTAGATTGTATATGATTAGACATATAGAATGATGAAGTGGACAGACTTTTCTTGTGGAACAGCTAGATTGTTTAACTATTAATGAATTTTATTTATTGTTTTTGTAAATGCAGATAGTTATTTATCGATGTAAGATGTAGAAAAATCTTGAGAAATAATGTTGAGATAGTGGCTTGGAAGTACTATAGTTAGCAGGAAACCAAGATGATGTATATTTAAAATAGGATATGATAAGGAATGGGAATATTTAGTCTTTATGTGGTTATCAGCATAGTTAACAAAGCCCTATGACTGATACACATTTTATTTGGACAGTGTTTATATTACTTTAAATATTTGATGTTCTAATAAAGCTGAAGAAATAGCTTTAACATCGTCCCTGTACTAGAGGATATTAGGCAGATAAATGTCCTACCTCTTCGCACTGTACCATGATTTTGAGATATGTTAAGAGTAATACTCTAGCTTTCTTCCTTAATCCTATGCATCTGTTTTCGCTATCTTTATTTCATGTAACTGCATCATTTAGTAAGATATGTTTAAGAAAAATGATAAATAATTTAGAACTTATGTTATGCTATCGTTTTTGGATAAGATTAGTTTATTTGCTTATAAGGAGCAGAATATTATAACTTAAAATTGAAGATCCAAAGTATCCTAGGGAAAGAAAAGAATCATAGAATATATTTTGAATTTTATTTCGGAAATAAAATATAAACTTTTTTAAAATAAAGTATCTAAACAAAGATATTTTCTTTAAAGTGATAATAATTTTAAATGCTTTAGTATTATTTTTTTTTTTAAGAAAAAATAAGTATTGCATATTTTAAAATACAATAGTACAAAGTAAATAATACATGGGCAATTTAAAAGTATTGCATTAAATAATGTTTTAGATGACTATTTATTAGTCTGCATTATAGTGACATGTTTATTTCATGTTTAAAGAGGTTTATTTAAACTTCATTGTAACAATATTTCATACTCTGTAGTCAAGTTGCAATCTTTAAGTGTCCATATATATTCAATGGATCATTAGTAAGAATGGTTTTCCATTCTTGCTATTAAAAGGTGTGAAGGTTGCCTTGACAGCAGTTAGAAATATTGGTTGCTATATTTACTGTGAATGTTTAGGTGGTTACTGGTTGGAAACTAATTAAAGTAAATTATGTAAACAATATGCATAATATATTTTTTGTTTATTGATTAACAGACATGTATTGATGATTACACTTATATCATACTAAAGTAGGGCTTAAAGAAGAATATATTATGATTAGTAAATGTTGTGTGATAAATACTAAAATCTAGTACTGAATTTTGGATAATATTTTGTGTAACATCTTTGACTTTGCAAGATGAAAAAATTTTTTTTTAATATTTTGAGAAGTCCATACTCATTATAAAATTTTGTTTTCTATGGAATGTTTTCTAGGTATGAATTTTTTTAAAATAAGATAGTTTAATAATATTAAGGATAAAATGCTGTTGCTAATAAAGTAGATAAATTTATTTGTAATAAGTTAACAATAATGAGAAACCAAATAGTAACATTTTTTTTAAATTTTGTCCTAAATCTAAATAAAATATAAACTAAAATATAAATTATTTTTTTTATAACCCGGTAGATCAAACTGTAAAGTAAAAAAAGTTAAGGATATCCACTGTAAATAGTGTAAATAAATTGTTGATTTATTTGTTATTAGTAATAAACTTTGTTAAATTTTGTTATTTCAAAAATTTTGTGTCCGAGTTATTTATTTCTCCACATCGCTGCATGAAAACATGATATATGCATAATAATCGAAACAAATATATAATTTTGCACAAAAAGATAAATAGAGAATTATTTAAGAATTTAAATATTTTATTGGTATTCATTATAATTAAATAATCATAATCTTACATTATTTATTGGTCATAAATCAGTTATCACAATATTATATTAAATTATATGCTATCAGTTGCCACACATATTTTGTTTGTCAGATTATTAAAATGCTACCACGAATTTATTATATCATTACATGAAGAACATTATTATTGTTATTTATTATTATTAGTTTAAGTATAGTAGATTATGACATAAAATCCCTTCTCATATTTTACTACCATATTTTAAAATTAACTTAGAATAAATTTTATGAACCTGAGATTATTTTATCGAGCTAGATTATTATTAAATAGAAGATTAAAATTTAATTATTAGTTTAATCTTAGTGAGTAGAAGTTATTAAAGTTGTAAGAATACTATGAGTTTATTATTTGAAATAGTAATAAGGGGGTATAGTGTTCTTATGCCATTGAGGTAGTATCCTGTAGGATATTGGCTCAGTGTAATCTACCTTGTCACCTGTATTTTCACTTCAAGTCTCATGAAAATATTAAATATTTATTTAATTTATTTTTATAAACTGAACCTTATTCGTATTGTAAATTTGATCTAGTGAAACATTTTAATTTTAATGCTGAATATTTTATTTATTAACTATTAACTGAGCTAGAACCTATTTTATTTTATACCATATATTATCTGGAAGTGAAGATGCACGAGGGCAAGGTCAGAATATATATATATATATATATAAACTAAAAATGTATATATATATATATATATATATAAACTAAAAATGTATTAAAAGCATATTTTGTTGCACAGTTTTATATTATGTATGTATGATTTTTTTTATTTTTCAAATTTTTCAAGATTAGTTTTTAAACAAAGACAAACTTATTTTCTATTTTGTTTTACCATTTGTTACAAATTTGGTTAACAACATGAATTCAATAAATAAAATTAGTCTAAAAAATAAAATATTAATTTGCAAATAAAATTTAATTAACAGAAATAAGTATTAAGTAAAGCATTCATTTTAGCTTTGAGAATAAAAAGTGTACCTCAAATAGAAAAAAAATACTCTTAAAAATCTGCACGTTTCAGTCTTACTTAGTTAAAGCATAAAATGGAATATAAAATACATCTTTTTGAAATATTAAAATTCAATTTTGAATAATAAAAAACAACAAATATTAAGATAATTGATAGAAGACATTTTATGGTAGCAGTAAATTTTTAGTTGATTTGTTTGCTGCTAAAAAGCTAATAAAAAGCAAATAAAATCTAAATTTAAACATCATATATTTTTTTACAAAAAATAAAAAAAGAAAGTGAAACTGATTAAATATGAACTAAATTTTTATTCTAAAGCAAATAGAAATCTTTATTGTGTAGATATTTTGATTTCAGCACAGACTGAGTTCTCTTGTTTTTAAACACCCTATTTTTTTTTTTTAAATTTGTACTTATGGTGGTTGAAATACAATTGTTCCAATTTTTGTGTGAAAGACAGTCATTGATTAAAAATAGATTATTTATTCATTATTACCAAAAGTAATATATATATATATATATATATATATATATATATTGTAACCTTCTCACTGGTCTAACTGATCATAAACAAATCATACCGCACATTTTAGTGACTAAATTCTCCTATGCAACCTATAATACTCTCATTATCAAGAATATAAGCATAAAGAAACAAAAATGTAAAACTAACGAAATGATTCCTGTATTGAATCAAACTAGCATGAAACTATAGATCTAAAGAAGATCACAAGGTGATTAATAAAGATAATAACTTCTGGTCAAACCAGCTTTAAAATCCACACAAACAAGAGGTGATGAATTAAATTTGATATTCAGTAAACCAATAAATAACTAATAATCATACCTCTGGAATGATTATGAAATTAAACTTATAAATGAAATGATAAGTAAATTATGATGTAGATGACTAAATGGATGATGGAAAGAAGTAATAATTAAATAGTGGAATGAAATGAGTCTAAGAATGAAGAGAAAAGAATGAAGATGTATGAGAATAATGAATGATTAAGATGATGATAGAACAAGAGTTAATGAATAGTTAAGATGATAAAAGAATAAAAGTTAATGTATGATTAATCAAATATGATAATGAATTAATATCAAATGAGAATGAATAAGTAAAAGAATGACCAAGATGAAATTTAAGAACAATGTTAATGATGGAGACTGAAATCTTAAACTATAAACTAATATGGTATTAAATGGTAAAAAGATAAGCTAAATAAAACTAGGGATTTCAAGCTTGACACAACCAGAATATTTATCATGAAATTAAAACAAGTTATGCAATTTATGACAAAAGAAGTAATTTATGTCTTAAAGTTTGGTTGACTTTCATAAAACAGTGAAAGTAATCTATTTCAAGTCCAACTATGATAATTAACTAGATATAAAATTTATTACAAATTTAAATTCTACCTTGAAACTTAACAACTAATTCTTCTCAGGGTTCAAACACTCATTCTCCAAATTATACTTGGGTCAGTGAAAGGGATTTTACCACTACCTGAATAGAATGCACAAAACAGCTCACAATATAAAGTCAACAACTATATTTAGCAGTTACACATAAACTTAGTGAACTAAATAACTCTTACAACTTTAATATTTAAAGAAATAGGAATAACTTTTTAATAAATAA
The DNA here is from genome assembly GCA_028023455.1 of Epiperipatus broadwayi. Taxonomy (NCBI): domain Eukaryota; kingdom Metazoa; phylum Onychophora; class Udeonychophora; order Euonychophora; family Peripatidae; genus Epiperipatus; species Epiperipatus broadwayi. The sequence goes on from JAQFVV010000070.1 coordinate 836,154, forward strand.
ACATAATAACTTACCAAATTCCTTTTTTCAAATAATTATAAATCATGTGATCAAGATCAGTGAATGATAGCTCTGCAGGTTCAACTAAACCAATTAAATCAATATTATATTTATCTTTTAATCTATTACTTAAAATAATCTGTACTCTAAGTTATTAACATTTTGATTATTGTGTGATGATGCATTAGATGTACTAATAAATTATAAGGCTTAACAAATTATTATGATATAGCATAATATAGTTAATAGTACTATATTGGTCAATGATGATTTCAATTTATAATCTTCTGATAGGTCGATAGCAATAACAATAATAATGTGTATATGGTGATTAGCAATAAGACTACAGGCAACTAAATAAATTTTTAAACACAACAAACTTTATTTACAATATTTACAAATTTTAATTCAAAGACATGGCATGCATGAAATAAAACCAATATATTAAATTAAACTCAGGGATGGAAAAATACTCAGTATCCCATTGACCATATTCTTAGTCAATACCACCAGCTTATACAATGATATTCAAAGTATCACATCACTGTTAGCCTATCTTAAATAATAAGATCATGAAACCTTATTGAAACTAAACTAGCACTTAAATTACAAAAACAACAGTGTATTCAGGACTTTATGGTATGCACAAATTTTAAATTTAGAATTCAAAAGTTATAAAGGGGTGCATTATACCAAAGCCATTTTTTTAATCAGAATATGATAAGGGTAATTATCATATTCTGCACAATTAATAACTGATTAAAATTTGAGATGAATAGGTTTGGTGTATTAAAGAACAGACATCAAAAGTCAGATACACACATACCACTAAAACATCTATTTCCACCACCTAATTATTGAATACTTAACTTATCTTACCAATCCATTGTTAAATCATTATTTGATGAAGATAAATCCACACTGCCCATGTGCATCTCTTGCTTTTACATCTAAAAATTCCCCAATCATTAATAGATCTTGGTTTGGTCTGTCTATAACTGATGATGATCCTATAATATCATAAAGCACTATTATAATTAGGCAAACACTATAGCTAGATCAGTGTTCCTAAATCTAACATTATTTTATCCTTACCATATGATTTTGAAATATGAAACTTCACTATACACAGTGGAAAAACTAACTCTATATCACCATGAGGGATTTAACACTAAAAGGGAGGCTCTATAAAACAACATGACAGTTGTATAATAATATGGCTAATTCTACTACTTCTCTATGGGTATACACATGTGGGCTTTGCCTCATCATGAAAAGCATAGAATTCAAACCATGGATATCCTTTCTTTTAGGATTATTTATGCTAATTAAGCATTAATTATTACTCAGCCTCTACCATACTATCCTCATGGAATCAGCAATAGGTGATTCTCCATCAGTCCATGCTCAATATTAATATTAATCTATTGGATGCCATTCTATGTAGCATATACTTAACAGCTAAAACTGTCAGAAATCATTTTGAATATTATAGCAAGATAAAACAACACTAACAATAACAGTGGAGCTATACATATTCCATTTCACATTGCAGAACCATTAATGTATCAATAGACAAACCAAAATATATGTCAAATGATCATTAATTATTTAAAATGACAGCTATACTTTTGTTAGAGAGAGCACAACATATTTAAGCAATAAATGCCAAACTGCATTTGTATTCAAAGTGGACCAGTTCATAGACAAACTTAATAAATAAAAAAAAACTTATATTAATTCTTTCATATAAAATTGCAATTAGATCATTATAGCATATCTTTGACAAAATATTTGTTTGTTCATCTTTAATAAAGTATTAAAATCTGTTAAAAAAAGTACGAGAAATAAATCTCTCTTCCTCTCTGTTTAGATGAACGATATATAATATCATGTTTTCCCTTAACTGAAAAAAATAAAAATACATGTAATAGATGTATATATTTTACACATTTTTTTTCCTTAACTCAATATACATTTCATACCACAATGAGACATATATATTTAAAAACAAAATTCCCAAATAACACATGATGTAAGCATTATAAGCTAACACAGCAGTAATAAAAAAATAATAATAAACAAACATTTTCCACCATCCTGTTAGTAAAGTTTCTTTTATTCTGGTGAGCTAAAATGATAAGAACAGATATTATGATGGGTAAACATTCCAAATAACGCATACATATATTTTTACTATCCTGTTCGATGCATAATGAAGCAATATTCAACACTTCTCCAAAGGTAAAAAAAATTATTTAATGGTTTCTGTACTGATAATTAATAAGACAATTAAAATTCACACTTTCAAGTGTAGCATACTTAAAAGGATAGGTTTATCCCCTTTTCTGGAGATAATTTTCCTTACTAACTTTCTAGGTTATTGTAGTCTTCTAAACAAACTTTTTATATACATTTATTGATTTATTTGGTATTACATAGTGAGACAAGGTTTAAACATTTCAAGTGGGGTATAACTAAAATCAGTTTATTTACATTTTAATCCAGATGATTTTCCTTGAAAATGACTTTATAATTTTATTGCAATTAATATCTTTAACTTGTTTTTTTTTTTAAAAAAAATTATTGATTCTGTTCTTTCATCCACGGTAATATTTGTAACACTTTAAGTAATTGGGACCATTATCAGACTTTTTTTTAAAAAATCTTATTTATACATGTTGCACTGTAAAATTTTTAAAAGTAAAGATTTATTTTATTATATTTCCCTTGACAAAGTAATAATTGTTTAGCACTATTAAAAGGAATTTATCCAATTACAAGTACAATATCCTGAGTGTTTTAATGAATCTGTAATTGTTCATTTTTATCATTACACAAGTTCACGCTAGGAAAAATTAGCAGATGAGAATAGAAAGTAAAATCACACGATTATCTTTTACTTTATTAAAAGTTAGATGATTCAAAAATGAATTTTTAATTTATTTACTATATATATCATAATACTTTCCTTCAAAATTATCTTTAATTATTTTTTTCTTGAGATTTTAATTTACAAGCACAATATTGTTCTGCTGGATAATAAGAGTGGCATGAAATACAAACAAACATTATCATCTCTTTATTTTAACTGTAAATAATTCGTGTAGAATAAAATAAAAGCAAAAGCTTACTTTTTCTTGAATTTTTCTGGGTTTGAAGCAATATTTATGGGAGTCAGTTATGATGCACAGGGTTTCCATTTTTTTCCAGTATAACTTTTAAGAACTATCAATCGATGAAAAAGTGGTTTAAAATGATAGCAAGGCTTTTAGATTTTTATTCCATGTTTTTAGATAACAATATACTATAATCCTTATTCAATTAAATTCCAAATTTTTCTGATTTTTAGCTTTTTTCCTCCTTATTTTAGAAGATCAGAGTTGAAGCCTGTGGTTGTTTAGTTTTCTTTTTCTTACTCACCCCTCCCCCCCTACAGCTTTGTTCTATATTATATGTCTTTTATTACAAAGCATTGTAGTAACAAATGCACCAATAATCTTAGTGTGAATATATTAATATTACCCCCTCTGGCTTCATTTTTAATAACTACCCATAATATCAAAAACTATTTTCAATTCACTACAAAAAAATATGCTTAAGAATTAACTGTAACAATTCATTTTACAAGATTTTACAAATTTGATTTAATTATTTATTTATCTCCCAATTAAATAACAATATTTTTAAATTGTTATTTTATCCCTAGTTTCAAACCTACACTGGGTTTAAAATCTCATCTCCACTCAAGTGTTTTTCTAGTGCATCCAGAACAGTCTTTATTGAAAGCCACTTATTCAGATTTTAATGCTAAATATATTATTATGATTTAAAATTTTGGATTATTTAATACAGGGACCTGAATAAAAGGTCACAATATATATATATATTATGATTTTTAAAACATACTACAGTAATAAAAGTAAGGGATTATAATATAAAATTAATATCATACAAAGAGAGTAAAAAGAATGGAAGTAATTTAATTTTTCATAATAAATCAAAGTATGAATTAAAACAAATGTTTTAAATGAAAGAATCAATAATATTTTTTAATGAACTATAAATAAATTATTTAAGTCATTTAACCAACTGAATTTGTAAGTTAGTTTTTTATTAAAAGAAAAGAAAATATGGCTGACAAAATTTATTTGTTTTTTACAACCTGTTAGTCAAGGTATTAATAGTTAGTAATGAAATGATAAATACACATTTTAATTTTTATATTTAAATTTGATTTTGATCTTCTTATTTTTATTATGCATTCTTTATAAATAAAACTCAGAGAATGAAATAATCTTCTTACTAAAGAACCAATCATGCAATATTTATTGATAGATTTTCTTATTTCAAAAAGGTAATGAGTCTAAAATGTGCGGGTCATTATAGAAATATGCTTAACATAAAGCAAAGAGCAGTTTATAATATTACACTTACATTAACATTAATAAATACACTTTTAATACCTGAATGACAGTAGCAAACACATCGTACTCTATTGAATAAGTTATTCAAGGGCTGAAAAAGATGCTGTATAAGTTATTATAAATATCTCTGAACTATTTTCTTTGCTCCACTAATCCATTTTTATGTTATATTATTTTATGGAACTTAATATCTTTACATTACTGTTCATATGATGTATAACTTAAATTTGATTCTAAAATTATTTTTACTCATGCTTACCATGAGCTACAGATATGATAGTGTAAGTAAATGTTATCAGGCTTAGTTTCTGACTATAGCAATTATGTCTTCATTTTGTCATTATTAATAAAAAAAGATAATAAATAAATTTAGATTTTATCATTTTTTTTTGAATTGAGAAAATGATTTAAATATTATAAATATAATTTGCATAAATTAATATCATTTACATTTTTTATATCTTTGCAATACTTTTTATAACCCACTATTGATGGTTTCAATTGCCATAACAATCTTTTTCACAATTTCTACTTATATTTTCAAATATAAAATATAAGTAAAATACAAGTAGAAGTTCTGAAGAAGATTGTTGGGGCAATTGAAACTGTCAATAGTGGGTTGTAAAAAGCATTGCAAAAGTAATAAAGAATATAAATGATATTAATATTATATGGATTTGGCAATGCAATAAGGAAGATGTTTATAAAAAGAATGAATTACTAATTGAAGTCAGTGCTTTTTTTGTGATAGACTATATGTAATTAATATACATATTTATTTTGTTATATATACATCATCATCATCATCATCATTTTTAACCATTACAGAGTGACTACAGAATGAAGATGATACATTAATATTGCCTAAAGAACTTCTAATCTGTCATTGCTAAATTGCTTTTGATAAATCAGACATAGGATCTATTGGGCATAAGTATGAAATCAGAGGAAACCAAATTAAAGGAGCAAGTTAAATTTTGGAAATAAAGCATAATAAAAAAAACTATATTATCTGAAATGAATGAAATGAGAAATCTCACTAAGAGAACATAATATTTTGGAAGAGCCCAGTCAAATACAAATATACAGTATTAAAAGATTTAAAAAATTAAAACAAAATTAGAGAGCAAACTTAACTAAAATATATATCCAGCTTTTAAGAAAAGGATATTTGATAGGGAGAAGTAGATTTCATTCACTTTCTCTTGCTGAAATATTAGTATAGAAATTTTCCAGATATGGAAAGAATAGAGGTAGAAGTAGAGCCAATAGCTCAATAAGATGAATCAATAACAATAGAAAATCCAATGACAAAATGAATAGATTTGAATCATTTAATGGAGATGTTATTGCAAATGGATAAAACATCATCACACAACTTGAAACAAATGAGGCAGGTTTTAGAAAGTAATTTAGAGAAAGTGGAAAGCAAATAAGAGAAAAGCCAACAAGATTTTAATAGACTGGAAAGTAATTCAGAGAAAAGCCAACAAGAATTTTGAGATAGGTCAGAAACATTTAAAAAATAAAATGGTGAAAAATAAACAAGATTTAGAAAGTAAAATAGAGAAAAGACAACAAGAATGCAAGATAAGACAGAAATGTTTAGAAAATAAAATACAGAAAATCCAACAGGATTTAAGGCAAGAAATAAAAAAATGCTGAGAAAAAAAGGGAAATTCTAGGCAATAAAGTGGGATATCTAAGAGATAAATTAGAATTGGAATAAAGGAGAGGATGGAAAATGTAAAAGGTATTGATAAAAGACCAATGACAAAGTTAAAAAAAGATAAATTGGTGTATGAGCATAGCTATAAAGTTTTAGGAAGCAAAGTAAGAAAAGTTCAACAAGGGTTGAGAAGGAATATAGAAAATGAATAGATAAAACTAGAATGTTTTGAAAAAATAAAAAAGTTAATAGATGAATCAAATAAAAGAAGATACAAAACAAAGTAAAGCAGAAATTGAACAATGTTATGAATGAGAACCAATATAAGAAAGATGAAACAGGATCAAATAAAAAAATATTTAGAGAGATGCATAAACAGATTAGAAATAATGAAAAATAAAGTACATCTTGATGACAGAACAATGACAATAAATAATAAAGAGATAATAAATGAAAAAGATGATTCAGAGAAAATATTAGTTTCTTTAGGAGATTTAAAAAAGAAAGAAAATAATTCTAATTCAACAATAGAGGAATTTAGAAATAAGCCATATAGTAGTGAAGAGCAAGTTTATATTAATACCATGTAATCCTAGAGAGTAAATTAAATAAAATAAAAACAGTTGAATCAAATGATAGACTTTCAAAAGATGTTGAAATTACCTAAGAATTTTAAAATAACATTAATGTTAAGACTAAAGTAGAAATTTATCAATTCAGATTTAAAGTATATTTATTAGAAAATATTCTAGAAAAAGTACAAAGAGAAGTATGCAGATAAGATGTAGGTGCAGAAAATAAATTAGATGAACAACAGAGAACTCAAAATTATTAAATTTATTCAAAATAACTAAATAATGAGCAATATCAAGAGATTAAAGGGACAATAGCAGATTGTTATCTTGCTAAAATGAAAGAGATAAACACTGTATTGCAGTTTGTAGTGTAAAGAATAGGATATGGTAGAAAAAAATATAAAAGTCAATATGAAGAAATTGAAGTTGCAGGGCTTGCAAAATTATTAAAATATGTAAAAATCTTTGAAAGAGATGAAGAAGTAGACAAGTATAGAAATGGTTAAATAAAATAGGTTAAAGAAACTACAGTATATTGACAGAAATAAAACAATATTAGGTTATACAAACAGTATTGATTATTAGAGAGAACTAGAAATAGGTGGTGATAAGACTAAAAAAGGAAATGATGTGTAGAATGGAGAAATGTAAAATATACTTGTAAATTTGTCAAGAGTGCAACATTTTATTCAAATATAAACATATCCTAAAGTTGTCCACAGGAAACATTTATTTGGTTTTTGAGTCAAAGAAATATATCATGTTATAACAGCACAGACAATACTAAGCCCAAAACAAAAGGATAATACAAATGCTTAGGCAAAATGTTTTGATAATGAAAGGCTTACTCATCATATTGTGAAAACATAATGTAGAATTATTTTGGTGTATAATAGAATAAGTTTGAGTAGAAATTTTTGGGAATATGAATATTATTATGTAATAGCAATTGTCAGGATTTTTTTTGTCCTTATTTATAATAAAAGTTTGCTGATATCTATGTTTATGACTGTGAAATATTATAACAAGCATTTTTACAGTTAAATTAAGAGAAAAAGATAAGGAGTAAGGATTTCAAATGCATGTTTGATTGCTTATGATTTTTTACCACAAAATTTGATAATGCTTAAATAAATAAAATGCGCATGCTTTCATAACAACAATGTATACAATTAATTATTATAATAAGGGTATTAATGAAGGAATAGTTAATTAATATGTTTATGATTTATTTATATCTTGGATATTATAGTCTATGAATTTATTTTATTTTATTTTTAATACCAGTAACAATCATTAATTAATATTATGATATTTATTAGTTGGATATTTATATTTATTTATTTTTATCATATTCATGTATTATATGATAAAGTAATAGTTTTCAATTTAATGACTAATTTATTATATTATATATTATATCTCTTTTGATCATTTCTTAGTGTTAAGTTTCTTGTTATCATAATAAAAATATATTTCATTTTTCCTATTATTTGTCTATTTCACTAATTAGATTATCAATTTTTTATTCATCTCATGACCCCATTATTTGTACTGTGTATGAGACCCTTCTCCAAACTGAGTAATTCCTTTGGAATGTTGATTGGTGAAATAAAATGAATTACAAAGTTGAAATTCTTACTTAGTTGTGTGCATTGGTAGCTCTTATTTAAGAAGGGGTGGACCCTGAAACTATGGTCATTTCCACGAGTCAAAAAATAAACTACTGGTTTACTGTGATTTTAAGACTGTTGTCACAAAAGTGTTGTGATCAATGATTGTAGCTTGTTTTTCAAGTATTTAGAGAATAATTGAATACAGGTTTAATCATCATAATTAATCTCAAAAGAAGGTATTGATTGAGAAAGTAATATACCTTAGTTAATTTCACTAATGTTTAAAGCCACTACCTATAATATAAATGATCACTTTTAAAGTGGGATCTCTGTGGATCACCATTCCTCTCTTTGTTACATCACCCAATTGATGACTTGTGGTAGCAAACCCAAACATTGATATATGCTTAATAAAAATCATATATGGATGAATCTACAAAATATATCATTTATATATTTGTCATGATGTTAATAATTTGTTATATATAATAGGTTAATGGAGAAACTTGTCTAGCCTCAGTGAGATTATTAATTAGTAATAACTGATAGTTTTTTGGCAGCATTAAAAAGCAAAAGTTCTCTGTTTACATGTATATAATCTTTTTTTCTATTCTTTATTATAATAATAGTCCATACAAATATTTAATTTGCTATTTTTGTAACATTTTCACACCTATAAAATAGCTTCATGGTTTAAATCTATTTAACAACTTAATTTTGAAGTAAAAGAGGACCTTCTTTTACTTCAACTAAAAACTCCAACAAAAAAAAATATTATAGGTCAATGAAGAAACTAGTCTATCCTCAGCTGTAATTTATAGGCAAAATTTGTCTGTATTTACAGGAATACAATCTCTTTATTTCTACTCTTTATTATAATAACAATCCATGAATATATTTAATTCAATATATATATAATGTCTAGATTAATAGTCACAACCGTAAATTCTAAAAGTTTTGTTGGTTTATCAATAAAGCAATTATTATTGATTATTAGTTATTATTGTTGATGATAATATGATTGTAAGTAATATTAATATTGTTAATACTTTTACCCAGTGAAGCAAAATATTAAAGATATTTTCCCATGTAGATTTTATAAATACACAGCATCTTAAAAATTATATATATCAAATTTTGTTTTATCACAAAATTTCATTAAAAAAGATATACACACATAAAATTAAGTTTCAAAATTAATAGACAGAAGAAACAGATGCAACATTAATTACAATAAGCAAATATATACAATGGTCAAATATCCAATATAAAAATTATTTGTTCATATTGTTGTTATAGATATATACTTAATATATATTAATTGAAACAAATAAATAATTATATTTACAATTATTTAATTATGAACACAGCTTTCATCTCCTATTAAGATCTTTTTAAGATATAAAGTTTTATACATCACATGACTTATTAATTACATTTACTCCACCTATTGGATATTATTTTACTTTCAACAATATAGTTAACATTATATATATAAACATATAAATAAATGACATGAAATAAAAATACATAATTTTTTTTTAAACTATATAAATACCTATGCATATATTTTTATATAAATAAATATTCTACTCCCACCTCTTTTATAAACTCTCATTCAAAATTCTACCATAATTTTTAAATCTTCCAATTACTTAATAATGCCCATTTTCCACCTAAAACTTTTAACTATACATTCAGAAAAATTTGAATAGATGTGTAAATATAATTAAAAGTTCAGAAAAACTGGGTGGAAAATGGGCATTATTAGATAATTGGAAGATTTAAAAATTATGGAAGAATTGTTAGTGAGAGTTTATAAGGGGGCGGGTAGAATAATTATTTATATAGGTATATAAATATATATATATATAGGTATTTATATAGTTGAAAAAATTTTTTTAATGTATTTTTATCTAATGTCATTTATTTATGTTTATATGTTGATGTTAATTATATTGTTAAAGATAAAATAATGTCCAATAGGTTGAATAAATGCAATTATCAGGTTATGTGATATATACAACTTTATATCTTAAAAAGTTCTCAATAAGAGATGAAAGCCAAATTGCTAATTAAATAATTGTAAATATAATTAGTTCATCAATTTTACTTAGATTGATTATTATATTATTTATACAAGTCTATGAAGATTATATATATATATATAATAATTAATAAAACAAGTTATAAATTTCATAAATTGCTTTTAAGCTTGCATTTAAATGATCACTAGATGGAGCTTACCAATAGCTGTAAACAAGCTTTATTTTTATAAGTGCTGAAAGAGAAACAATTCAAAATCTCTATTGTTAAATCCCTATTCCAGATTAGATGGTTTCAAGCTTATGGCTCACTTCAGTAGAGGGCTGGGACTCTAGAAACTAGATCTAAAATACTAACTCAAAAGTCAGCAATTATAAAACACATTTTGATCAATCTGAAAGTGAAGTTTTTGGAGACATAAATGTCTTCAAATCCAGCTTTTCAAACCAGATAGCTATATGGGTCTGAATTCAGCTCAGTTTCACCATGTAGTAAAAGCCTCTGCAATATAGCATTGTAAAAGCCTTCAAAGGTACACTTATATTAATTAATAAAACAGGTCATACATTTTGTAACTTGCTTTTAACCTTGCATTTAAATGATCACTAGTTAGAGCTTACCAATAGCTCTAAACAAGGTTTATTTTTATAAGTGCTGAAAAAGAAAGAATTCAAAATCTCTATCGTTAAGTCCTTACCTCCAGACCAATGGCTCACCTCAATGGAGGGCTGGGACTTTAAAAACTAGATCTAAAATACTAACTCAAAAGTCAGCACTTATAAAACATGTTTCTATCGATCTGAAAGGCTAAACTTTACAGACAGGTAAATGTCTTCAAATCCAGCTTTATATATATATATATATATATATATATAAATCCAGCTTTATATATATATATATATATATATATATATATATATAAACCATTACAAGCACTGAATTTTGGATTTGGGGTAATTTTAATTTTATATATATATGATTATACTTGATGGCATTGATAATCATATAAATATTGTTTAGTTAAAACAAGCTCCTAACAATACCTTATTATAATTTTAATCATAATATTAGCTTGATAAGCATATTATGTAATGCTACCAACACTTGGGATGACCAGGTCAAGGTGATGTCATACTTTTATAAAAACAAAATATATCAATTGAGTTAATACTCTGCTCTTTTATAGAAGAATTTAGTTTATGAATAATATATCTATAAGAAAAGATTACTTTTATTGTAATTAAGGATATAACAAAACATTTTTATATTTTGATTATTGTTAATATTTAAGTTTAAGTTAAAATACTAACACCCATTTCCAATGAAATGTTCTCATTATAACAACACATTCTTATATATAACATGGGTATTTATCACTACAATAGCCAGCATTTGTAAAGTATAGTATTAAAATATTATTTATCATCTTTGAGAGAACTATGTTAATTATCAGATTCCTTTGCCATTAATTAGTTGAAACTCATCATCTACATGCTGTAAATAAATAAAATATGATCACATCATTCTATAAATTATTACACGCTGCTTAAAATAAATATTATTCTTCATTTCAGTTACTTGTACTATTTCCATGTAACATTTTATTTGTTTGAGATATGAATAGATACAATAAAATCCCTTTGCTATTTGGTCATATCAATAATAAATTATTTTCATAATTTTTGAAATGAATGATTTTAAGACTAGTAGTTATTACATGTGTTTAAAACCCTCAGATAATTGTTCACTCTAATTAATGCAACACCAGAATTTATAGCCTACTTACTAGCCTTGTCAAAATATGTAAATATAGAGAATTGATTCATTAATGTTTAATTTACACTAGTAGAAAATCACCCCTGATATATTAACATTGCTAGTCTTAGATATTCATCTGCCTATCAGTGTAAATTTTTAAAAAAATATAGTCAAAAAGTCTCATAATATAGCAAACCATGAGAGGGAATTTCTTTTATGCTATGCTTATTCTGGATAATACAGAGTCTAGGCTCTCTGTAATAAACCCCCCTTTTTGTCCTATAATTATAATATCGTGATATTTATTTAGTTACAATATATATATATATATTAAAAGTTTTAGTTTTACAAATGAATTCCTCATCTGCATTCTACCATATCATCATTATCCATCGATATAGTGAAGCAGTCGGATCTAAGTTCGATCCTAGCTTCATGATCTTTCACATGTAGCCAACTTCAAACCCTTGTACTAACTTTGAATTTCCGATGCAATGGGGCTTTATGCATTCAGTCCACGCTAGTTTCCTTAAAGAAAAACTATTATAAATGTGTGTTAAAATTAATTCATTTGAGATTTAAACTAATCATTTCTATTAATAAATTCATGTTAGAATTATTCATGAATTTATATATATTATAACTGCGTGGATATGTTTAAATATATATAATTGTTCGAAAGTTTCATTGCGTCGGGAATGTTTATTTTACTTTTAAATAATATGTTAAATTTTTAGTGATTAATAGCTACATTCTTTCGATAAGCTTTCAGATTTTCTCTTTCCAAAACAATGGTTAAAGTTTTTATTAATTAGAAATAGATAAGTCTTTAAAATGTTAGGACGGTCCTAATTAAAATCATTTTCTGATATTAAAAATTCATTTTCTAATTAGAAAATGAATTCAAGTTAATGAGTTTGAAAGCCTTATCAAAGGAATGTATCTAACAACAACTAGTAAATTTTTTGTAACATTGATTTAGCCTAAAGGCATCAGATACAGTATAAAGAGCCCAGGAAAAGTTTCCAAGCAGCTATTATTCATCATTAAGAGAAGCTATATATATTTCATTAGAGAAGTCGCCCAGTTAAATTATGAAGTAAAATAGTGTTGCTACCATGGTGGGGGGGCTTAACTTCAAGAGTCTGACTACGGTTCCTTAAGCCCCCTGAAAATCTTCAATGTGGCTGCAATATAAAAATTCATATACCAATCGTAAGCTGCCGAAACCTTAGAGAAATCTATCAAAATGCTATTCACATAATTTTCAAAATGCGCGCATATGTTTCATCCAACTGGACTCCGCCCTGTGGAAACGCAGAAGTCAACCATGAAGAAATGGTAATATCTTTCCGTTTGAACCTGGCCAGTTCTGAACTTTAAGTTAAAACATCTTTAAGCTATCTACTGTAAAATTGTCTTTTTGTTAATGTTATTTTAAATTATGTAGTAATTCTCTATCTTAATCTCTAGTCTTTAAATTTAATATTTAACTTTCTCATTTCTTACGATGGCGGTTCATTTATTATATTATATATATATATTTATTGTGTGATTTATTAATATTGTTTATTTTTTATTATATGCCAATAATAACTTCAACTCGATAATAATTTTCTTCGTTGCATTTGCCTTGTTAAATAATATATTTATTTTTACAGTAATTCTTACCCACTAGAACTATTTTGATACAGTTCTATTAATTATCGAGTTGAGTGATTTGTACAATTTTTGCTATTTTATTAATGGCTAATAACAACAAATTATTAGCTCAATTTTTAACCTATGCTCCCGGCCACTTTACTGAATTTATAATAGTTATTTATTCACATTAATTTATTGTTTGCAAAAAGGTTGATAAAGGAATTAAATGAATATATATTCTAATTCAAATGATATACTTTCTATTAATATTCAGGAAGGGCATGGGATTTAGGGCATAATTAATATAATTTCTAATTGCATTAAATACTTTTTGATTAAAGCACGTTTGACTTTAATTTAACTTGATCAGGTCATCACGTAGAGCACTCTCTATATAAATTGGGTTTTATTATTTAAATACGATGATTACCAAGTCATCATTTTCCGAACGTTGCTGACGCGAGCCATCTCCTGTTTCATAGGCTTGTCCTCAGTGATATTTCTATTAGTTTAATTACCTAGGAAGAAAGCACTTCCTCCACTTGCTCGTTTTATATTTGGAACACCAAAGGTTCGAGGCTACGACCCAACCTGGTTTTCCCTGTGTTCTATGGATCCTTCATATAGGGCATTGAAGACTTGTCAAATACAAGCAGCCCTGCTATTTTCTCAAATCATAGACAAGCCATTATTTTTCACATTTATTCTTATAGCTCATAAGTCGTCAGTACCGTTTATTTCTCAGTTCCAGTAAAGCTCGCTCTCATGCTCGTAAATCGTGATGAATTGATTTTATTAAAGTCGAACAAATTAATATTTATTTATAATTAAATAAGTTTTTTATTAAATATTAAAGTTATGCCCTAAATACGTATCTTGTTCTTTGTGAATTGATTTGCGAATGTGAAAATAAATCTCACATTCTTTCCTTTAGAATCAGAATAATAATTTCAGTCATAGCCAAATACCTTTATCTACCTTTATTTTCTTGTCGGGGGCATAGACATATATTTATCATATAATATTGCGTAATAGTATTGGCATATAATAAGGACTGCCATTCTTGTTGTAAATATAAATTCTGTTTAAAGACTAGAGGTAATCTATATAATCACAATCTAAAAGTTGAACAAAATTATAATTATTATTAAATATTTTATTAACACATTTGGGTTTTTTTTTTTTTTTTTAAACTTTCTTTCTTATTCAAATTATTTTAATATTAATGCTCACTGTCTGTATTGGCAACCCGAACATATATATATGAGTTGACTTATAAAGATTGTTAGTTATTTTATTATACTTTATTAGAGTTAGATCAGGAGTCTCATTAATCATCATCATCCGTTGAGCTAGTTCCTTGGCGCATAGTCATGTACCGTCGATATATGTCATCCATTGATTTGATCTGAGCTCGTGAGTTGGGTTTGAATTCAGTTTGAACCACCTGAGTTTGAATCCGACTTTGAGTTTGGGTTTGTTGATGTGTTGGCTTCTTTTTGACCGGTACAATAGAAAAATAGACTACCAACTGTCATTATCTTCGTACACACACATAAATATATTTAAAACTTTAATTCCATCATGCATTTCTGACACATTTGGAATTTAACACATCTGAAAGAGACAAATAATGTTGCTTTATGTTTACACTAATGTTTGTCTTGATTCTCCGGCATTAAACATAAAAATAGTTTTTTTTTTCACAATTGATTAAACAATTTGCGGACAATCTCTGCCATCAAATTTATCATTGGTTTGATTTACATTATATATATATATATATATTTAACATAATTTCTTTATTTTTATTGAAACTGATATTATGGAAAGAAAAAAATTATCTAAGGTTTTTTTCAGTGATTACATTCCTTTTTTTATTATATTTCTCTTTTAACCTATCATAAAATCGATTTACATGTTTAAACAGAATATATTTATTGTAATCTTATTAATTCAACAATGTATAGATCTACATTATTATCCTATTCATTCAGTAAACTGAATATTTACTATAATAAACAGAAGAATTTGAACTTAAGATTTTTAGTCTATATTTATCTTTCACTCCACCTTAAATAATTCATACACATGACCACACACATATAAAAAAAGATAAATGATTCACAATATATGTATTTCACACAGAACCAGCACTTATCAGTTAGGCCAGGTCATAATCTCCCCCCCCCCCATATATATATAATTAATGCTCAGCTTATATTGAAATAGCAGTTCTTATACTTTAAGCATTGATCTCATTCTTCTTATCTTTCCAACAATTCAACCATCCATTTCGTTGAAAAACCAACGATGAAATGCTCAACACCTTTGGTGGATTTAATATTGTAATCATACCCATGTAGACATTATGTCAATCTAAACGTCTCAAATTATCGGACCATCATCTATTTATTTATATTAATACAAGAGGCTGGACTTATAATATGATGTAACCTATTTCCAAGGCAATATATAATTAATCTATTTATTCAGTTTACTAAACGTCTATTATAATAAGCTGAGAGATTTGAAGTGAATTACACATTACCTTGGAAATAGGCTATATCATTGTATAAGCCCAGACAATTCCTCTTCTATTAATATAAATGGATATGGTCTGATAAATTGAGGAGTTAGCTGGCATAAAATAGCTTTGAATCTTGCATATGTATGAATATATTAATGATAAATTTATAGTTGATAAAATCTGTATATTAAGAGGCTTAATTACAATTATATTAATATGTTTCATTAACAAATCAATGTTATTTAATATATTTTGTTTTCATTTTCAATTGATTAAGCATGGTTTATTATTCAATCTTTCAAACTTGTCTTATTGTCAATGGATCTTATATAAAAACATCATCAACATATCTCATACATCATACCATTATTAACATTCAAAATATGTTGTATTCTTTCTTTCTTTAATATTATTCAAAGATAAATTGCAAACTGTATCCCTTAACACTATTCCCATCAGGGTCAATGCTCACTTTATAATATTGATCATTAAAAGATGTTTTAATATCAAGATTAATTTAATTAAAAATTTTAATAATAAATTTTTCATCCCCCCCCCCCCACTTAAATTCTTCTTAATAGGTAACAATGATTAACATTACGCTATTCTTTATTATCCTCAGCTTAAACTTTTTTTAAAAATATTAGCACAAAAAAAGATGATTCGATAATAAATTTTAAAACCCCAATTCATCTTAATATTTTTTTTCCATATGTCAAAGCATCAGCTGGGAAGCGAACCCACGGCAACTATCTGCAAGCAACTGCTTGCTTGAAAGGCAGCTGCACTGACCTCTCAGCTACCAACGCTTTTGAAGCATTTTTTTTTACAATTATTTCATAATAGATCTACCAAAATAAATTATTTATCTTAAAGAGAAATTTGCAATTTAACATTCACAAAAATAGTAGTGTTTTTACTGGTAAATGACTTATTTTCATACTTTCCCAATACTTTACTTATAAACTTTTTTCTTTCGTTGACTTAAGATTATAAACATTAATATATATATATAGTACCGGGTTCAAATATGTGAGTCTATCAAAATACCGGCCTCTTAGGCAGAGAAGAACATACTCGGAGAGTATGTATGCCCAATAGCTATAAAGTATATAACTAGCGTTACATTTCCAAGACATAACTTCTTCTCAACTGTTGAGTTCAACACCACGTTCAAAGCACTTTTTTTATTTGTGTATAAATACGGGCGCCAGTTAATAAATAATGCGCTTTCAGCAATGGCCACTAACTCAATGCCTAAATATCCACAACTAGCTCAGATGTTTGTAATCACTAATAGATTATACATAATTAGTGGTTAAAAGAATTGATAAAAGAATTGTAAAAGGAATTTATAAAAAGAATTGACCGACAAATAAAGTTTAATTTTAAAGACAATTTATTAACTAACATTTACTAATTTTAAACATTTTATAATTCCAATAAAACACACGCATATTTTAAATTAACATTTCTAAACTAGTTTAAATATTCCTGTAGATTTTATTAATAGAACACTGGTATTTATCTAATTTAACTAATAACACTGATATAAAGATCACGCACATATTAACTCATACACTCACATATATAATAATAAAGTATTACATAGCATTTGAAACTTATACACACATATCAATAGTTCATTTTATGTATGATATAGAGTTCATATAATTAGACTCTTGGAGGATTCACACAAATTAATGCAATGCAATGGCTATTATAGTATAAATGAAAATAAGCAAATGTTTTACCTAGGATTTTGAATGTAGATTTAGAACTTGGTTTTCTTCTTCCATTACGCATACTTCCAGCTGGCTGGGACTTTTCCTTGATGAGTTTCATTATTCTTCATGATTATTATTATTGGAGACAATTAGATATTGATGGAGATTTCCAAGTTGTTAAGCTGATATTATTTCACGGGCAGATCTTGCTGTTTTCATCAGACATCAGACTGTGGAGAAAATGTGTGTTCCCAAAAGCTACTCAGCACTGTATTTTGTTTCTAGATACAATTAACTCAACTTATTGTCCTCTCTTGACTTCACTGACTCAATTAATTTCTGAATTGAACTAACTGTCTGATAAAAAAAGTCTATTTATACCTGTGACGTGTTGTCCTTGTAATATCCTCCGGCAATATCTGTTGTCGAAATTTCATTGATAATCCTTTGACAACATGTTTTGGAAGATTGTTTAATTAGTAATAACCATGCAGCAGTGTTGTTTTATATTTTTAATTAATAGCCATTGCCGTGTTTTTTAATGATAATCTTCTTTAACTTTCATTTATTTATAATAACATTTATTACGCATACATTTATTCACACTCGCATGCACATATATAATTTATTATAATAAGCTCGAATGAAAAGAGATTTATATTTTTTAAACTTTAAATTATTTATTTTTACGAATACTAATTAGAAAAACTGTTTACTTCTCTTTATAAAACTGTTAGTTGGACTTTTTCTAATGAAACACCCCTCTCCCCTTCTGATTAATTAATTGTAACTTTTATTCCAAAAACTTTTACGAAATATTTTTATTTTAAAACTCTGATTTTTTAATTTTACATTTAACAGAAAACTGATTTTGTTTACTAAAGAAACCTTTTAGATTTATATAAGTCATTTATTAATTTTAATATATATATATATATATATATATATATATAATAAAATTAATATGTGCCAATTTCAATATTGGTACAATATATATATATATACTCAATGAAGTTTTGACAGATGTATGTTAAGATTAACAAGAAGACATCCAAAATAAAATAGATAGATGAGAGAAAACAAATTGTTTCTTTTATCATTGAAAAAATTAAGAGATTAAACTGAAGCTGGACTGGACATATTGATGGTAGAGATGATAATAGATGGATAGCTGAAATTTTAAATTAGATTTAAAAAATTTTAAAAGATCTAAAAATAGACCACATGTGATATGGATGGATGAAATAAAAAAAAATGCTAGTTTAATGCAGAGAAAAGAAGCTAGAGATCAGAAAATCTGAATTGAATTAAGAGATATTTTTATCCAGTAGTTGATTGATAATGGTTGGAAAAAATGATATTTATGATTATATATATATATATTGTAATGATTCGGAGAAAGTGACTTAACGTAATCTGCACTACGGGGCGCCATCTAGGCATTTGAACCTAGAAAAATTTATAAAGTAGGCAGATACGTAAGTCAAAAAAAAATAATTTTTATTTTTTTTTTTTAAATATTTTGGTTCCGGTCATTAGCCCATGTCACTAGCTCAGTGGAATAGCAGAGATTTAATAATATACTCTAAGAGTATATACAAAAAAAAATAAAATAAGCCACTGCCAGTAATTAACACACAAACATTTGTTTATTTCACATAAATATAAGCTTTAAAATTATTTTAGTATTAGTTTTACATTTCAAAATTTAACCTACATTTTTAACTTTGATTTTTGACTTTAATTTACATTTACTTACTATTATATTCTAATTTTACATTTTTAATTAAGTTCGCACAGATAAATTTATGAAAGCTTGTTTATAATGTTGAATATAGATCGGTTACATAGATTTCACGGTCAAAAACATTTCAAAATAAACATAAACGATCAAAATACAAAATTATTGATTACTGACAATTGCGGAGGGAAATTTATACGTAACCCAATAGTATTCACCATAAGATACTTGCATTGTCACCAATAACTTAAAAGACATCCGAATAAATACATTTTAGATACTCACAGTAAGGTATCATTATTTATCGAATGTCTATATATTTTGATCAAATATGAAAACCCAAAACATACTTAACCGATAACCAATCCATGCAAGCATCTATAAACAACTTAAATTTACTGCATTTTTATTTAGGGTTGAGTATGAATAGATCACATAAATTTGCTTTTGAAAATAAACATTCTATCCCTATTTAACCTTAGGCTAAAATTCGTAGTCAAACTGGCATCAATTCATCTGATATATCGATGTATTCAATGTAATAAAATATGGCAGCACAAAAGGTTAAGAGAAGAAATTGCCTCTTATGAGATAGGAATATTACATCTATCTGCAAAGAAGAGCAATAAAACAAAAAACTCCATAGAAAGGAACTGCGGTATCCGACTTATCATTCCTTCCATAGGCAAACAGAAGTGTGCGGCATATGAAGCGATTCTGCCCGTAGCGAATCAATATTACATCTACTAATCACACCAATATATCCAATCCATTGACCCAATTTATCCACGAAACAAATAACCTAAGATTACCCTCCCCTAATATAACTTTACAAATCTATACAGCCATTCACACCCAACTTAAGTTTAACATTGATATATTTTAATTTATCGGAAAACAAAAATCATAAATAAACTTAAAGAACAAAATTAAATAAATGGAAATGATTTTACACAAATAAATAAAAAATACATCAAATAACATTTTAACTACTTTAGTCAGATAGGAAACTAATGCAATTATTTTAAATATGAAAAGTTTTTAATTTAATGTTCATTAATTGTAAAGTTCTTACGGTTTTAAACAGTTCATCTTTATCTGTCGTTTGTAAGTTTGAACGGGAATTCCCACGCTGTCCTGAAGATATTGGTATACATTTAGCCGATGTTTTATTTATTCATTCAGAGGTTTTTTAATTTAGTTGGTCCTCAATGTAGAAAACGATAGTTCATTTCTCTTTCTTTCTTTGGCAAAACTGAAGTGATTGAATCGTGCGTCTCTTCAATCGCTTCTTCCGCACCTCCGCACTAACACCTATCTGTCACATTGTAATAATCATAATCAGTCATTTCCAAATTTTCCTTTTATATGTATTCGAAGGATTGACTTGGCATTATGTCATCGATGTGATGATCCTTTTGCTGAGGTCCGATTTCCCAATGGATTTCTTTCATTGGCTATTTGTTTCTATTGTTTTCCTATCTGACCGATGTTTTTACATTTAGATGCCCAAGGCTGGTTTACATTTGACTAATTAAATTTATCATTTCCATTTCTGATTAATTAACCTGTTTTCCAAATCAAAGATATATTTTTATCTCTAAATCTTTTTAAGTTTTTGTTTTTAAAATATCTTTTCTATTTTTAATACAGTTTTATTTTAATAATTTTTTTTTATCTGTGCGATTTAATATATACGAGTTTAAGATGATATTTAATTTCAATTTTTAATTCTTAAAGAAACTTTTTAAATGCGAACTTTTTAATTTACTTTCATGTTTAATAAATATAAAAAAAAAACAATGTAACGAACGTCTGTGCTCGTTACAATATATATATATATATATAAAGTGTTCTAGTGAAACAGTAACTGTTTCTCTTTCTAAACTGCTTGTAGCTCCATTTCTGAATTAACATGTGGGTCACATTACCACATATTCATTACAAAATTCAAGACACTAAGTACCTGAGTTATGACATGAAATGTAAGAGTCAGTTTTGTTCCCCCATAAATCATTTTTATCCTGCTCTTATAAAATTTTGTAAACCACTAAACATTCCTGAGATTTAAAGCCTCAATGTTATGCACAGTTTCAAGCATTTTAAATGTATTAGTGACATTTTTACCTGATTTAAAATAAATTTTAATGTTGGCTCACTGGTTTATCATGGATTAACTATGAAATAGTCTGTAATATTTTAACCATTAAATCATGTTCCAAAATATACCAGCATTATAAAATTTTTATAGAGAATACTTTAAAAATGTTATTCCATGACACATGTATTGATCCAGATATGGTCCTGCAGGCATCATGAAAAGAAAACTAAGTAAACCAATCATTTCCCCACTAAAATACTCTGTGTGTAAAAATAAAATTCATACTTTAACAATTTGTAAATTTGCTATGAACAGCTTAGGGAAAAAATCTTTTAATCTTGTGTTCTTTTGGATTGATTTTATTAGTATTTTACAAGTAGTAATTATTCATTCTCTGTTGTATTTAAACGCACATATATATATATATATACACACACACACACACACATATATATATATATATATTGTAATGATTTATACTCAGGGATCAACCTGGTGTAATGGAAATTCGTCACCATCATCCCCAATTAATAATCAGATTCAAATGAAATATTATATATAATGAGATGAAAAATCAGCAAAGAATTAATTATAAGTTCATTTCTTAAATGTCCTCTGGTTAATTAGTACCATTAATGTACTCGCCAACTATAATCTTAATTCTAATAAAATAATAAAATAAAATATAAAATGAAATATATTGTTTAGACTTTAAAGGATATCCCTTTGCATCAACAAGAATTACAGAAAAATAATCATCTGTATGTGCAAAACACTACACATAAACCCCAATATATATATATATATATATATATATCACTTATATATATATATATATATATATATATATATATATATAACTGATCATTATACATGAATCCAGCAAGTGAGCAAGAGCTCTATAACTGTTAATGTGAACAAGAAATAATACTAACATATAATGTTTTAAACCTAATCTAAGATTAAATAAATTCATTGGAATAACTTAATAAAATATAAATTTATTAATAACAAAATTAAATTAACTGTTGAGTATGCTATAAATTCGTTATTTTGATTTTGATTAGAATAATACAAAAAATATGCTATTACATTGTAATTTACATATATTTCTAAATGTTTACATAAACACACACACACATATATATATATATATATATATATATATATATATATAAGCACACAACTATGCTGTATAATAATTTAAAATCAACATCTTTGAATTGTCATAAACCAATAATAAATATTCATTTTTGTAATACATAATAATTAATGTTAACATATATGTGGATAATGATTGATTTTAATATATATATATCTACATGACATGCATATGTCTAAGCACACAGATGTGCTGTAACATATTAGAATTATCATAAAGAATCAATTTATTTTAATAATACATAAATGATTCATTTTAACAGATATGTGTATATGAATGGAAATGTACACACAGTGATGATTATACTCTAAGATATTTCATTTGTCAAAAATAATAATCTTTTTAAACCATATATTTTCACAAGACATAATCAATTCCATATTCAAAATACATATAAATTGCATGTGTGTGTGTGTGCATTATTATTATCCTCCTACAAATCAAAATTATTAATTAATAAATTACAATATTTCTAATGATAAGTAAAAGGTTTTTTTTTTAAAAAAAATCATCTAGATATATTTTAGAAAATTCTTTTAAAATTCAGGCTTTTGTTTCTTCATTTTTAATATTTTATAAAAAGATTTCAAGTTTTTTTAATAAAATAAAAATGGAAATGCTATTTATTGTTTCTTTCATTATTCTAGTTTTAGTTGAATAATTTAGACAAAAGTTATTTACTTTTAAATTTTGTAATGTAAAGATTTAAAGTATTTTAAATAATCATCCTTTTCAATAAATATTCTACTCACTAGCTAATATCTATTCATGAAGTATATCTCCTATATGCCTACTATATAATGTACACATTTATAATAACTTCAGCATATGTAGAAAATTATATCATGATATTCCTTCAGCAAACTGACTATCACTGGGATCTTTTAGTAAGCTGGTCCATTTTAAAACAATAGACTGGATTATTGACCTCTTTGGGAAAGTTATAAATCAGGTAACTGTTGAAATTCAGTCAGCATATTATGTCTCTATAATTTGATAGACTTCAGACATCTCAGCTAATATGCACATATATGGGTTATGAAGCACAAAAAAGCTAGCCTTTTGCTTCCATGTGAATTTAAATTCTACTATTGTGGCATGAGCAGCAGCTTCACTTCTTGGCTTCACTCATAAATTCATAATAATAGTGCTGTATAACTGGTCACTTGAATGATTCAAATCCACCTTTTTATAGTATATTATGTAATTTGAAAGCAACAATTAAGTAAATTTGTTCTTTACTTTTTAATGACCCTTTTAGTTTGTCTTAGCTAATTTTTTATTATCTAAAAAGTATTTATAATCCTTCAACAACAGAATACATTATATTAAATTTTATCACAAGCTTTAATTAAATTTTTTAAAATGTAATTAAAGATAAGGAAATTCTATAATTACTGATATTATCTATTTTAATATAAAAACAATCTTGTTTTAGATTTTTTTTAAAATTTTCACAATTATAATAAAACATTAAATAGATCTGTTTAAATGTTTAATTTATAATTATTTTTTAAATTCAAAATTATTATTTAATTTTCAACTGTTTATCCAGTATAATATAGTAAATATCTACAAAAAATTGTCTGTTTCCACATTTCTTTTCCACTTTTATATATATACATGCACATACTCTACTATGTTGATGTATGCCACAAGACACATAACCATCTCATATACTTTGCCATGGGAAAGCAAAAGAGAAATGAAACACCACCTAACATTATTTTACATAATATACATGTATAACCAAAACAAAGTTTATATCTTAAACTATGTACTCATTAATTTTTTTTAGAGATCTGACATGCATGTGATAGTTAACAGAATGAATAATGACCTACATTTCTGAGATAGCTAAAGAATTTCAACCACTGGACTATACATACATAATGAATCATGAACACTAAGATGGCTACCTCAATTTAGAAAATATAAGCTACTACTATCTTTGATATGAAATAGAAATGCAAAGCCTTTGCAAAGTCTTGGTCCTTTGAGTCCTAAGGAAAGAAAAATACAGAAGTATGTCTTGCTCCTTTTCTTGGAGAATTAGAGACAGAAAAAACAAAACTATGCATTGCTCCTTTTTTGAAGATTTAGAGGCTGTGGATCATGTCAAAATAATCTTAACTGAACCATGATAGGGAATAGCAAATCGGAAAGTGAGTTGAAGTAATGTCTGAGATAGAACACTCCTTGGAGTTGCATAAAATATTGTATCCTCAACCTGATGACAAAACCCTATATGCATCATCAAAACTAAAAGTGCAGTTAAACAAACTCCAACAATCAAAAACCCCATCCAATTTTCAAAATCATAGATTTTTTATTCAATTTTAAATATAAGCTCCTTAAATATACATCAACCACTATTCTATAATTTAATCATCAATAGTCTTGTCACATATTTCACAGTATTTTCTTAATATTAATTTTGCATAATATATATATATATTTATATATATTAATTTTGCATAATATATATATATTTTTCCTCAGATGTGGTTATATTTGAGATCAGATTGATTGACAATTTTCTAGTAATGGCCACCATTATTTGATCATCATGGGTCCCATACTTATGTAACCATTTGTAATGATATGGAAAAACTGGGATTATGGCAGTTCATCATCATCATCAACTGGATGACCATAACCCTAAACATGAATCCCAATCTATACAACTGACTGTTATGCATGAATCCAGCTTGTGAACAAGAGCTCTATAACTTATTGTGAACAAGAGATAGTACTAACATATAATGTTTTAAACTTAGTCTATGATTAATAAATTCATTGGAATAACAATAAAATATAATTATATTAACAACAACAAAATTAAATTAAGATCTGTTCCGTATGCTATAAATTCAGCATTTTTATTTTGGTTAAAATAATACAAAAATTATGCTATTAAATTGTAATATATATATATATATATATATTGTCACCTCAACTTTCCCCGCACACTCTTTTACTTATTCAGCCTCAATAAACTCTCATTTATTTCAAGTAGCTAGTCAATTGAATTTTATACTTTAGGATCAAATATACCGGGGGCGCCAAATTGCAGCTATAAATTGTAATGCCCACCAGAGATCATCATCATTAGTCATATTTAGGACTATAGAAGATACTGGAGAAAGTAATTAAATTGTCTCTCAAAAAAAATCACAATAACAATAATATTGATAAAACCATTCAATCTATGTGGTCTTAATTTCAAACCTAGCATTAGTCATGCAAATATTTCATGATAAATTTATTATAAAATTCATAATAATGAGACAACTTTCTTCCACAGCTTTATTATAAATATCTGATCTCGAGTGGTAACTACAGAAAATACTATATACAGTTCTCATTTATATCTGACTGGAAATAACTCAGTAATTAATGCAGAGAACTCATAATCTATGTTCATAATATAAAATTATCATTTAATTCAATATTAGATAAAAATTATCACAAATAAATCCTCCCATTTAATTCTATTACTTTATTTTTTTTTCGTTCTCAGCATCTATCACTTTCAATAGCCACAATTATATAACACGGAATGTCTGTGTTATGTTCTCTAATCTGAGAATCACTAATCTTATTTCTCTAACACACATATATTTTTCGATCAAATATCAATTCATGATCCCTACTTTTATAATTGTATAATAATGTTATTATAATATGCTACTTGACTTCCAAACTAGCTCTTAGACTAATAATTGAACTGCTCTTTCTCAAGGTCTAGATCTGTCAAGAGGTGCCCATATAAGTGATTACACTGTAATGGATATGATCCCATATATGCTAAAATAAATTTTAATACAAGTTCAATAGTGGGAATCACTCTAAACACCGAGAGCAGGAAAGGGATTTTATGTCTGCTCCCAATATTCACAACATTACAATGAATCAAAAGATTAAATTTGTTAAACTTAACTCAACTATTCCCTGTCATCTTTATTCTATTATTTCTAATCTATTCTATTTTTAATTAATAACCTTAATAATTTTATTTTGCTAAAGTAAACTATGGAAGTAAACCATGGACATCAATCAGATAAATCAATCAAAATTTACTTATGAGAGTAAAGTACGGAAATGAATCATAAAATCAGATTATGTAAATTAATTATGACAATAAATTATGTGAAAATGAAGTTTATAAAAGTGACTTATATAAAATGAATTATATTAATCGAATATAGAAATATTCAAGATAAAATCTATACTGTAAATCAATCATGGAAATAAATTATCAATATAAAATTAACTATGTGAATCGAATATGGAAACAATATGATAATGACTACTGCAAATCGATCTTGGAAATAAAGTATCATTATAAAATGAATAATTAAATTTAAATATGAACTAATATTACCTTAATATAGGTGCTGGATATATAGATTCTGGAGATATTTGAAACATCAAAACACAAAACACAATATAATCTTATAACAATAGTAAACTTTATTACATTAACAATAATGATAAAATTAAAATAAAAACACACTAAATTATAATATTGTTACACAAATATATGATTCCGATCTATTCAGGACTCTTATTCGAATACATGTTTGAATTAACTAATTTCCTGGATGACTCACTTCTTGTTTTGACCCATTCATTTATTAAATAAATAATTAATAATAATAATAATAAATACAAACGCTCACACATGGAATCAGAATTCCGTATATTTTAGCTTTAAGAAAACTTATCTTGAAAGAGAAGAAAACCTATAAATTTCTACCTCCCCCCCTTTTTATTGTAAACATTGTCCATTGGACTATTCCAAAATAATATATTCGCTTCAATTATTTTAACTAACAATGTGAAATAATCTTACATTTCTAAACCATTTTATCAAGCAATAATTTTCACATTTCCAATGAAGAAGGATTATATGTCATAAAATTACCCTACTAATTTTGCAAACGGGTTTAAATTCAAAACCCACACTTTTACATTCATGCTTGTCAGATCTTTACGTTTTTGACTGTATATCTTAATAGGTCAGTATGTCCACTCAGCTTGACGACCTCAATTTACCATCATTCAAAAAAAATCAACACAGATCGGTTAGTTTATTAATTAAAATCTTTGTCATTCTTCATCATACATATACATCTGACTGAATCCTTATCCTTTCAGGGCAACTTTATTCTGTCCCACGTAAGAAAACTCTCTTCATATCACACATCACCATGCAGTATCTATAACGCGCACACAGCCACGTCTTGATAAGGGAAATAAACAAAAACAACAACATCAACTTCAAACTTAAACTATTTGCTTGAGCCAGGGAGAGAGATCTTTTCTTAAGATCCAGGATCGTGTAAAGAGCTTCTCTTAGACACCTATTCCCTATATTGGCATGCAACATTTTCTACACTTAAACAGTAACTTTATTAATAATTCCCTATCTTAACAAATAAATGGAGTGAAACTTAGTCATCTCCGACTGCCATGGTATATATATCATGAGACAGCCATTTCCCATCTATTGGGTGGTAGGATAACTTGACATCAGTAATGACAAGCATTTATAGCTTTATATATGCCCACATATACATTGATTCCAGCCTAGATAAATGACAAAGACTAACCAAATCCCGAATCAAACATCTATGAATTATTTCAATTTTAAACAGTCAAGCCAACAACACACCTAACATTTATATTAATAACAGATCAACAATACTTTAGCATAATTATGGGCTTTACGACCATCCTCTCACTCTTCATATTTACTATTAAGCACAAATTAAAATTTTGTTAAGAATAATAAAAATATTTATATCATTTCTCTCTTTACTTTTAAATTTAAATTTACGTGAGCATCTATACTTAAATGGTATCAAAATCATTTTTTCTCTTTCCTTCAAACATTTTAAACATAAACAAAATATTAAATTAAATAATCTAGTGATTAGAGTGTGACATAGCATATAAACAAAATGAAATATAATAAAAAAAAACAAATGACATATTATATAAACGAAATAAAATAAAGAATAAATATCAACATTACAGATAGTCTCTTTTAAATTTCTTTTCCTTCCACTGTCCATCAATCAATTAATACATTCAGTTCATTTTACTTGAGATAGCTATATACTTGCACATCAGACAGTTATTTTAATTAAATGTGTATAAGACACAGACAGTCATTTGAATCAAGATAGATAAAAAAATGTAGATAGTTATTTTAAATCAAAAGTGTAGCTACAGGAGAATTAATAAATTTTAAAAGAGTTCTATTGGTTACCTTCCATTTGATGAGTTTTTCCTGGATTTGAATTCACTTTGTTTTCCTTTCTTCTTCTTTTCCATTTAAAGGCTCAAATCATAGACAATAAGCAGTCTCTGATTACTAACATGAATTAACTTTTTAAACATTTTTAGTAGTTTGCTGCAATTTCTTTAAACAAATTTTAAACAGCCAAATAATTATTATAATCTGAATTGGTCTTTTAATTTGATAAAAAAAATTTGACAATTCTCTCCTTGCAGGAAATTTTATAAGCAGACTGGATAAATTGTGATATTCAGCAGAAAATATCTTATCAAAAGTTGACTTCTTCATAATTGACTTGAGAAAAAGAGATATGCACCATTTATGGATGAATTAGAAATTCATATTTTGGTCTACTATACAACTTAACTTCATTATTAAATTCTGAGAAAGAAAATTTAAAAACTTGGAGAAAAAAAAACCTTTAGAGATATTAATTTTTAGTTAGTTAGCCCAGTTCTCAATCAGCAAAAGTTTCTCTTCCATTTACTTTTTTTTTCAGTTTTTATAGGATAAAGAGAAAAAAGAAAACATATGTTACCCCCCCCCCCAGTGGTTCCTCTTCAAGTCTAATTAAAAAATCCCCACTCAGAATGAACAATAACTCTTTCTAAAGTGTTACTTTTTTAACAACTTTGTCTGATCTGAAACCAGATCTCTTTAATTAACACATTGTCGATTAATTTATGGAAAATTAGTTAAAGAAGATATAATTGAAAACATAAGCTTGCTAACACTTTTTTTGGTCAAACAAAGGTTACATTCATTTAATCTAAATAATTTCTTATTTAGATTTACATTTTTAATAATTTAAAAAAAATTATGTCAGTTTCTATAAAGGAAAGAAAAAAAATCAAACCCATATATCTGTATCACACATACATACCTGTGCAGAACATGTTATAGAAAACTGATTATTCAGACCATATGAACACAAAATATCCATCATAATTTCCTATAATTACAAGCATAAAATCAATTATAATTTCTGATAATCCTAAACATAAATATTCACTATAATACCCTATAACTTTAAACCTATTCTCCAGAAAGAAACTGTTAACTAAAGCTACTGACAATCAATTCAATCTTAATTCTCATCAACTCTTTAGTAATAGACATTCTACACAAACACAAACTGTCTCTATATATGTTGATTTTGAGCTATATAGCCATTACTTTCTTCAATAAAACCTTTAACTTCTCCTGCATCAAAAAAAAAAAATTCCACAATTACTTCATTTTATTACATTTGGTTTATAGATGGAATAAACCAAAAGGCTACAATATATATATATATATATATTTACATGAACACACACATATATATATATGTTTACATGAACACACACATATATATATACATATATATATATATGTATAAGCATACAGATGTGCTGTATAATAATTTAGAATTAACATATTTGAATTATCATAAACCAATAATAAAAATTTATTTTTATAATCATAATAACTTTAACATATATGCAGTTGATAACTGATTTTAATATATATGGGTCTGCATGACATGCATTCAAATGTGTGTGCACATTGATATTTTATCAGTTAAAAATAAATTTATTAGACCATATATTTTCACAAGACATATAGACCCATATATATTAAAATCAGTCATCAACCATATATATGTTAAAATTATTATGTATTATAAAAATGAGCTTTTATTATTGGTTTACGATAATTCAAATATGTTAATTTTAAATTATTATACTGCACATCTGTGATATATATATATATATATGAGTTCATGCAAACATTTAGAAATGTATGAAAATTACAATGTAATTGCATATTTTTTGTATTATTCTAATCAAAATCAGAATGATGAATTTATATCATATTCATCTGATGTTAATTTAATTTTATTAACTTATTCCAGTAAATTTATTTAATACTAGACTAGGTTTGAAACATCATATGTCAGTATTATCTCTTGTTCACAGTAACAGTTATAGAACTTTTGCTCACTGGGCTAAATTCATGCATAATGGTCAGTTATATGGATTGGGGTTTATGTTTAGTGTTATGGATATCTAGTTTATGATGATGATACAATGCCATCACCCCCACCCCTGACTTGTTAATGTTACAATGTATAAGAATGTTTCGTACTTGGTACAACAAATATTGTTAAAATGTTTTATTTGAACTCTAAACAATATTGTAATGGTATGTGTATGGTGTATCTGAGATGATGGAAATCATTGCCATTAATGAACATTAAATAGGCCAAAGAATCATCTTTGAAGTAAAATAGCATCATCAGCATATATCATCATTATTCAAGAATCAACAATCATTCTTGTGACTGCATTTCAAATTCAATAGGTAAATTTTTAGGTTAAATATTACCTAGCTGATACTGAACTTATGGTCATATTATAAAAACAACCTCTAATATTTCATGTGATATATCAAAATTATGGGATCATCATATCATTACTGAGCATCATTGAATGTTCTGGACACCAAAACTCATCAAATCTATAAAGTAAAGTATATCACTTTTAAAGGTGAATTTTGTGATCTTAGCACCTTACCAATAATTCTATCAAATAGACAATCATCTGGATTTCCACACAGATATTTACTCATATATACTGCTAACACCATTAAGTATGAACTAGCTGAGGGATTCAGTGACCTTAAATAATTGAACAAGAGAAAATATACACCACTCTTTGTGTTATTAAATAATTTCATAGAAATAACCTACAAATTCATTAAAGCTCAACTCTATAATGAAATCAGCCCTGAACTCAGTCACACACAATGGTTATCCACAAAACAGATAACTTATTTTCAAACATTATTTAATAATTAGCAAACAATGAATAAAAACATTTAAAAAGTGATATTTCAACAAATCCGAGGTTACTACATATATTGATTAATCATATTTTCATAATATCTAATTTCATAAAACACATATAAATATTATTTGATTCTGATCTTTTTAATTAACTAATAATAATCAAACCTCATAAAAATAGTTTACTATAAAGAAAGAAGATAATTTGAACCTTCCTTAATTTCTTTAAATTGAAAATAAAGATATTCCTATACAATTTTAATGAAGTAAAAGAAACTATTAAAAAATCTTATCAATAAACTATTAAAATATTTTCAATATTTTCACCTATAAAATAACATTTATAAATGAAGATATGTACATATTAATAATGTTGTATATACTATGAATTTTTAGCCCTTTTGTTAATACCTAGTTGAGTTGTTCTTGCAAATTTTGCAGGAAGTAATTTGGTCGGTATCTTGGACTGAGGATTTTTTTGTTATAACTTTCTCAATAGTTCTAGTTTTCCAATTTAACAATTATTTTCAATACAGGTTGACTAACTTAAGACAGACATGTCTTTCGATAGATTATGTTAAGATGAAATATTATTTATTCTTCTGATGCATTTCATCTTGTGAAATTGATTACATAATTGGATCAGCAATGCTTAACTTTCAGCAAGAGTGAATAGTCTGGTAAACTCTATATTATATTGTTTGTAAACATAATTTTTTAAAACTAAAAATGAGATCAATCCAGTATAAGGTTTCCTAACTCAGCTGCTGACTACTAAACTCATCACTATTGAAATCCTACTGAATTCTAATGTCCACATTACTTTTTTTAAAAAGACAACTCTGATGTCAATTTTTCATCCAGTCACATGATTGTCAGAAAATACTGCATTATATCTTGACCAATTGATTTACTTTTTACAAGCAAGTTTTTTTTAAAAAGTTCTTTTAATTTCTTTGAAGCCAAAGATCTTAATCAGGTTCTTGTTTTTTATTCTTTGAAAAATATTCTATTTATATATTAATTGGAAAATAATATTTTCATTTAGAAATAAAAATTTTAATTTTTTATTGTTTTTATTTTTTGAAAAATAAAATTATGCTATTCATACTTCAGATTATAATCTCTTCATTTTTTTTTCAAAAATAAAATAAGTAGAAAAATGAATTTCACAAAAAAAATTATTCTCATTTTTTACAGTTATGTCCAATAAAAATTAAATATTTATATTATTATTAAAAGGTCTTAAATATTGTCATATGATCCCTTTATATAGAGAAATCTTTCAATAATTTTAAACAACTAAATTCCTGTTTATAAGTAGGTTATTTTGCAGCTGATGTGCAAAAATATTCTAATTCATACCCTTTCCTCACATTTAAGCAAAAATAATACAAGTGATCAAGATGAGAACTTTCATTTTGATTAACTTCCTCATTCATTTTCCTTTTCGTTTACAATTTAGAGTGAAATATGTCATACTAATAATTTTCTTTTGGAAAAGGTCAAAAGGGCTCAGCATTATAGACATTCTTTACAACTCTTTCATTTTTTAACTTGAAAACATTTTTTCTTGATAGTATGCAATACTGCAGAGACTTTTATCTGTCTGACAAAATATTTTTCTCTTGATGACTGATTGAACATGGCCTGACAAAAATTATCAATGTTGAACTTATGCTATCACCATGATTATTTTTTAAAAATGTTTTTGGAATGAATTGCATTATGCAAAATTTTCAACCTGTTATATCTGCCTTCATAAGTGTTTTTCAGTATTAAGAATATTACATGTTCATGCATTTGTCTACATAAAATATATTAGAAACAAAACTGTTCAAAACAAAGCAAAACTCTCCATACAGTAGTGCCATCTTGTGCCAACAAGAGCAATCAATGGATGCCAGAAGGCTTGTGCATAAAATCCCTATCTAGTGCCTACTCATCCAAAATCCCCAGACTAGTTTCTGGCTTGTGGCCTTCATCAGTGAGGAGCCTTGTATCTGAGAGCACTGCACCTAGATCTTAGGATCTAATGCAACCCATATGACTATATACTACTGAGCTTGCATTGAAAATATTATTGTGTTTTCAATTTCATTCTCATAGTTTTGTAGTTAAGTAGAGTTAAAAGGTGGCTGCTAGAGGGTTGCATTAGATCCTAAGATTTAGGTGCAGTGCTCTCAGATACAAGGCTCCTCACTGATGAAGGCCACAAGCCAGAAATTAGTCTGGGGATATTGGATGAATAGGCACTAGATAGAGATTTTATGCACAAGCCTTCTGGCATCCATTGATTGCTCTTGTTGGCACAAAATGGCACTACTGTATGGAGAGTTTTGCTTTATTTTGAATTGTTTAATAACAATTGTGTGCTAGTATGAGATAGTGATCATTTGATGTTTAGAAACAAAACTGTTGTGCATGTAGTTAACATATGAGAAATGAACCTTATGATAATTACTTCAGGCAGACAAGCATTCTGACACATATAAAAAATAATCATTGTGCAAATCAGTTTTCACTATTATTAAACATTCATTGATATATTTACAAATTCTAAAAGATACCTTGCTATTTTTTTTTTAGAAAATAATTATTCAAACTCCTTACAGAAAACTTAGAGTGATAGATATTGTGACCATTATTAGTTCAAATAAAATGCAAATCAGTCTTCAATATCAATAAATGTTCATGAATATATTTAAAAATTTGATCTTTTCGCTATTTTTTTCTAGAAAATAATTATTTAATCAGCAGTATATTAAGATTCCACTATAACATTTTAACTGTGGTACTGTTCTATTACCAGATTCTTGATGAATCCACTTCAATGAAAATTTCTATATTTCATCTATTGCAAATAACTTACTTTTATTAGCATGACTCATTCCTTCTTCTTCTTCTTCTTATTTTTCTTCTTCTTCTTCTTTTTCTTCTTCTTCTTATTATTATTATTATTATTATGTTTCAAAAAGGGGGAACTTTATTCAATCTAGAAAACAGGTTACATTAATAATTTTTATATACATGTATTTACACTGATATTTCCGAGGATTATATATATATTGTGTTTAAGTTCTTTCCAAGTTCTTACATATATATACCAGGTGAGCGATGGTTTGTTTATCTTAAGTTATCATTTATTGATTCATGGATTTTTTGCTGTCCATTTTCTTGTTTTCTTTTTAAGTCTATTATTGAGGAAAGGCAGAACTATTAGAGATTTGACCATTGTTTTACAAGTGACCAAGTAGCCACCAAAATGTCTGGGTGTGCTATTTTATTGTCTCTGGTTTTTAATTGTGCTAACTTGTTGTGAAAAGTTGATGGATGCTACCTTGTATTGTTGCCAAAAGCAAATGTGCATCGTGTGCACCAAAATGCATAAAGTACGAAGGTTGCTGCTCGGATTGTTGGGGTGGATGTTCTGCAGAATGGACTGATAATATCTTGCAGGGAGATGTTTGGTTTTCTGTATATATTTGTTATTTCATGCCGAATATTGTTTAATGCTGGGCAGTTGTAAAACAGATGTTGTTGAGTTTCTTCTGCTTGGTGGCATAGCGTGCAGAAGGGGTCTATTTTTGTAAATAATCGTCTGTATCTTAAAAAATATGATGTTGGCAAAGCATATAGATTTAGTTTCAGGAGGAAATCAAAGAATTTGGGCTCCATGGACCATTTTTTAAATTTTTTAAGCAGCTGTTGGTTGTTTATTCTGAGCATCTGTGTTGAAATATCTGATGTATATCCCGGGTATACCATTGCATATATCTGCCAATATGAATATTTTTTTGTTGTTTGCAGTGATATTTGAGTATGTGTGATTCTGAACTGGTTTATAACTGATGATAGATAGCAATGTGAAGGTGGAGGTTTGTCTGTGGGTATTATTTGTATTAGATACTGGAGTTCTGGGAAATGTCTGAGGGTGGCTATTATAAGGTTTGCGGTCTTTTGTATTCGAAAAATATCTATGTTATGTAGCCCCAAACCATTGTGTATTGCTGGTCGACTAAGCTGTTTTGCAGATATTGACACTGTCTTTCTATTCCATAGAAGTTTATTGCAATATGAAGAGATTTTTGATGTAAAGGCTTTTGAGAATTGAATTATGGGAGAATAATAGATAATCTTGGTGATTACCAGCTGATTGAACAATTGTACTTTAGCATATATTGAGAGGTATGCTTTTGATAGTGAGGCAGTGATCCATTCTGCTTCATCTTTTAACTTGTTCTGGATTTTTTGCCTCATTGTGTTTGTTCCCATGTAGAAAGGAAAGCCGAGGAAAGGAGATGGTTTGCCTTGGAAAATTTGCATGCATGGCTTACTGGTGTATAGAGACCAAGCAGCAGTCTTGTTTTGATTAAATTTTAGATGGTGTGTTGCTTGAAAGTCTATCAGTATTTTCTGTAGTATTGGTATCTGTTTTCTTGATGGTAGGAAGACTGTGATGTCATCCATATATGCAATGCAGGCTATATGTTGTGATGTGCCTGGTATCTGGATGCCTTTGATACTCTGTTGAATTTTGAGTATGAGTGGGTTGATGTAAAAAGTAAATAGCAGTGAGCTGAGTGGTGAGCCTTGGGATATGGATTGTGTGGGAATGAATGATGGGGAATTTTTGCCATTGAGTGTGATATGTATTTCCCTGCTAAGTAGTAGGTTTGTGAGCAGGTACAGCTGAGTTCATGGAATTGTGGTGTCAGCTAGCATATTGATTAATGTATTGATGTCGACCGAGTCAAAAGCCGCTTCTATATCAAGTTGAACTGCAATTGGTGCATGCAGGCTATATGTTGTGATGTGCCTGGTATCTGAATGCCTTTGATACTCTGTTGAATTTTGAGTATGAGTGGGTTGATGTAAAAAGTAAATAGCAGTGAGCTGAGTGGTGAGCCTTGGGATATGGATTGTGTGGGAATGAATGATGGGGAATTTTTGCCATTGAGTGTGATATGTATTTCCCTGCTAAGTAGTAGGTTTGTGAGCAGGTACAGCTGAGTTCATGGAATTGTGGTGTCAGCTAGCATATTGATTAATGTATTGATGTCGACCGAGTCAAAAGCCGCTTCTATATCAAGTTGAACTGCAATTGGTGCATACTTCTTCCTGTCCCACACTGAGTTTATAACTGTTTTGAATATCATTGCAGCCTGTGCAGTTGATGATTGCTTTCTTGCAAACTGGCTGTGTGAAATTAGTGGTAGAATATGTGGCTTTAGGCTGTCTTTGAGTACTTTTTCAATTATTTTAATCGTAAGTGGCCCCATTGAGATTGGTCGTAGGTTGGATAGTGTTGATACTTGGACTTTTTTCTTGTTGAAGGGGACTATTGCTATTGGATACAAACCTTGGATGTCATGCAACTTCTGTGATAGATGACTTGCAAGGTCACATAAATATTGGCTAGTGAACTGACTGAGATGTGCAAGGACAAATTTAGGGATTCCATGTGCTCCTGGGTGACATGCATTAGGTACTGTTGCCAGTTTAGTAGCAAATTCTGTGATATTATATGGGGTATTTGTTTCTGGTTTTCCAAAGATGTTAGGATTATATTTGACCGGGTGGTTATTATATGGGGTATTTGTTTCTGGCTTTCCAAATATGTTAGGATTATATTTGACCGGGTGGTTATGCTTGCAGCTTTTGTTTGAAATGCTGATAGATTGGTTTTAACACATTATTTCCTGCATATGTGTGCTCCTGCTCCATGAGTGCCATTGGCACTCTGACAGTGGATGGGTAGCCCAAGGCCCAGAGAATGTATTTTCTTGTCCATGTGTGTTGTTGGCCAAGGCAGACTTTACTCTTTTTTTATTGCTAGGTAGTTTTTCAGGTAGTTACAGATGTTATTGTATGTTTGTGTAAGTCTGTGTATATGTTGTTGACTGGTGTGTGTTGCATTTATCATTGTAATCCATTTATGTATTTCATCAGCCAGTGCTAGAAGTCTTGAGGGTGGGGGGATTTGCATATAATGTGATCTATTGTAACGAGCATAGACGTTCGTTACATTGTTTTTTTTTAAAAATTTATTAAACATGAAAGTAAATTAAAAAGTTCGCATTTAAAAATTTTCTTTTAGAATTAAAAATTGAAATTAAATATCATCTTAAACTCTTATATATTAATTAAATCGCACAGATAATGAAAAATTATTAAAATAAAACTTTATTAAAGAAAAAGTATTTTAAAACTAAATTTTAAAAAGATTTGGAGATGAAATTATATCTTTAAATTTATCTTTAAATATATTTTTGATTTGGAAAACAGGTTAATTAATCAGAAATGGAAATGATTGTTAATTAGTTAAATGTAAACCAGCCTTCGGCATTTAAATGTAAAAACACCGGTCAGATAAGAAAACAATAGAAACTGTTAGCAAATAAGAAGAAATCCCTATGGAATCGGACCGCAGCGAAAGGACCATCGCATCGGTGACATAATGTAAATTCAATCCTTCACATTAATATAAAAGGAAAATTTGGAAATTATTAATCAGTGACTGGAAATTGATTATTACGATGTGACTATATGTAGTAGTCCGGAGTTGGAGGAATTGACAGACGCACGGTCAATTCTTTCAGCTGTTAAAGAAGGGAGAAATGAACTATCGTTTCCTACATTGAGGACCAACTAAATTAAAAAAACCTCCGAATGGATAAATAAATCGGCCAACAGGATACCAATCTTCGGACGACGTGGGAATTCACATTCAAACGGCAAGGAAAGGATAAAGATGAACTTTTTAAACCGTAAGAACTTTATAAATAATGAACATTAAATTAAAATTTTCCATATTTAAATGATTGCAATTTTATCTTATCTGACCAACTTAATTTATTAATAATGTTATTTGATGTATTTTTTTATTTATTTATTTAAAATCATTTCCATTTATTTAATTTTGTTCTTTAAGTTTTATTATGATTTCTGTTTTCTGTTAAGTTAAATTATATAAATGTTAAACTTAAGTCGGGCGTGAATGGCTGTATAGATTTGTAAAGTTATATTAGGGGAGGGTAATCTTAGGTTATTTGTTTCGTGGTTAAATTGGGTCAATGGATTGGATATATTGGTGTGATTAGTAGATGTAATATTGATTCGCTACGGGCAGAATCGCTTCATACGCCGCACTCTTCCGTTTGCCTATGGAAGGAATTATAAGTCGGATACCGCAGTTCCTTTCTATGGAGTTTTTTGTTTTATTGCTCTTCTTTAGAGATAGATGTAATATTCCTATCTCATAAGAGGCAATTTCTTCTCTTAACCTTTTGTGCTGCCGTATTTTATTACATTGAATACATCGATATATCAGATGAATTGATGCCAGTTTGACTACGAATTTTAGCCTAAGGTTAAATAGGGATAGAATGTTTATCTTCAAAAGCAAATTTATGTGGTCTATTCATACTCGATCCTAAATAAAAATGCATTAAATTTAAGTTGTTTATAGACGCTTGCATGGATTGTTTATTGGTTAACTATGTTTTGCGTTTCCATATTTGATCAAAATATATAGACATTCGATAAATAATGATACCTTACGGTGAGTATCTAAAAACGTTAAGTCGCATTCTCCGGATTGTTACAATGGCGAACCAACTCAGGCCGATCTTTAATAAACCACAAATACCCTGAGCAAATTTTGTCAACATGAAGTTGTATACTTTAAATCTGATAAAAGCACTGCCAGAAAGAAATAGCACATATATTAAAAACCAACGGAAAGATATAAAAAATTTTAAAACTAATTTTTGTTAAAAAAAAAAAAAAAAAAGTCAAAAGGTTGCAATAAATATGTTTTTTTTTTTTTTTTGTTGATATATATTATGCTTTAACGTGTATAGGCGTGCACAGCCACATAAGTTTATGATCGAAATGTGGTGCCTTACGATGAGTACCTTTGGGAATTACTTAAGTGTAACCCTATTTATGCATTTCAATCAGTCATAAATAAGTTGGTGGTATTTATAATTGTTCTGCAAATATACACGTTTAAACCCATTATTTCTTAAAACATATTTATCTCAATGCAACCTTCTTTAAATAAATAATTTATAAAATAACTTGCTTGTCATGCCGTGTGTAAAAATAAAATGTATAAAATAAAATAGAACTCTTGTGGGGAGGGGTATAAACGTAAATGGTCCTTGGGTAGGCGATAGTCAACATTTTCTTTTTCTTTTTGTATATAGTCTTTTTGTAAAATTATTAACCGGATGTTTTGTAAATGTCTTCGTCAATCGTGTACCGTAATTACTAACCCTAAGTAAAATATTTTTTTTTTTTGATCATTTTTTTTTAAGTAACTTTACTGATATGTAACGAGCATAGACGTTCGTTACATTGTTTTTTTTTAAAAATTTATTAAACATGAAAGTAAATTAAAAAGTTCGCATTTAAAAATTTTCTTTAAGAATTAAAAATTGAAATTAAATATCATCTTAAACTCTTATATATTAATTAAATTGCACAGATAATAAAAAATTATTAAAATAAAACTTTATTAAAAGAAAAGGTATTTTAAAAACTAAATTTTAAAAGATTTGGAGATAAAATTATATCTTTAAATTTATCTTTAAATATATTTTTGATTTGGAAAACAGGTTAATTAATCAGAAATGGAAATGATAAATGTTAATTAGTTAAATGTAAACCAGCCTTCGGCATTTAAATGTAAAAACACCGGTCAGATAAGAAAACAATAGAAACTGTTAGCAAATAAGAAGAAATCCCTATGGAATCGGACCGCAGCGAAAGGACCATCGCATCGGTGACGTAATGTAAATTCAATCCTTCACATTAATATAAAAGGAAAATTTGGAAATTATTAATCAGTGACTGGAAACTGATTATTACGATGTGACTGAGATGTAGTAGTCCGGAGTTGGAGGAGGGATTGAAAGACGCACGGTTCAATCCTTTCAGCTGTCTAAAGAAGGGAAAAGAAATGAACTATCGTTTCCTACATTGAGGACCAATTAAACTAAAAAACCCTCCGAATGGATAAATAAAACAACGGCCAACAGGATACCAATCTTAGGACGGCGTGGGAATTCACGTTCATGGCAAGCAACGGATAAAGATGAACTTTTTAAACCGTAAGAACTTTATAAATAATGAACATTAAATTAAAATTTTCCATATTTAAATGATTGCAATATTATCCTATCTGACCAACTTAATTTATTAATAATGTTATTTGATGTATTTTTTATTTATTTATTTAAAATCATTTCCATTTATTTAATTTTGTTCTTTAAGTTTTATTATGATTTCTGTTTTCCGTTAAGTTAAATTATATAAATGTTAAACTTAAGTCGGGCGTGAATGGCTGTATAGATTTGTAAAGTTATATTAGGGGAGGGTAATCTTAGGTTATTTGTTTCGTGGTTAAATTGGGTCAATGGATTGGATATATTGGTGTGATTAGTAGATGTAATATTGATTCGCTACTGGCAGAATCGCTTCATACGCCGCACACTTCCGTTTGCCTATGGAAGGAATTATAAGTCGGATACCGCAGTTCCTTTCTATGGAGTTTTTTGTTTTATTGCTCTTCTTTAGAGATAGATGTAATATTCCTATCTCATAAGAGGCAATTTCTTCTTTTAACCTTTTGTGCTGTCGTATTTTATTACATTGAATACATCGATATATCAGATGAATTGATGCCAGTTTGACTACGAATTTTAGCCTAAGGTTAAATAGGGATAGAATGTTTATTTTCAAAAGCAAATTTATGTGGTCTATTCATACTCGATCCTAAATAAAAATGCATTAAATTTAAGTTGTTTATAGACGCTTGCATGGATTGTTTATTGGTTAACTATGTTTTGCGTTTCCATATTTGATCAAAATATATAGACATTCGATAAATAATGATACCTTACGGTGAGTATCTAAAATGTATTTATTTGGATGTCTTTTAAGTTATTGGTGACAATGCAAGTATCTTATGGTGAATACTATTGGGTTACGTATAAATTTCCCTCCGCAATTGTCAGTAATCAATGATTTTATATTTTGATCGTTTATGTTTACTTTGAAATGTTTTTAACCATGTAATCTATGTAACCGATCTATAGCAACATATTAAAACAAGCTTTTATAATCCCATCTGTGCAAACTTAATTAAAATGTAAAATTAGAATATAATAGTAATTAAATGTAAATTAAAGTCAAGAATCAAAGTTAAAAATAATGTTAAATGTTAAAATGTAAAACTAATACTAAAATAATTTTAAATCTTATATATATGTGCATAAATAAATGTTTGTATGTTAATTACTGGCAGTGGCTTATTTTATTCCTTTTTTTATATATACTCTTAGATTATCTTATTAAATCTCTGCTATTCCACTGAGCTAGTGACATGGGCTAACGACCGGAATCAAAATTTAAAAAAAAAAAAAAAAAATTTTTTTTTTTTTTTGACTTACGTATCTGCCTACTTTATAAATTTTTCTAGGTTCAAATGCCTAGATGGCGCCCCGTAGTGCAGTTTACGTTAAGTCACTTTCTCCGGATCGTTACACTATATTAAATGATAAAATGTTTATGAATGCTAAGTATCTTTGAATGGGGTTAAGTTGCATATTTTTGATTTTGTGAAGCATTATATATGTTTCTGAAAAAATAAATTCTGGAGTAGAAGTTGGAAGTAGAATTCTGATTGTTTTACCATGTGTAAGTGCAGTTGTTTGAATTCCTGTCAGATTAATTAGTATGGTTTGTGCAGAGTGATCAGAGAAGGGAGATGGGTTGATGTTTAGGCTGATTTGATGGTGTAACATAGGTGAATAAAAGCACAGATCAATTCTTGATGTATGATGTCCATTGTGAAAGGTAACTGCCTCATTTGACAGAAAACCCTCTGCACTCATAAGTGGAATTGATATTTGATGCAGCCACTTTAAAATGAACTCTTGATATTTCATGTTGAAATCCCCAATTAGTATGGTTGGGTATGCATTAGAGACAAGTAAGGAGTTTATGTTTAATATAATATTTGAGACAATTGTAGAGCTAGGTGGAATATACACAAATATAATGTTGTTGTTGTTGTTATTGTTGTTGTTGTTATTATTATTATTATTATTATTATTATTATTATTATTATTATTATTATTATTATTATTATTATTATTATTATTATTATTATTATTATTATTATTATTATTATTATTATTATTATTATTATTATTATTATTATTATTATTATTATTATTATTATTAT
Organism: Epiperipatus broadwayi; assembly: GCA_028023455.1. Classification (NCBI taxonomy): domain Eukaryota; kingdom Metazoa; phylum Onychophora; class Udeonychophora; order Euonychophora; family Peripatidae; genus Epiperipatus; species Epiperipatus broadwayi. The sequence goes on from JAQFVV010000070.1 coordinate 879,547, forward strand.
TATTATTATTATTATTATTATTATTATTATTATTATTATTATGTTTCAAAGCAAAACTTTATTGAGTCTAAAAAGTTACAGAGTCACATCTAGTCATATATTGATTTGTCACAAATGAAAAACAAATTACAACTTTCAGTATATAAGTCTTTATCTTTTCTGCATACTTTTTTTTTCTTCTTGTTTTTAAATTTGGTCTTCTATTTAGTTCAGTTTGTGCTTGCATCTTTTTGAAGTTGGAAAAAATGCTGATGTTGAAAATGTCATCATCTATCTTATTGGCCTTTATATTTCATAGACTGGATCTTTGTTTCAAGTGTGACCATGTGGCTGCAAACACATCTGGTTGAGCTAGGATGCTGTCTCTTTTGCTGAATAGTTCTAGTTATATTGAATATGTTTCTGGGTGGTGTCGAGGGTTATTGGCAAGTTCAAAAGTGCATCTGGTACACCAGTAGGCATAAAGGCTGTATGTTGCTGCACAAATAGCAGGGCTGTTGCCTTTTTTAAATGTATTTATTATTTTATCAATTGAAATGATAGCCTTTCTGTATGTGGTAAACATTGTGTGACGTATTGTTTCTAGGGCACTGCAGGAGTGAAGAAAATGATCTTGTGTCTCTTATTCTCTATGACATAGCCCACACATGGGGGCTATATTTGTATAGAATCTACGAAATCTAAAAAAATGGGTTGTGGGTAGAGCATTGAGATTAAGCTTAAGTAGAAAATCAAATAATTTTGGTTCTAATGACCATTTTCTGAACTGTTGAAGTAGTTGCCTGTTGTCTATTCCAAGAACTTTTGGATGTAGATTAGGTGTCTAGTTTGGATATAGTATATTATAAATGTCCCAGTATGTATACTTGTTGTCATTATTGAGTGATATTTTGTTGTTTATTGGCTTGAGTTCTTCATTCAGTGTGGATGGATATCCATATGAAGGGGGTGGTCTGTCTGTGGGTATTATTATTATTATTATTATTATTATTATTATTATTATTATTATTATTATTATTATTATTATTATTATTATTATTATTATTATTATTATTATTATTATTATTATTATTATTATTATTATTATTATTATTATTAAGTTTCAACAATAGTAAACTTTATTGATCCAATAGTTACATAATATTACAATGCCATATCAAGTGCTACAATATTCATTTTTTTAAAAGTACATATCTATGTGGGTAATTTTACATGATTCTATCCACTTTAGCAATGTTAATTAATCACATTATTGTCAAATAGGAGCATAATCTGGACCATGCTTTCTTTAATTTTCCATTCTTTATAGCTTTGCTGTTTGTCTGAGCAGGGACCAAGTAGCTGCATAAATATCCAGGCTGGTGATCTGCTTGTCTCTAACTTGAATTTTATTCAACTTATTTTCAAATGTGGCTGGATGCCTTCTGGGGTTATTACCCAATATGAACACACACCTAGTGCACCAAAATGCATATAAGACAAATGTTGAGGCCCTTATGGCTGGTATAGACCTACCTTTGTAATTTGACATAATTTGCATCATTGTAGTATTTTTTTTTTGTATTTGCCCTGCAAAATGCATCTCGTCTGCTCCAAGGCCTTGCAGTTGAAAATTATATGCTGTACAGTCTCCTCAGCCATATGGCAAAGGCCACAGAATGGATCAACTGACCTGTACATTCTTCTGTGATGTAAAAAATATTTAGTAGGTAAAGCGTTCAAATTCATCTTGATTATAAAATCTAGGAACTTAGGTTCTAGTTGCCATTTTTTGTATTGTTTGATCAGATATTTGTTTCCTATTTCTAGTATTGATGGGATCTCCTCATTATATTTATTTTGATGTATAAATTTATATACTTCCCAATATTTATATTTTTGGTCCAATTGATCTGGTATTGTTCTTTCTCTCCTGCATTGGTAGACGGTGATTGCCAAAAACAATCTTTTGGAGGAGGTCTATCTGTAGGTGTTATCTGCTCTAGGTGTCTTAATTTAGGAAATTGAGTGAGTCTAGCAATTATAGCATTCCACATAAACAGACAATTTGTAAACTTCTTTCCATATTTATGGAGAACAGAAAAATATCTAAATATAACTTTACAAATATATAATTATTTGTTAAATTAAAATACTTTCCAGTTATATATACAAAATAACGTTTTACTAATTATTCTGGCTCCGTAAAATCTTAATTAAAAACTTCCACTTTGTGTCCTCAACATCAAGAGCTTTGCCTACTTTATATATCTTACACATTTGAGTAACAGAACATTGAGGTTAGAATTGTTGTTTATATAATTAATTAGTAGTAAAAAATATAAAGAACTTAAAACCTCTGCAGGATACAGTACAAAATTTTATTAAGTGTATCTTGTATATAATACATATGTATGAATCTTTATGTTTACTAATGAATAAACTTATCTTTGTTTTCCTTTAGCGTATATATAAATAACATGTGAGAAAGTTAATGCTTAGTGATTTGTTCCTGTAACTCAATTATGTTTTTATAGAATTACTAATATTAGAAATTTAATTTATTAAATTAAATTACTTAATATATTTTTTAGAACCAAATTTCATTTTGCAGTGTAATAAAAAGTATTTTAATAAGTAAATCTTGAAGAGAGATTTTTATAAATGACTTTTATATTTTTTATACAGATTAAGAGAAATTTAACATTTTATTATTATAACATATTGTATATAAATATTTAAATTTCAGATTCTGTCCGTATTTAATAGTTATTAATATTATATTCACTCTGAAATGTTTGCTTAAGTCTAGCCTTCTCATGTATCTGCGTTTTACTGAATAATTCCCAAGAACAAATTTAAGGTGAAATTTAATATTCTGTATGTCAGTTAATTAAATTGTCACTGATGAGATTAATCGTCTTTGTTCTTTAAATATGCATATATTAAAATATACAAATATTAAAATACATATTAGTATTATAAATAAATAGTCCGATATAAAAATGAATTAATGTGTTCTTTGTATGTTTATAATTTTTAATGGAAAAATTATTAAGCTCAAAAAGAGACCAAAATTTAACTTTTTAAATTAATATATTTAAAACTATCACGTGGCGTGCTCAAGCTGTCATGGACTCCATAGTTGGTGGAAAGTGAAATAACCTTTAGATATAAAGACCAGTGCAAATAACATACAAAGTAACCACCAAAAAATTATGTTGCCATGTAGAATAGGATATTGATTCATCGCAGGCGAGTATCGTTTCCGATACAAAAAGTCTTTTTTCTTTCCATCTTAACAAACACTTTTTCAGGGTTATTATTGGCCTGGTTGTCCTGAGGTTCTCATGCCATTAGATGTTTTCTTATTCTAATTATTATAATGGTATTGTAATAATAAAAAGTCAGATGTCACATGACTTATATATAGCTTTCACTTACAAATATGTAAAAATTAAGAGCATGCTGATGAGCTCTAAACAAGCTTTTTTTTATATTTATTTATGATAAATGCTACTAAAATTAACTTTTAGATAAATGCTTTGCTTGAGTTGGTTTTTTGAATCTAATGTCCCAACTCCTCACTGAAGAGACCCATAGGTTGAAACAGGTATTGGGGCAATCCAAGATACAAATGATTTGAATGCCTTCTCTTGTAGTAGCATTTATCATAAATAAAATAAAAAAGAAGCTTGTTTAGATCTCATCAGCATGCTCTTAATTTTTACATAATGGTATTGTGTGACAACATTTTCAGCCATTAAATACTCACATAGATTTTGTCATTCTAATTTATTTTTATTTTTTTACTCAAGTCCACAAGAATTAAAAAAAAAGTCATGCATAAAAGAGGCAGTACAATCATTAATGAAGCTGTTTGAACCTGGATTTTACAGCTGGCAAAGACTACACATTGAGGCAATTCTGGTTAGAGATTTCCATGACTACCAAGGAATTGCCAAAGGTCTACAAAGTATAGTTTGAAAATCGCCTATCCCACACATACTGAATAGGTCACACCTGGCAGATTATTAATTTTAGCAATAATAAAATAAGTAATAATAATATCAGTAATAACAATAAAGCAAGGGACAGTGGTAGTACTAAAAGTAAAGATTATAGCTCCAATTATTTATAAATATAAGCACATGGAATGTGCCAACATTACTTGATACAAACTTTTGAAAACCAGAATAGAGAATTGCATAAATGACTAAGAAACTAAGCTTGATATAGTTGCTTTAATGAAACTCATTTCCCAGAGAAAAAAAGTTTAATAAAGTAGATGGTTCAATACAAATATTTTTTGGAAAGGCAAGTATTTAGTATCTTCTACTGTTTGAATTCCATATTGTGTAACTTAGAAGCTAATAGTGCTAAAACTCTACTTGCAAAATGATCCTTATCCCCATTTTATTAGTACCTAGTAACAACCTTACACTCAGAGACTTCTGAAAAAAAAAAGGCTTTTACTCCTTGTTGGTTAGCATTATTACAGCAATATTATATGTTGATACAAATAGTAAACTTTGGCCAAAATATATTGGAAATAATATTATTGGGCTCTAAATTAAGATGGGTTGTTATTATTGAATTTTTGCACAGCAAGTGGATAATTAGCACAAATATGTTGAATAAAAAAACTGTTATAAACAATGAAATTTAATAGATTACATTATAAAAGAGAGCAATAATATAAGAGGAATTCACATTACACACATGTTTGCAAGTGCATATTGATGTGCAGATCATAGATTAGTATGTTCAAACATTAAAATGATAGTTGCATTTAAAAATAAATATTATTCCAACTCTATTCAAAAGAAAATTGATATTCATTCTTTAGCAGAATCTTCTATACATACTACATTTTAACAGGTGTTAAGCAATAAAATTGTTAATTTGGATCTCCAGAACTATTTCATTAATGAAACATGTATTTCTCTTAAGAAGTGGATTGTAGATCTAAATACACCTTAAAGTGGAATGTGTGTATATATATATATATATATATATATATACACATTCCACTTTAAGGTTGATATAATTAAGTTCCAACCAGTAACCACCTAAACATAGTAATCAATATTTCTCACTGCTGTCAAGGCAACCTTCACACCTTTTAATAGCAAGAATGGAATCCATTCTTACTAATGGTCCATTGAATATATATGGACACTTAAAGCTTGCAACTTGACTACAGAGTATGAAATATTGATACATTGAAGTTTAAATAAACCTCTTTAAAAATGAATTAAACATGTCACTGTAATGCAGACTAATAAATAGTCAATTAACATTACAAACTGCAATACTTTTAAATTGCCCATGTATTATTTAGAAATAATAAGCGAAATAGTGCCTAAAGCTAATCTGGGACAATGACATGTTTAATTATAGTTTAAAGAGGTTTATTTAAACTTCAATGTATCAATATTTCATACTCTGTAATCAAGTTGCAAGCTTTAAGTGTCCATATATATTCAATGGACCATTACTAAGAATGGATTCCATTCTTGCTATTAAAAGGTGTGAAGGTTGCCTTGACACCAGTAAGAAATATTGATTACTATATTTTACTGTGAATGTTTAGGTGGTTACTGGTTGGAACTTATATATATATCATTTATATACATATATATATATATATATATGTATATGATATATATATATATATATATATATATATATATATATATATATAACTTATCAAAGCACTTGACTATATTCAACATGATATAAGATTGATTGGATTATGACTTTTTTACAAGATTGGAAGTGAAAGATGATAATAATTTGTTTATTTAAATAGGAGTTCCTTGGGGATTAGTATTAAGTTCTTTGCAGTTTGTAATATATTTTTGGATTACATCTGTATTCAATTAACATGCTTATGCTGATGACCATGCTCTTGTATCATCTGAGATATTTAGAGATTATCTAGAAAGGTGAGTTAGGAAGATTAAGCTCAAATAATTTTATTATTAACATAAATAAAAGAAAATGATTATGTTTGGATTTGTGAAGAAATATAAGAAGCTATTCATGATCAATCTATGTCAATGCTATAATAATAATTGCACCTGTAATAATTTTGAATTGTTGAGGATTTTATCTCAATGGGTCAATAGATTGATGTTTATCATGAAAAAGTCATATTATTGTCCTCTGTCCCTGTCTACATAAATTCAGTTATCTATTATATTATTATCTGCATTTCTTTCTGCTAATTCCTTATTACTGATTTATAATTCTTCTTATCAAGGTATTTTATTCTATGCAATAGAAGAAGAATCAAGCAGAATTATGCGTTCTTTTAATCATATGTTTTGTAGAATATATTTTTACACATTATATTGGAAAGAAGAAGATTAGATACAATAAAAGATTTGTTTTTCAAATATATATATTCTATAATTATCTCTCTAGTATAATTTTAGAAATATACACAGATTGTATCCTAGAATTTATTATATTTGTTATTTTTACTATACTTCTATATCTCTCACAGTTTGCGCAATTGAACCAAAGAAAGAGAATATATCTTACTGTTATTTATTCAACTTATTAGCATGTCATTTAGAATTGACCATATTAGTAATGTTTAAAGAATTTAATTTTAACATAAACTGATATATTATTAATTTAAATTTTAATATTATTAACTCTGGTATTACTATTAATTATTTATCCATGTAAATTCATGTAGCTATTTTTTTAATTTTTTCTATTAACTTTATTGCTTTACATACAATTCTTATTATCAGATAAGCTGTGATCTTATTTTAAATTTTAATTAATGAAAATTTTTGTAATTAAATTGATACAAATAAATATATTATTAATTAATTTACTTAAAATAAATACACATTGATATAAATATTATTTGTTTAACTACATACCTTTCTATTTACATATTGGTCTTTCTATTTGTCTACCTACTTACTTATCATTTTGTGTACATATTTGTTCACTTAACCATATATATGTCGATTTATCTATATAACTTACCAACTGAAAGACAAATTAATCTATGTAAATTTTTATTTACTTATTTATCTGTTTATTTGTATGTTCAGCTGTCTGCTTATTTGTAGATCTATGTATCAATATGCTTATCTATTTACTTATCTATTGAATATACTTACAAACTTTCTCCTTTAACATATGCATTGTACTGATCTTATAATAGCTCAACAATGTCATGATGAATATTGAGGATACTCTCAAACCCAAATACAAGATAGAGACTTTAAAAAAAATAAAAGCTACTGTTTTAACCTTAGACCTATATCCTTAAACCTACATTCTACTTATATAGGCTGATCTAAAGAGTCTTAGTTTGAGAGCTTATTTCTTTGTTCAATTTTACATCCTTTATTTTCTTTCATATTTCAACATTTGTGAAATGTTTTGATTTACTACATGTTAATATTACAAATTATGTAATATTCAATGGTATTTACTAAGTGCAGAGATCAAATGTAATTAAACAGAAAGGATTTCTACCTTTAATATATGAATTGTACTGATTTTATAATAGCTCAATGATGTCATGTTGAATTCTGAGAATACTCTCAGGCTCAAACACATAGTAAATCAAAAGATTTCACAAATGTTGATATATATAAAAAATAATGAATGTAAAAGTGAATAAAGAAATATCCTCATTCTCTCATGCTAAGATACTTTATATTGGCCTATATAATTAGAATGTAGGATTAGACGGCTGCTCTTATCTTTTCAAAAATCTATCTTATGTTTGAGTTTGAGAGTATCCTCAGTACTCACCATCATATTGTTGACCTATTATAAGATCAGTCAGTACATATATTAAAGGTAGAAATCCTTTCTATGTAATTACATATAATATCTGTGCTTATTAAATAACATCAAATATATATTTTCTATTCATCCATTTATCTTTCTACTATATACTTTTTTTTATCTACTTTCCATTTTAATTATCTATCTGTCAATTAATTTATCACAGGCATTTCTTGTTAATGATTGAAAAAATTTCAGTTTTACATATTTGTTTATAGCTAAATTTTTAATTCTATTGCAATGACTGACTGCAAATTTAGGCAAGGTAATAATGTTATCAAGTAAATTTTAAATATATATTATATGTCATGCAAATATTCTGTAATTATACATAAATCCTTTATATAAATATGTATTTGTTTGTAATATAGGTGCATATATGTTATGAATTTTATCTGGATACCATTGCTAAATAAAATATTTTATTTTTATTATATCTTCACATGATGTTTGCATATATATGCAGTAGCAACTCTTTCCATATAGTAGTGCCACCCAGTTATCAAGTGCCTACTAAATTAATATCCCCAGACTAGTTTTTAGCTTGTGGCTTTCATCAGTGAGGAGACTTGGATCTGAGAGCTCTGCACCTAGATCTTTGGAATGAAGGCTACCCTCTTGCAGCCTTCTTTTACTCTTGAGGTAATAATAAATCTATTAGTCTAAAATGAAAACATGATAATGTTTACAATCCAAGCTATAATCATGCAGATCTGAACCCAGTTCAGTATCTATATGTTTTGATGTTTTTAGTTTTTTAATAACCATAATCACCAATATCCTTTGCCATGATTGGTATTAAACCACTAGAACATCACACAAGCACCATTACTTATGTTTACACAATTGGTTAAAACAGCCACTCTCTCCATACAGTAGTTCATCCCAGTGCAAGCCAGAGTAATGTAGTGGATTCTAGAAATTAAACTGTAGATATTAGATAAATAGGCAAAGATCGGGATTTTCATCACAAACTTTCAAGCCTCCATTTGTGACACCCTTGTTTGGAGAAAGTTTCTATTGCTTTAATAGACTGAGACTAAAAAATAGTGGTCATGTGATATTTCAGTGGGTTTGAATATGTCTGTGTGTATGCCCAAATATGTGATAAGTAAATAAATATAATTTTAATTAAGTAAAATATGAAGGCAATTTAATAAATAAAATTTAAGTTAAATTTCTTTACAACTGTAAAAAATGAAACATTTTATTTTACAGTTAATAAGTTTATATAATTTAATAAGTTTTCTTCAGTTTCCAGTTGCTTAAGATAAAAATAAAGTTGCCATAAATAAAGTATCTATGTGTGTTGCATTTATATGATGGACTATTTCCACAATTTAATATAAGTATTGAATGCCTTTAGAAAAATTTAACTTTATTTAATTGTTCCAAATACATTCAACTATTAGTATTAGCACACAGGTTAAGTATATGCACAATGTTTTGAGAGGTATTATTCTCCCTTCTTCAGGTGTGGCTGGCCTGACCAATGACAGTACTAGCATGGTAACACTCTAACCAACTGAGCCATCCTGCCAAAGGCAAGAGCATGTAGTAATTTTATATACTTATCAATGAGGTTCCTCCTGATCTCTCCACTTTTTTCTAAGAGCAAAGTTGATTAGTGGTTTCCATACATTATGTGAGCAGCTTTTTTAAATGTTCTTTTTTGTACCTTTTCTTTTCTATCCAATATTTTTGTATTAGCCAATTGAATACATATGTTCATTAGCATATACATGGTCTGCTACCTTAAACACATACATTTTTTCTTTTATAAACATTAGTTTGTGTTCTTGCAAGAACTTTTCAATGGGATGACTGGTCTCACCAATATAAATTCTTCTACATTCACATGGTATTTCATAAGTTTTTTCTTTTCATCATTTCAAGTCTAGGCTTTGTAGATGTAAGAATTCCTCATAGTGTGTTATGGCTCTGAAAAGCTGTTCTGATGTTATTCTGATTGCAGATTTTCCTTAATTTGTTTGCTATTTTTGGAATGTATGGATACACTACAGTACCAATAATTGTCTTTTCTTTTGATGATTTTTTTTGTTGTCTCTTTAAGGTTTTTTTAATAACAGCTAATGGATAACCATTTTTCATAAAAAGTTTGTTCTATATGGATTTTTTCTTTTTCCAAATCTCTGGTTTCTGAAGAAACTTCTTTTGCTCTGTTCCATAGTGATAGTATAACTCCATGTTTTGTGTTTCTGGTGTGATTGGGTGTATAGACTAAGTATTTTCCTGTATGTGTGGGTTTGAATGCTTAAGTTTAAGTCCTTTATAATTACATTAAGCTTAGTATAGACAATGTACACATATTTAAGCATTATAAATAATACAAGTAAAATGTCTGTTAATTAAAATAACTATTGTAATAACAATAAAAATAATAAATAAAATGGCAGTTAACTATTATATACAGTCTTTTAATCTGCAGAAGTACTTTTGACTAATTCCTTTATCTTTCTCAACTGCTGTTAAATTCACGAAACAAAGCGGAAGCAAATATGATCAACTCAAATGCAATGAATCCCAAATTTTAATATAAGTAGCTTTGTCTATTAATTCTATTCATTTTATTTCTATTTATTAAAATTACCTCCTTAATTTTTCTTTTATTATATTTATTAAAATTGTCTTCTTAATTTTTCTTTTATTATAGAAAAAAAAAATGAATATAATGAATAGACAAGCCGCTAATTTGGGATCCATAGATTTTGAGTTGATGATGTTTGCTTCCATTTTGTTTTTTGAATTTAATGGCAGTTGAGGAGGGTTAAAGAATTAGCTGAAAGTACTTCTGGAGAATGAAAGATACTGTATATAATAGGTAATTATATCTATCTATCTATCTATCTATCTATCTATCTATCTATCTATCTATCTATCTATCTATCTATCTATCTATCTATCTATCTATCTATCTATCTATCTATCTATCTATCTATCTATCTATCTATCTATCTATCTATCTATCTATCTATCTATCTATCTATCTATCTATCTATCTATCTATCTATCTATCTATCTATCTATCTATCTATCTATCTATCTATCTATCTATCTATCTATCTATCTATCTATCTATCTATCTATCTATCTATCTATCTATCTATCTATCTATCTACCTACCTACCTACCTACCTACCTACCTACCTACCTACCTACCTACCTACCTACCTACCTATCTATCTATCTATCTATCTATCTATCTATCTATCTATCTATCTATCTATCTATCTATCTATCTATCTATCTATCTATCTATCTATCTATCTATCTATCTATCTATCTATCTATCTATCTATCTATCTATCTATATACTTACCTACCTACCTACTTACCTACTTACCTCCATCCCTCCCTACCTACCTACCTACCTACTCACCTATCTATCCATGTATCTACCCACCTACCCCCTTACCCACCTACCCACCCACTTACCCACCTATCCATCTACCCACCTACCCACCCACCTACTACTCACCTACCCACCTACCCACCACCTACCCACCCACCCACCCACCTATTTACCTACCTACTCACCACCCACCCACCTACCTAACTATCTACCTACCTACCTACCTACCTTACTACCTACCTACCTACCTATCTCTCTGTTCCTTCACTCCCTGCATGCCTGCCTAACTACCTATCTGAGAAGATTATATAAAAAAATAAATTAAATAAAATTATTAAATTTTGGAAAAAAATAAGCCAATTTAATAAATAAAATTTATATTTATTTAGTCTATAAAAAGTTTTATCTTACAATTAATAAGTTTATATAACTGAATTTAAGCTTCCAGTTTTCTAAGAAAACAATTAAATTGCCATAAATAAAACATGTTGTTGTGCATATGTCAAATAAGTGTGTATTTACTTCATAAACATAATAAGATATGATAAATTAGATTGTCTTTAATTAATATAAGCATGCAATTGCTTAAATTTGTTAAACAAACAACTTAACTGAAAAATAAATGACAAAGCATGTTCTCAAGTTTATTAAGATAAATAAATATCGGTCTTGGCATTATTGATATGAGTACATAAATTTATAACTGAATAAAAATAGTTAAATAACAACTTAAAATAATGCTAGAGCTTGAAATAGAAATACTTCTTATATATGACCATGGGGATACTAAGGGAGTCTTTATCCTATCAATTCAATACGTATTAAATGAGAAGTCACAAATATAACGACTAAACTAGAAATGTTTAAGTAAATGTTTATGATGATGGTATTTTAGTTGTATTTATATAATGGACAATTTACATAATCTAAAACTATGACTAGAATGTCTTTAGGAAAATTTAAATAAAGTTATTTGAATTTTCCAATTACATTCAACTGTTAGTTATTAGTATATACACAATGTTATGAAATGGTATTATTCTCCTCCCCTCTTCAGGTATTATTGGCCTAACCAATGACAATACTAGCATGGAATCGAACCTGGGATCTTAGATTTTTGATTATCAAATTTTAGGATAACACTCAAACCAACTGTGCCATTCTGTCAAAGGCAACAGTCAGTAGAAATTTCATATACTTATCTATAAGATTCCTTCAGATTTCTCCACTTTTTTCTAATAGCAAAGTTGATTAATGGTGTCCATACATTATGTATACTCACATTTGGTTGACTTGTGGGGTTATTTTTTTTTTGTATCTTTTCTTTATCTAATATTCTCCCAATTGAACATATGTTCATTGGTATATACGTAGTCTGATACCTTAGACACATTTGTTTTCTCTCTTCTAATCAGTAGTTTGTGCATTTATAATTACTCTTCAATAGGGCAACCGGTCTCACCAATATACATTCTTCCACATTTTCATAGTAATTCTTAGTTGCAATTTTTGCTTTTGGAAATCTCAAGTTTAGCCTTTGTAGATGTTAGAATTCATGACATTGTGGTATAGCTTTGGGAAGCTGTTCTGATGTCTTACTGATTGCAGATTTTTCTTAAATTGCTATTTTAGTATATATAGCTACATAACGGTACCAATAATTGTTTTTTTCTTTTGATGGCTCTTTTTGCTGTCTTTTTAAGGCTTTTTTAATAACATAAATGTTATGCATATACCAACTTATGTGCCATTACTAACAATTGGATTATTTGGAATATTTAAATAAAGTTAAATTTTTCTAAAGACATTCAATACTTAATATTAGATGATGAAAATAGTCCAATATATAATTACAACTAAACTATAAACACCATAAACTAAATAAACTTTAAATATCCATAAACTAAATAAATTCTTCAAAAACTTTAAAACATATTGTAATATTTCAAATTAATAAATATGATCAATGGCTAACTTTAATGCCAAAAAACTTAAAAGTAATAGATATAAAAATATTGTATGCAAAACACTTTTACTTATTTACTTTGATCTAAAACACAAACAAAATAATGGTTTATTCAACCATAATTGTACTTGTTATATTTAACTTGAAATAAAATCATGGAGAGCCCAGAAATTAATTAAGTCAATCTCTAATTTTTATAATAACGAATTGACTTAATTAATTTCTGACCCCTCCCCCCATTCTTTTATTTCAAGATAAATATAAAAGTTCAATAATGGTCGAAGAAACTATTATTGTGAATAATTTTGGTTTGCAAATAATATTATAAAATATTTTTTTTTATATCTAATATTATAAAATACTTTTATTTAAGTCATAATCTATTTGTTTATTTCAACAAAATAAGTTAGAATTTTTGCTTGTTGTTTGTTTCATGGTTTATTGGGAAAAATTTTTAAAACAGTGTGTAATGTTATATTTTGTGTGTTTAATTTTAAAAAATCAGATATATTAATCTTTAATTGAGTCTTAAAGTTTATATCTGTGCTAGAGATAATCTCTAGTTTAGTAAATGATTAATAATAGTCATTACTGTATTTATTTAAAGTGGATGGGGTCAAAGATGAAGATTGAGTTAATTTGACACTTGTAATTCAAAATGTAATTATTTAATGTAGATAAATATTTTTCATATAATAAAGATATATATTAGAGATAGTGACCTGGGCCAACTGATGAATACTGGTTCAGCATGAAATGCATCTTGAGAGTCATTTGTCTTTTATTGTATCTTTATATGAATTTAAAAGAATATGTGGTAATATTGAGGTTATTTAATATATTTATACTCCATACAATTTGTTAAAATTTGATACATTTATTACTAATCACTGGAAAGACAGCAGGACACTAATATATTTTAGATAGATTGCCTACTTTTTTAAATTCACAATAGATGGTGAATGAAATTTTAAATATTTTGATAATAATATTAAAAGATGCTGACATTGTTTTAATAAGTTTTTAATAATGCATGTGAAAGGATGGAATATATATTGAGACACTTTGATGAGCCTCAAATTATAATAATATAGTGTGGAAAGTATATAGAACATTAAAAGGTTAAAAGTATAATTTTGAGTTGTATTTTAAACTTGTATTTTTAAAATGTGTGATTGGATATATATAATGGACTCATATATGAGTATATATATATATATTATAATGAAACTTAAAATTAGAGTTTTGAAAATAAATTTTTGTAAAACAAAGGGAACTTTAAATAGTGATTTATCTGTTATTTTCTGTCTTTCCAGACAATGCCTGGTGTAAGGAATTTAGCTTTAATTACTATAATTTTAAATTGGCTTATCTTGAGTAGTGTTTTTTTAAATTAATGACTAATTTAGAAATTTCTAAGAAAAAAATCAAAGGGCTGAAGTCATAAATAAACTTTAAAATTTAATGTAAATTATTATTCACTTGCTCTTTGTAAGTCACCAGCTTCAGACTTTTTCATTATCAAGCATTTTCAGACCTTACCACTTGTTTCTAGTCAATTAATCTCAAGTAACCATCAGCAGTGATTCCTGATGTCTATTAAGTGAGATATGACTAGCTAAAAGAAACCACAATGATTAAATGGACACATCAACATTCTCAGTTGTTATTTTGATTGTAATGACATTTACACCATCACAGACTTTTTTCTGTAGACCTAATTCCATTCCAGCATGATCTATCTTCTGATTTTCTTTGCCAATCAAACAGTCTCTAATATTGAAGCTTTTCTCCAAACCTTACTTTCAATAAATGACAAGCAATCTGAATAATCCAGAAAATGTACATATATGTCAACTTGAACATTAATTCAATCATCTGAAGCACTAGTACAGTAGTATAAAAACTTTATTATATATTCCATAAACCATGTGTGATTATTTTTATAAACATATGTATTTAATCACCTATGTGAACATGTTAGTTAATAATGTTACAATAAGTATATTTTTCTTAATTTTATGAATACATCCTTTTATATCATATTATTAATTTATTTTATAGATGTGTTGTTGTTGTGATTTTATATTATGAATACTTTTTTGAAGTATAATATTTATTATATTTTAAAGTATCTATTAAATGAATTTTCCTTCTTTTTTTACAATTTTGTCAGTTGAAAAAAAAATAAAAATCTTAGTTTTAAATTTAGTTTATTGTTATTAAAAGTTTTTATTTTTTCTTCCTCCCTCTTTTTAAATATTTAAAATCTAAATGTTTTTTTTTTTAAGTATTAAAATCTTTTTAAATAACAGTTCATAATATTGTTTAAAATTAATCTTTTTAAAAATAACATTTAAATCTGTATAAAGTTAGTTTTGTATATGTGAATATAATAAACATAGAATTGCTAAAAGTATTTGATGATGGTGCAATATGTTATTATAGTTCATAAATAAAAACGTTGATCTTCTTATGTATGTGGACATAAAATCGATCTATATAAAATTCAATTGTTATCTACTTATTTGAGGACCATTTTATTCCATGTTTTTATCAGGCTGATTTTATTTTATATTATCTCCTGTAACCTAGATTTTCTACAGCTTTAATCGGAGTTTCTTTATAAACTATTGCATGGGATTACTTTAGAATAGCTGACCACATCTTGTTTTTTTTTAATAATTATTACTAGATATTGAGGAACACTTAATAGCCTCTGGCCTGTGACATTTAATTCAAGCTCATATTCTCTTTTTAACTCAGGTTACCTAACACTCGAAGTGCAATCTTTCACTATTTTGCATGGATAAGTTTGGGAATAGCTTCCATGCCACTCTCTTATATTATCACTTATGATCCTTAGTCTTATTTTTAGTAGATTTGTTAGGTTGTTGAGATCTGGACACATGCACGAGTCTTAATAATAGTGTACATATATGTATAAATTGAAGGCTAAATAAATTGATAAAGCTTTTAAATGCTTAGGTAGAATGAATTAATAAAAGTTATATACACATATAGAATAAGAATCATTGCTAAACACTATTTCAGTATTTTACAATTAAATCAAGGGAGATGGTAAATTAAATATCAAGGCTTTCTGGTAAATGAAGGTACGCAATTAAACCTCCCATAAATGAAGTTTATTTCTGGGTATTTTTTTTTGTTTTCTTTATATGCTTTAATCATATATTAATAAACTTTGTTATTATTAGTTTAATTTGGCTGACATTAAAAAAAATTAAAACTATTAAAAAAGAAAAAAAGAAATCTAAAAATCTTTCTTTTCATTTATTTTAAAAATAAGGGATGAGTCTATATTTAGAATCATTTATGAGTTTATCTATAATGGGAGGAGAGTGATAGGTTACTCAATGGACTTGTGAGAAAATTTTGGTTAAAGTTTTAGCCATATGTGGTATGTATTGAAACATTATACTTATCATCTTTGGGTAGGTTTGTTCTTATTTTGTTATAGAATTTGTTGACTATCCTTGTGAGATCTATATATTTTAAGTCTATCCTGCTTAGATCATTTAGGTATTGCTATATATTAACTTTATGAGTCACTTCATGCTGGCATAAATGGTGGTTTCTGTACAGGGAAGATGATAAACCAGTATATGGGAGAGATGGATTTGGGGTGCATGTAATCTTTTATTTCTATTCAGTTGATATGTATTTTGTAGTCAAAATGGAGCTTCTTTCTCTGGACCTGGATGTTAACATATTTTAACTTCTTTAGAGTGGTCTTCCCATTCAATTGCTCAGGCTAATTCAGTTCTAGCATTGAGATATGTTTTCTTGTTGTTGATTATTCAGATTTTACTATATTAATGGATTGCTTTCTATTTATGGAGCCTGTAGTTGAGTGATATTGAGAGGTGCCATTTTGTATTGGACCCCTAATTTTGCACTTTTCATTATGTTTACCAACTCAAAAGAAGATTTTATGATGTAAGTACAGTAATCTAATTGGTTTGTGAAACATTGGTTAATCATTTTGTTTTAAATTTCTATTTTACTCTGACTTAAACCCTTTAAACTTAACTTTTTCTTCTAAATCATATTTTAGTTCGTATTTCAGTTCTATTTCTTTATCACTATTAATTTTATTAATATACAATTTCAATATTTCTAACTTTAACTATTTTTTATTTCTCAAAATCTTGACTTTGGAGGGTAAAAGATAAGAATCTTTAGATTCTATTTCCCTCTCTTTTATTAATTAAAACATTCTTTCTTCATAAATTTAAATTCCTTTGCTAGTATTCCAAAACACCATATTTAATATTTTTTAAATGTTAAATATCTATATGTGGATCACAGTATGTGTGATCATCACAATATATATGTTAATTCTAATATTTTCACGGATAAAAGATGTCATATTATTATTACTATTTGTGGGATATTCTGTGTAGTGAAGAAGCTAAATGCTGACATTTCAGTACAATATCAAGTACCTTTCTCAGAGTGTTCTCTTTCTCAAATCATAAGAATGCATGTGAGATTTAAAATTGTTTTTATCGTTTTCTTTCTCTTCATATTTAAATTCTATTGGTTGAGAAGTTTTAAAATTTATTTTCTCTTCCAATAGCTTCTTCCAAATGTTGTTAATCTTCTTTAATTCACACCTTTCATTTATGCTCTTGGGCCTTTTAAAAATCTCTATAGCTTCTCTTAGCAATCTCTGGTCATATTGTTCAATTTTTGCTAAAATATCTGTCTCTTCAAAATTGATATCATGATTTGTTAATTTTATATGGGAATAAATAGCTGATGAATTGGATTTTTCTCTGACTGCTAGAATGTGTTCTTCCTTTCTAATATTTATTCTATGATTAGTCTGTCCAATATATGTGTGTGGACAAACCCTACATGAAATTTCATATACGCCATGACACTCCAAAGCAATTTTATCTTTAGGAAGTGGAAATATTTCACTATTTTTTTATAAGTAGTATAAATTGTGTGAATATTATTATTTTTTAAAATGTTACCAATTCTATCAGTTACTCCTTTTACATATGGCAAAATTGTCTTAATTTTTGATGTATCAAAATCTTTTTTCTTTTTATATGTATAAGCCCTATTAATAATGTTGTAATTAAAACCGTTATGAAGAAGCATTTTATTAGTAGCAAAAAGGTCCCAGTGAAAATGGTGATCATCAGAAAGTCTCTTTGTTCTATCCAATAATGTCTTTGCCACTGAAAATAGCTGTGCAGGATGGTGATGAGAAGAAAAATGCAGATATCTTCCAGTGTATGTTGGTTTTTTATATATACCATGGGATAAAGAACCATCTTCCCTTCTTTCAATCAAAACATCTAAAAAAGGTAATTGATTACATTTTCTATTTCCATAGTAAATTTAATATTGTTGTGAAAAGAGTTTAAAAAATTAAAAAAGTCATCAAGAGCATGCTTACCATGAGGCCAAATAACAAAGGTGAAATATTTCCACTTTCTAAAGATAAAATTGCTTTGGAGTGTCATGGCATATATGAAATTCCATTTAGGATCTGTCCACATACCTATATTGGACAGACTAATCGTAGAATAAATATTAGAAATGAAGAACACATTCTGGCAGTCAGAGAAAAATCCAATTTATCAGCTATTTATTCCCATATAAAATTAACAAATCATGATATCAATTTTGAAAAGACAAATATTTTAGCAAAAATTGAACAATATGACCAGAGATTGTTAAGAGAAGCTATAGAGATTTTTAAAAGGCCCAAGAGCATAAATGAAAGGTGTGATTTAAAGAAGATTAGCAACATTTGGAAGAAGCTATTGGAAGAGAAAATAAATTTTAAAACTTCTCAACCAATAGAATTTAAATATGAGGAGAAAGAAAATGATAAAAACGATTTTAAATCTCACATGCATTCTTATGATTTGAAAAAGAGAACGCTCTGAAGAAGGTACTTGATATTGTACTGAAATGTCAGCATTTAGCTTTTTCACTACACAGAATATTCCACAAATAGTAATAATAATATGATATATATATATATATAAATTATAAGTTTTTGGGTTGTACTGTGTATTATTTTCCATTAAACACCGATATTTCGATGGTCTAGGTGACGCCATTATCAAGGTTAACTTTTGAAAAAACAATCTCATTAGATCTCAAAAAATAATGTGACTCAGTGCGGGATGAGAAGTGAAATTCAACTTGAAGTAGTGCTGCCTTCACAATATGAGGCTTATCAAAATGTTTATTTCCCTCAGTTTTTTCACCTATTCATTTCAAGTTAATATTAGATAAAATGAGAGGTTTCCACATAGCTGGAATACGTTGTGCTTCATCAGCCCTATTTAAACCAGTAGGTCTGTTTAATATTCCAATTGACTTTCTCATGGTTCTTAAATCATATCATTCCAAATTTGCAAGTATTTTTGTATTGTCAAAATCAGGTTTGTGACCAATTTCTAAAAAATGGGAAGTAAAAACTGATGTACCAATTTTTTGATTAAAAGCATTTCTATGTTCCTTAATTCTGACATTTATTTATCTATTAGAATGACCCACATAGCTTCTTGAGCACTGTAAACATGGAATTTCATAAACTTCTTGGTGTTCCAAAAATATTCTGTCTTTAGGTTTATATAAAAAATCACCAATTTTTTTTCCAGTAGAAAAAGTAGTCTTTATATTAAAACAAGATAGTCTTCTACTGATTTTATCAGTAACTCCTTTAATGTAAGGTAAAATTACTCTATTAAAAGAGGAATTGTCAATTCTATCCTCTTTTTTCTTTTTAGTATTAATGTTATGTAAAGCCTTACTATGATGCTTTTATTATAATTATTAAAAAGCAGAATATTTTTTGTAAGTTCTATTTCTTGAGAAAGATATTCTTTATCAGATAAATTCTAAGCTCTAGTGAAAAGATTTTTTGGTATAGAATAAATTGTGCAGGATGATGATGAGAATTAAAATTAAGATATCTGTTTGTATGGATGGATTTTCTGTAAACTGATATTGACAATGTTTCATCACATTTTCTTGCAATTAAAACATCTAGAAAAGAAAGTGATCTGTTATTTTCCACTTCCATAATAAATTTAATATTTGGACGCCAATTATTTATAAAAACAAGAAAAGAATTTAAAGAATCAATGCCATGAGGCCATATGACAAATGCATCATCCACATATCTAAGCCAAATAGAAGGTTTTTTAGTAGCTGCACATAATTCTTGACTTTCAAAATTATCCATGAAAAGATCAGCAATTACAGGTGACAGTGGAGATTTCATAGAAAGTTCTTTAATTTGTTTAAACTTTTGAGAATTATAAACAAAAAATGTGTTTTCAAGGCAATGCTTTGCTAATGGATAATAAAATCAGGTAAATCATTGTACTGAGCTATTATACTTAATCCTTCTTTAACAGGAATATTAGTAAACATAGAAGAAAAAAAAATTAAAAAAAATTTTTTTGATTTCTTTTATTCATGATATTAGAAGGAAGTTAAACTATATTATTGTTTTTACTGAGAGACGACAATGTTAAGCAATATTATACATCCCATTCTTTGGTCTATTTTAGATCTATTAAAGATTCGGAATTTAAAACTTTGAAACAAAAAGAAATTTGCTTTATTAATAAGTAGAAAGGAAAAACAATTCACATGTAAAAAAATTATCCCATCGTAAACTTTCTTCTGATGAAATTTCTTTGTTGGAAAAAGGTTTTATTTATGCATTGGCTCCTACACATGTTCCAGTTGAAAATATTATATGCAATATAGAATCTTCCTTAAAAATATAGACTTACATACAGCTGATCTTATTAGGTTTGAAGTTTGTGATGTCTTAAAAAATATGAAACCACCAAAAAATAGTTTATCTAAAGAAGAATTTATTGCACTTAAAAATTTAAAAAAAGATGATTCTATTGTTGTTATTCCAGCAGATAAGGATAATTCGACTGTTGTTGTTAATCATTCGGATTATAATAATAAAATTGTAGATTTATTAAATGATGGAACTTATAAAAAGATTATTAGAGAGCCTCTGACATATTTAGAGAAAAAGACAAAATGTCTTATCAAACGTTCTAGTATAGATGAAGATATAAAAATTAAAATTTCTCCAAGAGAAGAGTCTTCATTATATTCTAAATATTATGGTTTTGCCTAAAATTCATAAACCTGAGATACCATTGCGACATATTGTGTGTGCTATAGGCTCTCCCACACATGCTTTGGCTCGATATTTAGCCCAATGCTTAGAGCCATTGACAGAGAAGATTCCATAAAGAATTAAAAATTCAAATCATTTTATTTCAATAATTAAAAACTTAAAACTAACTGGAACTGGTTTATTGGTTAGTTTTGATGTTTCTTCTATGTTTACTAATATTCCTGTTGAAGAAGAATTAAGTATAATAGCTCACTATAATGATTTACCTGATTTTATTATTCCATTAGCAAAGCATTGCCTTGAAAACACATTTTTTGTTTATAATTCTCAAAAGTTTAAACAAATTAAAGGACTTTTTATGAGATATCCACTGTCATCTGTAATTGCTGATCTTTTCATGGATAATTTTGAAAGTCAAGGATTATGTACAGCTATTAAAAAACCTTCTATCAGGCTTAGATATGTGGATGATACTTTTGTCATATGGCCTCATGGCATTGATGCCTTAAATTCTTTTCTTGTTTTTATAAATAATTGGCATCCAAATATTAAATTTACTATGGAAGTGGAAAATAACAGATCACTTTTTTTTCTAGATGTTACGATAGAATGATAGCCTGTTAAGCTAATTGCGCAGACGCTGTGAGAATGTTATTAATAAATGAATACCTTCGAACAACCACATGATATAGTATTTATATAAGAGTAAAAAGGAATCCTCTTACCCTTACGACTCAAATGTTTATATATGAGCAAATCTAAAGTAGTTGTAACGAAGGCGTGACTACATAATAGTCACTTTAAATTACTATATAATGTCTGTATGAATGACGCCGATGAAATTTTCTAGAATTTACTAAATGCCACTCTAAACAAAACTAAATCATTCACATGAATAAGCATTTATTTTATAACGTCTTGCATGTGATTATAATTACGATAGAATGACAGCCTGTTAAGCTAATTGCGCAGACGCTGTGAGAATGTTATTAATAAATGAATACCTTCAAACAACCACATGATATAGTGTTTATATAAGAGTAAAAAGGAATCCTCTTACCCTTACGACTCAAATGTTTATATATGAGCAAATCTAAAGTAGTTGTAACGAAGGCGTGACTACATAATAGTCACTTTAAATTACTATATATAATGTCTGTATGAATGACGCTGATGAAATTTTCTAGAATTTACTAAACGCCACTCTAAATGAAACTAAATCATATACATGATTCATACAGACATTATATATAGTAATTTAAAGTGACTATTATGTAGTCACGCCTTCGTTACAACTACTTTAGATTTGCTCATATATAAACATTTGAGTCGTAAGGGTAAGAGGATTCCTTTTTACTCTTATATAAATACTATATCATGTGGTTGTTCGAAGGTATTCATTTATTAATAACATTCTCACAGCGTCTGCACAATTAGCTTAACAGGCTGTCATTCTATTGTAATTATAATCGCACGCAAGACGTTATAAAATAAATGCTTTTTCTAGATGTTTTAATTGCAAGAAAATGTGATGAAACATTGTCAATATCAGTTTACAGAAAATCCAGTCACACAAACAGATATCTTAATTTTAATTGTCATTATCATCCTGCACAAATTTTTTCTGTAGCAAAAAATCTTTTCACTAGAGCTTATAATTCATCTGATAAAGAATATCTTTTTTAAGAAATAGAACTTATAAAAATATTCTGCTTTTTAATAATTATAATAAAAACATCATACGTAAGGCTTTACATAATATTAATACTAAAAAGAAAAAAGAGGATAGAATTGACAATTCCTCTTTTAATAGAGTAATTTTACCTTACATTAAAGGAGTTACTGATAAAATCAGTAGAAGACTATCTTGTTTTAATATAAAGACTACTTTTTCTACTGGAAAAAAAATTGGTGATTTTTTATATAAACCTAAAGACAGAATATTTTTGGAACACCAAGGAGTTTATGAAATTCCATGCTTACAGTGCTCAAAAAGCTACGTGAGCTATTCTAATAGATGAAAAAATGTCAGAATTAAGGAACATAGAAATGCTTTTAATCAAAACATTAGTACATCAGTTTTTACTTCCCATTTTTTAGAAATTGGTCACAAACCTGAGTTTGACAATACAAAAATACTTGCAAATTTGGAACAATATGATTTAAGAACCATGAGAGAGTCAATTGAAATATTAAAGAAACCTACTGGTTTAAATAGAGCTGATGAAGCACAACATATTCCATCTATGTGGAAACCTCTCATTTTATCTAATATTAACTTGAAATTAATAGGACTGAGGGAAATAAACATTTTGATAAGCCACATATTGTGAATGCTGCACTACTTCAAGTTGAATCTCACTTCTCATCGCATACTGAGTCACATTATTATTTGATATCTAATGAGATTGTTTTTTCAAAAGTTAACCTTGATAATGGCGGTTTCTAGTCCATCAAAATATCAGTGTTTAATGGAAAATAATACACGGTACAACCCAAAAACTTATAATTTATTTACATCATACAATCGTGAAATATTAAATAAAAATATGTAATATATAAGGAGCCTGCTAATAGCTGTAAACAAATTTATTTATTTTATTTTTTATGATAAATGCTAGAAGAAAAAATATCTGAAGCCTTTATCTATGGTGGTCCCCACCCCCAGACTGGTTTCAAGCTATGGCTCTTGGCAGTGAGAAGCTAAGACATTAGATTTAAAATATTAACTCAAGACAAGCATTTATCTAATTCTTAAATATTAAGAAAAAAGATCTAAATCTTTAGACACCTACATGTCTTCAAATTCAACTCTTTAACTAAAGAAAATATATGGGCCTGAACTAAATTCAGTGATCCCATATATTAGTAGGCTTAGTAATTTAATATAGACAAATCTAATAGCAAAATTATACCATTAGTAAAAATCAGCCACATGTCACATGACTTATATAGCTTGCATTACCAATAGCTCTAAACAAGCTTATTTATTTTGTTTTTATGATAAATGCTACAAGTGAAAATACCTGAAGCCTTTATCTATGATGGTTTCCATCTCCAGACCAGTTTTGAGCTATGGCTCTCATCAGTGAGAAACTAGGATTAACTCAAGCCAATGGCTTGAGTTAATATTTTGAAGCTAATGTTCTAGCTCCTCACTGATGAGAGCCATAGCTCGAAAACAGTCTGGGGATGGGGACCAGCATAGATAAAGGCTTCAGGTATTTTCACTTGTAGCATTTATCATAAAAAATAAAATAAATAAGCTTGTTTAGAGCTGTAAGCAGACTCTTTATATATATATACTTTTTATTTATTTTTTATTATTATTTTATCCTTATTAATTTTTTTAAATATTTAACTCTAACATTATATATTCATATTTTTATATTTTACATTTTTATTATTATTCATTATAATAACATTCTATATGTATAATTTTTTTAACCTATTATATTATTTTTTAATATATTTTATATCTACCTTCTATAATTCAATACTAGCACTATAAATGAATAAACACAAAGCTAATATTTAATATTTTATTAAACTATGGGCTGAGTGCTTTCAAGAGTCACAGCTCTCATAATCATTTTTGATTCTGAACTGCTATCTAGTCAAATGTTTACATTTTACAGTTATATTTAGTAGCTATTTAAATATATTAAAGAATGTAAATATAATAAAGAACTTAAATATAATAAAGAATGTAAATATAATAAAGAATGTAGATGATACGAATATTATATTGATTTGGCAATGCAATAAGAAAGATAAAGTGAAAAATATGTATCTACAGATATTTCAGATTAAAAGAAAAAAATAATACAAATCTAGTCAAAGAATACTACAATAAGTATTTTCAATAGCAGGCACTGAATTATACTATTATTAAAAACATTGCAATAAAATAGGAAACAGGAAATACATCTCACTAAAGGTTAGAGCACTAATGGACATGTGGCTATGAAAATGTCTGATGCGGTGATTTTTTTATCTGTTTATTTTATTGCCTATAATTTGTCTTAAAAATATTAAAATTTCTTGCATTATTATTGTAAAGATAAGTGCACTATAATGCATATATTATAAATGTTAGATCTTATTTTTCCAAAGCAAACATTTGAAAAAGTCTTTATAATTGAATTTATAGTGGGATTCTTTTTCTGATAAATTTTTGCAACATATGATTGGGTGTATTGTACACTCAAAGAATATATGTTTTTGGTTCTTTTTAACTCACATATAGTGTCAATGTTAAGTAGGTTTCTCTTATATTTCAAGAAATATGATGTTACATGCATGTCAATAGCTGGATCAACAAAGTTACAATCGTGATTAACACGAAAGTGTTCAAATCCTGCATGCCTTAAGTTATCACTTCCATATGCCTTCCAACATCTGCATAAATTGTAGATCCATCTGCAACATTTTATTTTAGCACAACCATAAGAATAGCTGCTGTTCTACTTGGAAATAATTACAATGAAGCACTCACTGATTTCTCTGAACAAGCCACTGAATAACCACTGTTGTGGAAGATTGATTTTATACTTGGTAAAAATAGTTTTGTCAATATCAGCAATTCTAATAGGCCTCCAATTTTGCATGACAGTTAAGGTAAAAGGCTAGATATACACCCTTCCCTCAGGTAGTTGTTCCAGTCTATGACAGTATGGTTGGACAAATCCAACTGATCTTTATCCTATTCAATGGACATTAAATCTCTACTCCAGTTGTAAATAAATCTGAGTGCAGTCAGAAATAAAATTTTAGTGTATCTAAACTATATTCATTAAAAATGGATATTTTGTTAAATAAAATTTCTCATTGCATTGATATTGTGGTGTTGTTAGCATGTAAGATATCATATTGTGACCATTAACACATACTTTTTGGAAGGGCAGGATTCTGTACTTCTGGAAATACTCCAATGATCAGTATGGAATTTTTGCAAAAATACTACAGACAAAAAAAACAACAACTCTGTATTAAAACAAAGTAAGACAATGTTCATAGCATCATGTTACTTCCACATTATAAGTTTTAAAAAAAATGTAATAAAGCTTTTTAATGGGAAAAAAAAAGAAATATAATGTTATAAAACATTTATTGACAGGAGAAATGCTTTCTATTTATTGACCTGTGCGAAAGTTTGCTTTTTTTTCATCTAATTCATGTATTTAAAAACACTATCAATAATATATTTGATATCTTTATACAAAGTAAATTCTGAATTTTTAAAATGAACCAAGGACATGGTTGAAAGGTTTAGGACAGTGACACGTGGGTGGGGAGGAAAATCAACAAATATTTTTAAAAATGCACTTAAAAATAAAAAAGTTGGTCGATATTTGGAAAAAAAATGTCTGAAATAAACCATATTTCTGGTCAATGGATGACAATGATAAACGTATATATATATATATAATTTGTGCAGATATAAAAAATTGAAAATCGTTTTCAATCACATTTAGGTATTATTTTTCCTTTTCATATCCTAAAAATATTTCGGATGAACCTTTTTTTTTTTTAATGATTATAGGTATTGATTTTTATGTCATAAAAATTAATTTTTTCCACTTCATTTTGCCAAATTCTAAACTGTAATTGGAATCGATCTAATCGATTAGACGAATTATTATATTTTTGAAGAAAGTATTTGAAAATTGATTACAAAAGATTTTATGCCATTTTTTAAAATACTAAATGGATATAATATTCTAGTTTTAAAGTTTAATAATTTTTAGGTTTTTCGAAATTGAATTATGATTTAGTTAAAGATAATATCTCAAATTTTACAGTTGAATTGTCGCAGGTGTTAAAATTTTATTAATATTAATTTCCTTATTGATTCCTTTTTAAATGTAAGATTTTCGTTAGAGATGTGTGAATGAAAAAAAAAGTTATGCTTTAAAAAGCATAGAGTATGAGATCCTATCATTGAAATAATAATAAAATATTGTTTTCATCATTACCAGAAAATTATTTTTATGATAATACTTTGTTTAACAGCAAGAAAAATAATTCAAACATAATAAGTGAAACTTTTTTAATTATATATATATATATATATATATATATTATAACGGATGGAACGATGACCACTAGCCCAAAAGTTGATGACGCCAGATATAACTGATGGAAACGATTCACTTGGGTATATAGATCAGATTCAACAATCAGCTGGTTCGATCAGAATGTATGACCAACTTACACAAAGTATTTATGGGATGATACACCTATCTATTGAGCCCCAAACATTGCCGGTGCCAGATATAACGGACGAAACAATTCCCAACTAATCCCAAACATTGCTAACACCAGTATAATGGGGCAGTACTCTTCATCAACAGTCATAAATTAACCAAGCCCAATGATGGTACACCAGATGTAATGGCTGGTCAACTAACTTGCAGACTGTACTACTATGCAGATGTAGCATTATGGTGTGGGGATAAGTTAATATTCTCTAATTTATTACCCCTAATGAAACAATCTGCAGAGAGCTACCAGGTTTAGAAGGGTAAAATTTTGCATCCAACTATGTTCAGACTGTGGGTCATCTGATAGAGTGCTAATGAGAACCCAATGAAATGCTTAACCAATGATTGCATACCCTTTAATTGACTAACTCTATTTCTATTTAATAATATTAAATGCAATTTAGGTTAGTTCATCCACTTTCCCCCTTTTAAATTGCGTTATGCCCTAATATTCAAACCCAGAGAGAATATTGCTTTTGACTTCTTTAGCAGGTATGAACAGATACACACAGCAACACCTGCACCTATATATAGGTTACAACTAGCATCTATTATATTTGGTTTATTTTCAAGCTTTTATATGATAAGAAAAATAGATGTGTATGCATGCCTAATTGTTTATAGACTGTGGAATGTCAGGACAACTCAGTAAACCAGAGACCGGAATAATACAAACTCTCAAACATTTATTAACAATAATAAATATCAAGTATAACAACCATAATAATGATAAAAATATATAAAAAATAATAATAATTATATGTACATGTGTCACATGTGAACCTCTACCATTTTACTAATTAATGATTATTATAATCCAACCCTTATACCCCATGGTAGAAATCCACCTATGTCACTCATTCTCTACAAATTATAAATATATATAAAAAAAAAAACTTTAGTTATTTAATATCATTGAGATGCTGGCTAGCTAAATTATATATTTGCAGATGTTAACAACCTATTTAACAAGTTTCCCCAATTTATATATATGATAGAGACAGATACTAGTTGATTAGTCAAACATACTGGAAAATATACGTACATGGTTAATCACAAAATAAAACATATAATATGTATTCTGTATAAGTGTTGTAATTTAACCTATGAAAATAAATTTAGAAAATCTTACCTCAATATTTATGTGGATAACCTGATGTGAAGGTGGGTGAACCTAAATTTTATTTACAATGAAAATATAAAAATCTCAAAATGAATAATCCCCCCTTTCCTTCTTTGCTAATTCTGAAAAATGAGGCTTCAGCATCAGAGTGTGAAAATACAACAAATAACAAGACTTAAAAAAATTTACAATATTGATTCTTTGATTAAAAATTGTAATTGGAACAAAGTTCATTAAAATCATCATAATAGAAGTAGTAGTAGTTGATATTTAGGCAAGTTGTTCTTCAAAGCAGTTTCACTTAGTAAATTATTTTCCTTAGCAAGGATAGATAGATACAATGGTGTCTCCTGTAGTTGTGTTTAATGGCAAACACCTTGATCCTCATTTGATTCACCATAAAGTATTCCAATCCTTGTTTACTTTGGACTGCAGGCATTTTCTTGTTGATTTACAATAAAGTAGAAAAATATATGTATATAGATATAGAGGTTTAATGCAGCTGGTAGGAAATACCATGATGCACAATAGCATGTTTTGCTCTAGCTCATCTTCATATTAAAGTACAATTTAATAATTATTTGTAATCATAAATTTATATCAGATAATATAGAAGCAATATATATATATATATTATTTCATTTTTCTTTCTTTTCCAATTTTCAGCAGATTAATTTTCGTTATTCTTTTTGAAAAAATTTAAAATAGTAAAAAAAATATTCCAACAACTTTTAAAACACGATTTAATTATTTAAGAATTTATCATTTATTCTTACTTCTTATTTCATTTTCTTTCCTCTGAATTTGCTAAACTTTTAGTCACAGCATTTGACTTTTAAAATGTTTATAATTTAACTAAAACAAAAAGTAAAACTCCATTTTAGCGTTCTAAATTTTAATTTTAATTGCTGTCTTTTGTTACCGGTGCTATAACAATAAGAAGAACGATTTGTAAACTGTCTTTTTTTGTTTTTATACATTTCATGTGCAAAGATTTCCAGGAATGCTAAGATTTTTAACTGTCTATTGTTTAAATTCCTTTTAGATTTTTATATGTATTGCTTAAATACATTTCATTTAATACAAATAAATAAAAAATCAGTTTTATTTTCACACACATGTGTCACCCAATTAACTTCAGGCTATCCTTAATTCATTTAACTATAAATTAATATTCAATTTTAAATTAAAAAAAATATATATATATACATTACAGTTTATTTAATCAAATAGTTTATATATATATATACAATATTACTTTCTAAAATATTGATCGTATTTTATTTTATAATAAAATAATCTATTGTGCATTATATGTATATATGTAATAAATAATAAACAAATAATCTTCCCATTATTAATATAAATTCCAAATGGATTGAGTTCAATAGCTAGGCTTGATCTTTTTAGGAATGTGTGCATTGTAAGCTACCCTTTACAATATATAGATATATATTTCTTAGTGATGAACTATTATATATATATATATATATATATATATATATAATAGTTCATCACTAAGAAATTATGTAATCCTGTTGCAGCACCATAATGATAACCTAACTCTTACTACCACTGTTATAAATTATGCAGAATAATATATATTCGAATATTATATATCATCATGTCTATATATGGTTGATAGATTGATGTCATATCTCTCAATGACAACCTATCTATCATTCCAACTGTTATAAATCATGTAGAGTAATATATATATATATATTCGAATATTACATTTCATCATATCTATATATGGGTGATGGATTGATGTTTTGTCTTGCAAGTCATATGATAACATCAGTTTCAGATAAAATACCATAGGATTGGAAATCTTTTAGTCATGTTGTGCAAAATGTTACAATGTTATATCACCATGGTGACATAATTTTACCAATCTTCTTATATATAGTATAAAAATTTGTCTACTTATAATGGCTTCAAAATTGTATATTATAGACTGTTGAAGGTCATCATAACCAGATCTTATATTATTGGTTATTAAATATTTTAAAATACATAGGATTACATGTGAAAATTATGTTTTGTTAAATAATAATGCAATCAAAACACATGCTTAAAATTTTCTTTGGCATGAAGAAAATTTGTCCTGACGGTGCTTAAAAAATGTGTACTGTTTTCAAAATTTCTAACTAATGTATAGTAATTCAGAATAGGCAAAATGCCTTTGACTTCAATGGTTTAATTTAAAAAGTTTTTATTAATGAACTCTAACGAAATAAAACAAGTATTTTTATAGCATTCATCCAAAATGTTTCAAAGAACCCATTTTTGTGATATAAAAAATCAACATAAATAGGAATTTTTTCATATAATCATCTTTTCTTTAAACTGTGAAGATTACTTTTTTTTTATTATCAGAAATTTGTTTTAATTACACAATAGACATTTAAAAGGAAAAAAAAACCAATGACTTAACTTTTTTGAGAGTTGAAAGATATTATCATGTCTCATGTACAATTTGTGGATTTCCTTAATGCACTGGACTTCATTCACACATTAAACCTGACTATCACTAAATATAAACTTTTTTTTTTCAAGTAAATTACTAAAACTTAAAATATATTATTATATAATTCTTAATATAAGTTTTTCAAATGAATTAATCGATATATTTTGCCTGAATGTAAATTTACTCTCAACACACAGTAGCAACAAAAGTATCAATGGTCACTTGAGCATCAAAATAAAATTTTAGGCAAAATTAATTATCCCTGGGGAAAAATATATTTACATCCCACTTAACTTTTATCTTTATTGAAAATGGCAAAGATCAAGTGTACAAAATGATAAGTAAATTAAACTGAATCATGGTTTCTATTTACATGTGAGTTGTGCATGCAAAATGTAGGTGATGGCACAAATGCATGCATTTTAATTAAAATATAATTTTTTACTATTTCAATTCATTCAGAGTGCCACTAATAATCATTCTGTGTGCCATGTTTAGCATGGTTCTTCTAGGTTGCTGACCCCTGCCATCTAATAATGATTCAATTGTTGGTATGTTGATATGAATTTTCTTTTTATGATTTTTTGCACTTTAATTGGGCAATGTTACATATTTTTAAATATATGTTGATATATACTTTGGATATATTATTGCACACTGTATATTTAATAAATGTACACAAACTTATATAAAACTTCAAAATATTAATGATAATTATAAATATTCATAATAATTATTTGGCTTGCTCATATATGCATTAAATAAAAAAACACTTGCAGATTTATAGATTTAAATCAGTTGTATGAGATAGTGTGAATAGTTGAAGGGTGCTTGAAAATCTGAGTTCAAATCCTCTATACTTAGATTTAAATACTAGAATTTTCAGTAATTTAGACAAATACCATTTCTAGAACTATAATTTTAGATAACAATACATGTTTTCAATAGGTATTTTGCATTATAATTGAAAAGACTTTATCTAAAAAATAAATATAGGATTTGTGTTGAATGTTTATTATTTAAGTGCATGCACACACACACACTCACACACACACACACATATATATATATATATCAAACTAATAATTTATTTTTTTAAGGGACTAGAGAAAATTAATGATAGATATAAAAAATTGATAAAACTGGTAAACTATTACAATTATAGATAAAAACAAAGTAATAATTATTAATGAAATCAAATATATTTCACATTTTATACTTCAAAACATTTAGTTAATAGTAATTATAGTGATTAAATACAAGTGCAGTTTTCCCCTAAAATTTTTTTTTTTTTCCATAACTAATTTATCTGGGGAAAAAAAGAATGGTTGTGATTGGATTATTTTATTCTGATTCTGAGTAAACTTCATTTAAGTAGTTTTTAATTATAGACATATTTTATGTTTCTAAACAAAATTCTAAATATAAACAAAACAAATTAAAATAAATTTATAAACAATAAAATTTTAAAAGTATATTTAAAAATTTATTAGTAATATTTCTATGCCATTTCAGATTAAAAAGAAACTACCTACCCACAAAAATATTGTATCAAAATTATGATTTATGAATAATTGGTGAGATAAAATGATAATTTGAAAAAATATTAGAGCTATAACAATAAAATGTATTTCTATGAGCCTGATTTAGAGAACAAAAAAAGTAGATGTTGAATGCAGAAAATGATACATGAATACTAGATTTAGAGTTTGCTGTATATATATATATATATATATATATATATATATATATATATATATATATATATATATATATATATATATATATATATATGTCCAGGCAGACCTATTGTAGCTAGTATTGGTAGTCCTACAGAAAATATTCCAGCATGTGTTGATAATATTATTAAATTTATTCCACCATCATTTAATTCTTATGTTAAAGATACTACTCATTTTCTTTGTGTGTTAGAAAATATTAAATCTGAATTACCAGTTGATTGTTTTTTGGTTACTTTGGATATTGTATCATTATACACAAATATACCTCATGATGATGGAGTTGAGGCTATTAAATGTGCTTTACAAGATAGAGAGTATGATCATGGACTTATTACTACTATGGTTGAATTAATATACAGTATTTGGCTTTAAAAAATATTTTTTTTACTTTTGATTCTAGATACTATTTACAGAAATAAGGTACTGCAATGGGTACAAAGATGGCACCAAGTTATGCGAATATTTTTATGTCAAAACTAGAGTCCTCTATACTTGATAATGCTAAGCTGAAACCTCACATTTGGCTTAGATATATAGATGACATTTTCATGATATGGCCACATAGTGAAGGTGAACTTCATAATTTTTTAAGTTATTTAAATAATTTTAATAAACATATTAATTTCACAATGAAATTTTCAAAATCAATTGCTCATTTTCTTGATGTTGAAGTTATTTACACTAATAGAGTTCTTACTACTACTGTATATAGGAAACCAACTGATAATAAACACTATCTACATTTTTATAGTAACCATCCTAAACATTTAAAGGCTAATATTCCTTATAGTCAATTTTTAAGGATGAAGAGGATTTGTAATGATGAGAAATTTCTTCAACAAAATAATAGTATTTTATATAATAGATTGCTCAATATGAGGTATCCTAAGATATTGTTGGATAATGCAGTAAGGAGATCTTCTTTAATTGATAGAAAGAAACTTCTTTCATCTGAAAAGAGTAAAAAACAATTAGATGTTCCACCATTGGTTCTTACTTTTAATAGAGATTTACCTAATATTAACTGGATATTGGCGAAACATTTTAACATATAACAGTCCACAGATTATTTAAAATCTTTTTTCTGATCCACCTAAGGTTGTATATCGAAAACATAGATCACTTAGAGATATACTTGTCAAAACAAATTTTATTAGTAGTTCTGTACAAGAAAAAGGATGTTCTCCATGTGAGGATAAAAGATGTTTTACATGTAAACATACTGTTGTGACAAAAGTGGTCTTTAGTACTAAGAATCATAATTTTAAATGGTATATTCCTAATTATGTTACATGTAAAAGTGTTAATTTGATATATTTGATAGAGTGTAGTAGATGTTTAAACCAGTGTATAGGTGAGTCAGCAAATAGTTTACATGTCAGAATGACTAATCATAGATTTGACATTTTGCATAAGAATAAAGATAGACCGGTTACAAAACATTTTAACTTATTGAATCATTCAATTGATGATTTAAAAGTAGTGATTCTTCATGAAGGTTTTTCTTCTACAAGGGAGGGGAAACAAAAGGAGAGTTTTTTATTTTTAAATTCAAGACCTTAAAACCACATGGATTGAATTTGAACACTGGAACTATTACATCTCTGGGTTACCTGGTCTCCTAAATGATTTCTATATGTGAGTTTTTTATGTGAAAATTTTCTTTTGAGGTTTTTTATGTAAAGATTGGTTATATGGATGTTTAATATCTGTGTTTAATTGGTTTATAGATAAATAATTAGTTATTATAAATTATTATACTTTGCATTAACTATAATTTTTGATTAAAATGTATAAGTATTTTAATTTTTAATGAATATTAATGTGAGCACAGCTATTTTTTGTATGTGAGCATAGTCTAATTTTTCTATGTATGCACATATGTATATTTTAATTTTTAATTTTGGATTTTTTATTTTTATATTTATTTTAATTTAAATAGAATTTAAGCTTGATTAGGAGGGAATGTAGTTTTTTTTTTTTTTTTTGTTTTGTTTGAATTTTGTCATTGATTGGGTAGATATTCTGTGTTAGATTTTGTGACCAATCAGGGGGGGGGGGTTGTTAAATTTTTAATCTTTTACCAAATCTGTAATTTTTGATTATCGCCATTTTACTGTGTATTTTTTTTTCTTTCTGATGAAAACCAGTCCTCTGGTTGAAATATAATATTATTTATTGGATTTATAAGTCTTTTTTTGTTTATATATATATATATATATCACAATGATGGCATTACAAAACCATTATGTTGTCTTTCTGATATACTATTCTTTAAAATGAAATATATTCAATTTATAGACAACTAAATACTTAAAATATATAAATAATAAATTTATTAATATCTAATCGATTTTCATTCAAAAAATGAACCTTATCAAGATATTATAACAATTGAAAAAATTCACGTGATTTACATATCATATACAGGTCAAACTTAACAATAAAGATGTTTTTAAATTTTCCAATTTTTATTTAATGACCATTTTCCACCTAACTTAACCGACCCTTGTACTAAATTCATACATTTCTCTTTATTTTCATGTATATACAATGTTTCATATACTTTTCTTTCTTTATAATTTTTACAATATTTGATGACTTCAATACTTTCTTCACAATTCATAATGTGTCCTGTTTCTAAAAAATGGCAAAATGGACCTGATTTAATATCTTTTCTATTTATAGCTCTGTCATGCTCTTTACCCCTTTCTATTTTACTTTTTGCTGACTGACCTATGTATATCATCTTGCATATTTTACAAATAATTTTATATACTATTCCTATCCTATCATTCTTATCATTCCTTATTTTAGAATTACTTACTAGTTTTTTTAAAGATTTACTATTTTTCCATCCAATACCTATATTAAGATTTATTTTTTCTTTTCTATCATTTAGAATTTCATATACATCCTTAGAATATGGAATAGAAATCCATTTCTTATTTTTTCTTTCAATTTTATTGCTAACTTTTTTATACCTATTTTTATTTATTAAAATATTTTTTACAATTTTACTATTATATCCATATTCAATGTATTCATCTTGGATTTTCAATTTTTGCTCCATTGCATCTTTATCATTTAATGTAAGCCTATCATTTTTTTCTTTTAACCCTATTAGTACCCCCATTTTTTGACACCAAGGTTGATAAGATTCTGGATGTATCATTCCTCTAACATTTTTATTTTTTATGTAGTGCTTTATATTAATCATTCCATTTTCATCCTTTTTTATTAATAAATCTAAATATTTTATTCCTTCTTCATTATTTTCTATAGTAAATTTAATATTAAACATATTTTTATTAAGCTCATTAAAAGCTTTCATTATGCTTCTTCCATTTCCTACAACTAAAATATCATCCACATACCTAAAATACTTTATAATTTCTCCATTTTCGATATACTTATCAATTATTTTCTGCTCAATCCAATCAACCATAGTTGATGCCATAATTCCACTTATTGAACAGCCCATTATCCATCCTTTATCAATACTCCAAAATTCATTATTATATTTAACATATAAAGTCTCATTAATCATGATTAAAACCTCTTCTATTATTTGTATCCATTCTTTTGAAATTATCTTCTCATCTTTGACTTTTCTAACTACAATGTTAATACTTTCTATCCTAGAAACACTTTGATACATTTTTTCTATATCAAATGATGCTACATTACCATTTCTATTTAATTTAACTGTATTCAAACTTTTTAGTACTTCCTCAGAATTTTTGACACAATACTTTCCATAACCCATACCATCCGCAAGTTTTCTATATATAAGATTACACATTTCTTTTAATATATAATCATTAAAATCCAATATTAATCGTACAGGCATATTTTCTTTATGAGTTTTTATATTTCCAAATACCATAGGATGTTCAAACGCAGTTGGATATAATAACTTATATTCATTATTATCAATCAACTTAGTTTCTCTCATTCTTTGTAATATTTTTATATATTTATATTTAATTAAAATACTTGGATTCTTTTCTATTTTTACAAAATCCTGTTTGATCAAGTCATTTTTAATTTTATCTTCATAGTCTTCTTTATTTAATATTACAAACCTAGATCCTTTATCTTCAATAGTAATAATTAAATTTTCTTTTTTAACTTTTTCAATAATTTCCTTAATTGTTTGTTTATCTTTCCATTCATTTTTACATACATGTCGAAATTTCTTATTAATTACATTATTAATTTTTGACTGCAAATTAATTTTTTCCATATCTTTAATATTTGCAGCTTCAATACTAACTACTGTCTTTTTATCCGTATCCATATCCTTAAATGGTATATACTTTGGTCCTTTTTCTAACATCCTCATTTGTTTATTTGAAAATTTACTTCTTGAAATATTTATTAATTTATTATAATTACTATCATTTCTATTATAATCAATTACAGTTTCTTCATTTTTTCTTATCCCATATATTCTTTTATTTTTATAAAATAACCAATTTCACTTGTTTTGATATTTCAACTTAAGTTTATTCTTAATGAAACCATTATGCTCTTCTAACCATTTTTTTTATAAAATAAAACATGTCCGATGATAAAACTCTTTTTATAGTTTCCTTATTTCTTTTATAAATTTTTATTAAGCTATTAATTTTCAAGTAGTTTTCTTTAACAAACCATTCCAATATTGTTCTTCGTAATTTATAAATTAATTTATCATTAGAAGTAATTTTCTTACTACAAATTTTTACACTGCACGATCTAGGAAAACGATTCTCTTGTTTACATTTATTTAAAAATGTTAACTGGCATTTTAATTCTTCAATTCTTCTACTATTATTCCATAAAGCTTTAAATAAATTAAAAGATAATTTATCTACTGAATTAAATAAAAAATTCCACCTATTTTTATTAGTGTCAAATCTGTTATAATAAAAACTTTTAAAACTTTCTATATAAATATTTCACAATGATGGCATTACAAAACCATTATGTTGTCTTTCTGATATACTATTCTTTAAAATGAAATATATTCAATTTATAGACAACTAAATACTTAAAATATATAAATAATAAATTTATTAATATCTAATCGATTTTCGTTCAAAAAATGAACCTTATCAAGATATTACAACAATCGAAAAAATTTTTTAATTTGCAGTCAAAAATTAATAATGTAATTAATAAGAAATTTCGACATGTATGTAAAAATGAATGGAAAGATAAACAAACAATTAAGGAAATTATTGAAAAAGTTAAAAAAGAAAATTTAATTATTACTATTGAAGATAAAGGATCTAGGTTTGTAATATTAAATAAAGAAGACTATGAAGATAAAATTAAAAATGACTTGGTCAAACAGGATTTTGTAAAAATAGAAAAGAATCCAAGTATTTTAATTAAATATAAATATATAAAAATATTACAAAGAATGAGAGAAACTAAGTTGATTGATAATAATGAATATAAGTTATTATATCCAACTGCGTTTGAACATCCTATGGTATTTGGAAATATAAAAACTCATAAAGAAAATATGCCTGTACGATTAATATTGGATTTTAATGATTATATATTAAAAGAAATGTGTAATCTTATATATAGAAAACTTGCGGATGGTATGGGTTATGGAAAGTATTGTGTGAAAAATTCTGAGGAAGTACTAAAAAGTTTGAATACAGTTAAATTAAATAGAAATGGTAATGTAGCATCATTTGATATAGAAAAAATGTATCAAAGTGTTTCTAGGATAGAAAGTATTAACATTGTAGTTAGAAAAGTCAAAGATGAGAAGATAATTTCAAAAGAATGGATACAAATAATAGAAGAGGTTTTAATCATGATTAATGAGACTTTATATGTTAAATATAATAATGAATTTTGGAGTATTGATAAAGGATGGATAATGGGCTGTTCAATAAGTGGAATTATGGCATCAACTATGGTTGATTGGATTGAGCAGAAAATAATTGATAAGTATATCGAAAATGGAGAAATTATAAAGTATTTTAGGTATGTGGATGATATTTTAGTTGTAGGAAATGGAAGAAGCATAATGAAAGCTTTTAATGAGCTTAATAAAAATATGTTTAATATTAAATTTACTATAGAAAATAATGAAGAAGGAATAAAATATTTAGATTTATTAATAAAAAAGGATGAAAATGGAATGATTAATATAAAGCACTACATAAAAAATAAAAATGTTAGAGGAATGATACATCCAGAATCTTATCAACCTTGGTGTCAAAAAATGGGGGTACTAATAGGGTTAAAAGAAAAAAATGATAGGCTTACATTAAATGATAAAGATGCAATGGAGCAAAAATTGAAAATCCAAGATGAATACATTGAATATGGATATAATAGTAAAATTGTAAAAAATATTTTAATAAATAAAAATAGGTATAAAAAAGTTAGCAATAAAATTGAAAGAAAAAATAAGAAATGGATTTCTATTCCATATTCTAAGGATGTATATGAAATTCTAAATGATAGAAAAGAAAAAATAAATCTTAATATAGGTATTGGATGGAAAAATAGTAAATCTTTAAAAAAACTAGTAAGTAATTCTAAAATAAGGAATGATAAGAATGATAGGATAGGAATAGTATATAAAATTATTTGTAAAATATGCAAGATGATATACATAGGTCAGTCAGCAAAAAGTAAAATAGAAAGGGGTAAAGAGCATGACAGAGCTATAAATAGAAAAGATATTAAATCAGGTCCATTTTGCCATTTTTTAGAAACAGGACACATTATGAATTGTGAAGAAAGTATTGAAGTCATCAAATATTGTAAAAATTATAAAGAAAGAAAAGTATATGAAACATTGTATATACATGAAAATAAAGAGAAATGTATGAATTTAGTACAAGGGTCGGTTAAGTTAGGTGGAAAATGGTCATTAAATAAAAATTGGAAAATTTAAAAACATCTTTATTGTTAAGTTTGACCTGTATATGATATGTAAATCATGTGAATTTTTTTTCAATTGTTGTAATATCTTGATAAGGTTCATTTTTTGAACGAAAATCGATTAGATATTAATAAATTTATTATTTATATATTTTAAGTATTTAGTTGTCTATAAATTGAATATATTTCATTTTAAAGAATATATATATATATATATATATATATATATATATATATATATATATATATATAATATATATTATGATTCGATGTCTGTATTTTTAAAAACAATATACGTAATTATATAACTGAATATTTGTAAATACAGTAACTTAATAATTAAAAAAATATTTTATCCACTTAGGAGCGCTTTCGATTATCCCAGTAATCTATTTCAACTAAAGCTTTGAAATGCTAACTTTCCCACAATTCCATGATTTTAACGTTTGCTGCTTGCCTGTTAATCAATTCATATTTATATTTGTTTATTAGCATAGCTTCTTTAATTTTTCTTTTGTTGTTATTTTTTTCAATTTGCAATATTTTTGCACGATTAAAATTGAAGTCAAAACCATAAATACATGATTTATTATGGTCGTAAAAAACAGATGCTGAAATATTATTATAAATAATAATATAATAATATTATGCAATTTTCTTTTAATTTCTGAACACGTTTTAATAATAGCAAGTGTTCTTTAGTTCTTTTTCCAATGTACATCTAGATTCATCTATATATCCATCACCACACCTACATATCCATTTATATATGACACAATTTTTATTTATAAATGAGGTTTTATCTTTGGAGTTATTTATTAATTTGTTTAATGTAGGAGATGTGTAAAATGCAACGTCACATATATCTTTATAAATTTTCCTTATGAACTTTACTTGATAATTTGAAATATATGGGATTGATATCCATATTTTTTTATTAGCAGGAGAATCAATATTATTATTAAGATTTTTATTTTTATATTTTATATTAAAATCTCTAATAACATTATATATGTGATTATAACTGTAGCCAACATTTAACAATTCACACTATTATTAAAACGTGTTCAGAAATTAAAAGAAAATTGCATAGTAAATAATATTTCAGCATCTGTTTTTTACGACCACAATAAATCATGTATTTACGGTTTTGACTTCAATTTTAACAGTGCAAAAATATTGCAAATTGAAAAAAATAACAACAAAAGAAAAATTAAAAAAAGCTATGCTAATAAACAAATATAAATATGAATTGATTAACAGGCAAGCAGCAAACATTAAAATCATGGAATTGTGGGAAAGTTAGCATTTCAAAGCTTTAGTTGAAATAGATTACTGGGATAATCGAACATGCTCCTAAGTGGATAAAATATTTTTTTAATTATTAAGTTACTGTATTTACAAATATTCAGTTATATAATTATATATATATTAACCCATAAACCGCCTTTTACGAGGCTTCTCGTCGACATCTGATGTCACTCTAACTCTGCTAGTTCTTATGCTAAAATATTCGTTTGACAGGTATTGATTAGGTTTTTAAAAGTTCTGTAAGATGGTGCCCTCTTCTGAATTATTTTACAAGTAAAAAATAAAAAAAACCACATTTTAAACTAAACAAAGAAAGAACCTTGTCAGTGATTCGCTGTCAGCCGACTCTCAGCCAAAAAAGACATTCTGATTGGCTGGAAAGAACAAAGAAACCGCCTGATCAAAGAAAATAAAGAAAAACGCTGAGATTTTCATTTCGAATGCAATTTAAGTATTAAAAAAATATAATTTGAGAAATTAAACTAGTTTTTTAAAAAATATACCAAAAAAACAAAATTATTTTTGAAAAATATTGAAGATTTTAGTAAAAATATTTAAGATTTAGCAAAAAGAAATCTTTACTTTTCCAGAACGTAAAATTGAAAAAAAGCGTTTGCGTCAGCACTTTTTTGTTTAGACATTCGCTTTATATTTGCCGAAATTGAATATATTTTATAATAAATAAATAGCAATTTATTTTTGAAAGAACTTTCGTTCTCTTTCATAACCCGAAAAATTAGTAATATACTTTTTATAAACGTATCTGAGTTGAATTTAATATTATAGGTGAATATGTTTTAACAATAGGTTTTGTCTTCAGTTTGTGAGTTGGCCAATTAAAAGATTTGATTTTTACCTCATACAACCAATAATATAATTAGCGGTTTAAGGGTTAAAAGATAATGTCTCATGACACTCAACAACATAGTGCTGTGTGTGTGTATATGTATATAAAGTTTGAAAAGAGAATTAGAAATGACGAACGTAGACAAAATTTTTTGTAGATATTTATTTAAAATATATACACTGGAATATTATTTTTATTATAAAATTTTATTAACTATTTTTATTGTATTAAGTAAAAACCTTTTCTTAAATTAAAGCTAATTAATTAGTTTTGATAAATGTAAAATATTTTAGAAAATAAATTGTTTTTAATAATGTACTTTGATTATAATTAATTCATAGTCTCCTTTTATTTGAAGAATTAAGAAAAAAAATTAGGTAAAAATTGGTTTTAATTAATTTGAATAGAAAAACAGTGAGATGTAAATAAATTATTATTTTTATATCAAGATAAAAATAACTTGCTTGCTTATCCTGTTGCCAAATTCCACTATAGACTATAACTAGTGATCTCAAATTAAAAACTATGAGTAAATTAGTAAGTTAATTACTCTACCGAAAATACTGTAGTATTATGTGTGTGAAAAGCCAGCTCCAAAAAAACATTTCCAGACTCCATATTGAGCAAGTACAAAACACAAAAGTAGGGGCCTTTTCTGTGAATTTATAGCCAGAGTTGAGGACAGCCAACACTTACCTGATGTTTTCTTATCATGGACATAAACACATAAAACAACTATATGCTATATATGTGCTGCTTTATACAATATAAATGGAAACAAAAATATAGAAGAAAGTCGTTTATATATTGTGAAATGTAATGCTAAAGAACAAACAAAAAAAATCTATTCCACATAAGTTATTTTACATAACCTGATTTTTTTAAAAAAGAAAAGTAAAATTTCTCATAATAATGGTACTAAAACATTTTTATAGCAATTCAATAATAAAAATGGATTTCATAAAGATTTTTTTTTTGTAAGTTGAGGGCAATAATTAAAAACAAAACAACTTTTGAATAGAAATAAAATATTGGAGGAAGAAATTAACAGCAGATTAAAAACATAACTCCTTCCCTGCATTTTAAAAAAATAAATAATATTTTAAGAATATTTACAGTCAACTCTGGTATAAAATAATAATAATTATGTAGAGACTTTCAAAAAGATAGAATAAGGTTTCTTTATTTAAACAAAGACAAAAATATTCATTTACAAATAAAGAGTGTTAAAATATTATTTGTAGAATGAAATAATTAGAACTAATGGCTAAAGATATTTTATAATGCAAAACACACATCATGCTCATATTGGTACATGTTGTTTAATGATTTGCAATATATTATTGACAAATGAAATATATTTTTATTATAACATGCACTTACATATTATTATGACAGGATAATATTCATTAGCTAAATAATTATTGAAATATTTTGTATTATCATACAGGCCCATCTGGGTGTTTATATATGAGTGAGCTATAAACATATTGGTATATCTGTAGATTATATTATTATAACAAATTTTCTATTTGTAATATTTGAATACAAATATAATTTATATACTTGGAGTTTATATGTAATATAGGAAGTTTATATTTTCTATTGGGCTATGAATATGAGGCATGGATCCTCGAAAACGTTAAGCCGATAAACTTTAATAATAATTTATATATTCTTCTTTATTAACAATTATAAATAAGTGTTTTTTGTTACAGAATATTGAGAAGTAAAACTATTTATTAGTAAGTCAAAATCAGAATGATATATTGGCATAATATAATACTTAACAGACCTTTAATTTCATGTTTGTTGTTTCAAGTTATTACAGTGAAGTAACTTATTACTAAAACGGATTTAACAATAAGAAAAATGTAAACTTCCCAATTAAACAAGTAATAGATCTAAATGCTTTAAAGTACAGAAGCTAATAACAGATAATGGATATAAGTATATTTTTATTTTCTCTTGTTTCCCCCAATCATTGTCCTGAGAGTCTTTGCATCCCAATCAA
This sequence comes from Epiperipatus broadwayi, assembly GCA_028023455.1. Taxonomy (NCBI): domain Eukaryota; kingdom Metazoa; phylum Onychophora; class Udeonychophora; order Euonychophora; family Peripatidae; genus Epiperipatus; species Epiperipatus broadwayi. Next base: position 923,544 of record JAQFVV010000070.1, read on the forward strand.
TTTTGGAGCAGTAGTTTACAATATATTTGTGCCAATATATGTTTATATTTGGACATCCTGATTATTCTCTGCAAAATAATTTTAAGTCCATTTGCTATAACACTCGTGCAAAGTGCATGCACAATTAGCTTGAAAGGCTGATATTTAAATATATGATGATTACTATTTTTTGATGACTAGTTTGCTTAAATTATCAAATGGCCAGAAGCATTGATGATCAGCAGAATATATTGATCTCAGCATTTTTTTGTATTATTGTAACTTTGGCATGTAAATATGGATGCAAATTATTGCTTTTATGTTATGCCATAAGTTTGATATTGGCTTGATGATTAGCCCAGATTCTGTACAGTTTCTAATTCCAGTCACATAAGATGACTGTTTATTGCCTTAATAATAGTGGTGATGTATTAATATATGTTATGTTTATAAAAATGATAAATGATCTCTAGTATATGTATTTCTTGCTGAACCAGCACTCATCAGTTGCTCCAGATCATCATCTCCCACTCATATATACAATCACTGCTCAATTTATATTAATATAGCAAATCTATACCTTTAATGGACATGCTTCAATCTTTTCCACCCTCCAACCTTTCAGTCATCCATATCATTGAAAATCTGAGAATGGAATGCTCCAAACCCTTGTTGATGCCAATATTATCTTCATACAGTCACTCTGACCCCTCATGTATAGGGCATTAATATGTCCATTTAAATATACTGAAGAAGGATGGGAAAAATACAGGCTGAATATGTAATATTTAAATACATATATATTATCTATGCTAAACAAGGTAATTTTAAGGGATATGAACACAGACTTTCAAGCTCCCTACAACTATCCACTCTATCTTATGCATCTTATACACATGACTACATATATGTGAAAAAGATAAATGATCTCCAATATACATATTTCTTGCTGAATCAGAACTCATTAGTTGATCTAGAGCACTATCTCCCACTCATATATACAATCAGTGTTCATAAGCTTCAATATTTTCCATTCTCTCACTCTTTAGACATCTGTGTCATTGAAAATCTGAGGATGGAATGCTAAAAATTCTTGTTGATGCCAATATTATTGTCATACATATGTTGACCTTAAGGTACTCTGATCTCTCATGTATAGAACATGAATATGTCCATTTAAATATACAAAAGAGGGATAGACAAAATACAGGCTGAATATGTAATATTTACTAGTATATTGTCTATACTGAACAATGTAATTAGAAGGGACTTGAACACAGACATTCAAGCTCCCTACAGCTGTCTACTTTATCTTATACAACTGATACACATGGATAAATACATGTGAAAAAGATAAATGATCTCTAATAATACATTTCTTGCTGAATCAGCACTCATCAGTTGATCTAGATCATTATCTCCCACACCCATATACAATCAGTGCTCAGTATATATTAAGACGAGTGCTGGTTCATCATGAAATATGTGTATTGGAGATCATTTATCTTTTTTACATAATGTGGTTATGTGTATCAATTGTATAATATGGATTGGATAATTGTAGAAAGCTTGAAATTTCTGTATTCAACTCCCTTCTAATTACATTGTTTAGTATAAGCACTATATATATATATATATATATATATATATATACTAAATACTAAACATATATATATATATATATATATATATATCCAACATGTAATCTTCTTCTGTATATTTAATGAATATATTAAAATTCTATATGTCAGAGTGACTTAAAGTCAACATGAATATGACAATAATATTAGCATTAACAAGAGCTTTGAGTCTCTTTTTCTCAAATTTTCAATGATATGGATGGCTGAAGAGTAGAGAAAATTTAAGTTTGTTTATTAAAGTTTGAAGATTTGCTATCTTAATACAAACTGAGCACTGATTGTATATATGTGTAGAAGATGATGATCTGGACTAATTGATGAGTTGCTGTATCCGCATGAAATATGCATACTGGGGATAATTTATCCTTTTCACATGTTCGTAGTCATATCTTCTGTGTATAAGATAGGCAATATACATGTATTTAAATAATACATATATAAATTAATATCTTGTATAATTAATTTAAATTTTGATGATGTTATAAATAAGTAATGATAATATGCACTGTTTTTTTTTTATATAAATGCTTTTGATTATTTAAATGGCAGCCATTATCAACTAACTTCACTAAAAAGAAAACAGAAAATGCCTTACGATTTTTTAATTATTGTCTATTTCAGTATTAGCACATTGGCTACTTATTGTTAAATATTGAAATATATAAAATTGCCTTTTAACCCCCCCCCCCCAGATTCTTTAAGTAGTGTTATAGTACTATTTAGATCAAAATTAAATTCAAAACTAGAAGATTTTTTATGAAAAAGGAAAATTAAAGCACTAATTGAATAATTAATTACAGTAGTTTTCATAAGATTATAAATAACTGATGTTGCGCCTTTAATTATTATTACTATTTTTTCATATGTCATAGCATCGGCCGGGACGCGAACCCACAACCGTCCGCCCAACTACTTGCTTGCAAGGCAGCTGCGATGACCTCTCGGCTAACAACGCTTGACGCCTTTAATTATTTTTACTATACAAATTGACATATTGCATTTATATTTAGTCTGTGTGATGATATTGCTATTTTTCCTTTAGAGACAGTGTTTTTAAAATTATAGACCAATTTATTTACATCTAGAGAAATATAAAATGGAATATTCTATATATTAGCAAATATTTTTAAAATAAATTTAAATTGATTATTATTAAGAAAACACATATGGATATTCATTTTTTATTATTTTTGTTTCTCATTTATATTGCAAATTTTTTTATTAAATTTATTTAAAGTAGATTAAATTTGCCGTCTATTATATCCAAAATTTGTAAGTTCTTGAGCAAAGCAATTTCTGTTTTTATATTTTATTACTACACAGTTTTCCCCCCTTTAAAATAAAAAAATAGATTTAAAATTTGTTATTGAATGTATTACTCTTATTCATATTTTAAAATTAATGTATCCTGTTCTTAAATGGCTTTGATGAATGCTTTAATAAGACATTTGCAAATCCAAAAATTTAATAATTTTATTTTGTTCTTTACCGCCAGACTAATTTAGATTATTTTGATCGTTTAAGAAATCAAGAGTATTTCTCAGATCACAAACAGCATGTTTTACAACATGATTTGAAGTATGTGGGACGTTCTTTGAATTTTCAAAATATGAAGTTAATTGCTGTCGCTATTCAGATTACTGATAAAATTGTTAATACTATTAACTAAGCACAAAATTTAAATCTAATCGAAATCATTTCGGAATTTAAACATAACCTTAAAATCGATGCTATATGTTTAAAAGAAGAATAAGATTTAAGAGTTTGTTTTGTTAAAAAGTCAAAATGTACAAAAAATGAAAATACAAATGGTAAAAGTTGATTTGAAAATTAAAATACTGAAAGTATTATAAAAAAATAAATTGAAGACTAATTGTACATATTATGGTATATCTCCTATATCTACATGCCTTGAATTTTTATGAATATAAACTCCATAAAAGTTTAAAATCTAGAATTATAATAATATATTAATTTGCAAAGTGCAGATAGTTGAAACTGAAATAAATTGATATACTGGAAATCTCTTTGCACTCTTTATAATGCTTATCTGACAGCCAATCAATGTTGTGATGGCTGTCCGAATGACAATCAAACCGTAAACACGTGGCAAAGAATTTACCAGAAAAGGGCGGCCACCCTTTTCTCTATTTTTCTTTCTATATATCTAAACTGGTCAAAAGTATTTGTTTGAAAGAATGAAGCTTTAACTATCTTCACAATTAACTCACCGAGTCTAAATTATAAACATGGAACATGAAATTCTATGATTTATAATGCAGTAGTTTTTCAAATGATATAATTTGCAATAAAGTATGTAAATAATATATTAATTTGCAAAGTGCAGATAGTTGAAACTGAAATAAATTGAGATACTGGAAATCTTGTGGTGCTCATTATAATGCTTATCTGACAGCCAATCAGATGTTGTGATGGCTGTCCAAATGACAATCAAACCATAAACACACGACAAAGAATTTACATACTTTACTGTAAATTAGATCATTTGAAAAACTACTGCATTGTAAATCATAGGATTTCGCACTGTATATTTATAATTTAGACTTGGTGAGTTAATTGTGAAGATATTTAAAGCTTCATGCTTTCAAACTTAAATACTTTTGACTGGCTTAGATATATGGAAAGAAAAGTAGAGAAAAGGGTGGCCGCCCTTTTCTTGTAAATTCTTGGTCATGATTTTATGGTTTGATTATCATTTGGACAGCCATCACAAGATATGATTTGCTGTCAGGTAAGCATTATAATGAGTGCAAAGAGATTTCCAGTATCTCAATTTATTTCAGTTAGAATTATAATAAATTTTGATGATTTATTTATATATATTCTACACTTCTGATGGGTATGGGATTAGACTCCTAGCATTGTACGTCCCTTTTTCACCATCTGGTGTAGTCAACATGAAAGCATTTTCTCCTACTTTGCTAAAAATCTTATATGGACCCTCGTATAACTCAAGAAATTTCTTAAATTGATTTCTTTAAAGGTTGCTAACATTTTAAAGTCTTTATATTTGTTCCATAAAATAAGGTTATAATATTTTTTAAATATATGTCTTATTTAAGAATTATTTGTTTTAATCATTTGGAATTTTCCTTTCTAAATATACTTTAATTCTCTCTCAACTTCCTTAAGTCTCACCTTAGCTTTCCCTATCTTCTTTCCTTTATTAAGATTATTCTTAAGAAAATCTGTCATGAATTTCTCGTGCTTTAGACATTTAAGTCTTACTTTTATCTTGCTTATATCTCTATTCTGATTAAATTTTTCTCTTATAAATTCACTATTAGGTATCAAGTTTCTAATTCCTTGAAACAATATTTCTTTAGAAATATCAAATTGTAAACGAATATTTCTATCATTAACACTACATTTAGGTATCACATCTTGCATTTTATTTTTAAATTTATTACTACTTTTATCAATAATTTTTGGTAACTCATGTTCCAACAACTTTAAATACTTTTGCTCTGAAGAGATAAACTTTATCCCTGTAGATTTACCAAATCTTTTGTCATCACTATAATATTTTTTAAAACTATTAAGTAGATCTATAGTTCTTTCACCAACTAATCTTTCATAGGATTTACTCACTCCTATCATTTCATTAGTCAATTTAAAATATTCTTTGGGATTTTTCAATATTTTTCTGTATATTTCATTTCTACTATCAACTATTTCAATAGATTTTTTATGAATCTTCTTTTCTTCATAAATTATTTCATTATCTATAATAGTTTTTTCAACAAATAACTTTGTTTCTTTACTAGCGAATTTAATATAAGACTCATCTTTTTTAAATTCGTCATCTGCTATCTTAACAAATGATACATCATTATATCTATCTTTATCTCCTAATTTAACAGAGTCTATGTTTTCTGCTGTCAAATTACTGCATAAGTTAATGTCCTTATTAACTATCTCAATGAATTGTGGATTTTCCTCATCTACAGTCTCTACAATTTCTTTGTCATCTACCACATTTTCACTAACTAAATTAATAGATTCTTTACTCTTCTCCGAATCTGTACTAATTATTTCAACAGATTTACTACTTATTTCATGAGATACTTTCTTACTTACTATCTTTTCCTCCAAGTTTTGTATCCCTAAATCTTTTAATTTTCCCATTACTTCCTTGTGAACTTCCTCTTTGATACTTATTTTAGTCTGAACTACCTCTTCCTTAATAATTTTAATTTCTTCATTAATATGATTTATATTAATCTTTACTTCATAGATTTCACTTTTTACACTTAAATTATAACTCTTTATTTTCTGATCTAACCTACTATTATTTAGTTAACATCGGACAATAGATTCTTCTATTTGAGTTTTAAAATCTTTTACTGCTCTTTCTGAAAATTCAGAAAATTTTCTCTTCAACAACTTTTGATTTCTGTCTTCTATTTGCATTATTTCTTCCTTTAAAGAATCAATAACCTTTTCATTGTTATCAAATTTTAAATCCAAATTATTAAATTTATCTTGTACTTCCACCTTAAAATCTTCTACCGTCTTACAGGTTTCATTAAGTTTTTGATTCATACTTTCTACACAAGTTCTGATTTCATTACTATTTTTGTCCACATTTTCACTAAGAGATTCTAATCTTATATTTGTTTTATTTAGGTTTTCATTAAGAGACTCAATATTTTTATTCATATTTTCATTAAGAGCTTTCGTATCCTCTATTTTTAATCATATTTTCATTAAGAACATCAAATTTCATGTCATTATCTTTTTTAAAAGAATCAAATTTAGCATCAAACTTTACACTATTTTTAATCATATTTTCATTAAGAGCTTTTGTATCCTCTCTATTTTTAATCATATTTTCATTAAGAACTTTTGTATCTTTCTAATTTTATTCATATTTTCATTAATCTCTTCTCTATATTTTCTATTATCTTCTTTCATCTCCGTTATCATCAATAACATTTGAGATATTTGGGAGTTCTCTTCTTCCTTTTTAGGCACTATTATCTTTTCTTCCACTATTTTAATTTCCATAACCTCTTCTTTTATCTTACTATCTATAATTTGGACACTATCTACAACTGTTTCCATTTCGATTAAGTTTTCTATTTCTCATTCCTCCTCACAACTTTCATCGACAATAAACTCAGATATTTCACTCTCTAAATTATTATCTTGATTATTCATTTTTTTTTTAAATATGTTTTTTCTCAAAATTCAATATTTAAACAATATATTACTATTAATGTTTCATAAAAATAGTTCCTTACCAGTTTCTTTTATCCCCATCTAACCGTTACCCACAATAAACTATAGATAATACCTTTTTTACACCTTATACAATTTAACTCTAATTAACTACACTATCTATAACGATTAAAATTATGTGTGTCACAACATTATTTCCCACATGCATGATTCACAGATATTTTGCACATATTAAAGCATTTTCAAAATATATTTTTAATATTTCAATAATTGACATGGTCATAGTAAATACTAAATAATCGTTAGCCACATATGCATATTTTAAAATTTATTTGCTAATTGTTTTACAACAATATAGTACTATTTTTAAGCAATCAGATCATCTACCACATAAAATTGCAATATTTTTAGTAATAAACACTTAAATTCACAATAATAATCAAATCCTAAATAATTATTGCTATAATAAATATTAAACTATCTACTTGTGTAAGATATACATATCAATAATCTCTAAAGTTACGCGAACAAATTCTAATACTAACTATTGTATTGTATATTCTTAATTACTTTCCTAATATATCTCGTAGCCTAAATGTTTGGGTACCACAATCTAACTTATCGATTGTAGTCCCAACTACATATCGCGCAGTCACATTGGAAGAGCAAAATCTAACCTTCTGTTGGTTGAATCTGATGCCCTTACTAACACATCTCGAGCCCCTAAAGTTGGTGCACCATAATCTAACCTGTCTATGTGTAGCTCCACTACACATCATGCCAACCATGTTGGGGACCATAATCTAACCTTGCTCTCGTGCATCCTCACTTCCAGATAATATATGATATGAAATAAAATGGGTTCTATCTCAGTTAATAATTAATAGCTAAAATATTCATCATTAAAATTAAAATATTTCACTAGCTCAAATTTAAAATACGAATAAGGTTCAGTTTATAAAAATAAATTAAATAAATATTTAATATTTTCATGAGACTTGAAGTGAAAATACAGGTGACAAGATAGATTACATTGAGCCAATATCCCACAGGATACTACCTCAATGCCATAAGAACACTATCCCCCTTTATTACTAGTTCAAATAACAAACTCATAGTATTCTTACGACTTTAATAACTTCTACTCACTAAGATTAAACTAATAATTAAATCTTAATCTTCTATTTATAATCTAGCTCAATAAAATAATCTCAGCTTCATAAAGTTTATTCTAAGTTAATAAAATTATGGTAGTAAAATATGAGAAGGGATTTTATGTCATAATCTACTACCCTGAAACTAATAATAATAAATAATATTCTTCATTGTTTAACTAATTCTGTATATCTTTTCTTTTTACTATAATTTTATTACCATAATAAAATAATGAAATAATATAATATGATCTTATATCTTCATGTAATGATATAATAAATACGTGGCAGCATTTTAATAATCTGATAAACAAAATATGTGTGGCAACTGATAGCATATAATTTAATATAATATTGTGATAACTGATTTATGACCAATAAAATAATGTAAGAATATGATTATTTAATTATAATGAATACCAATAAAATATTTAAAATTCTTAAAATAATTCTCTATTTATCTTTTGTGCAAAATTATATATTTGTTTCAATTATTATGCATATATCGTGATTTCATGCAGTGATATGGAGAAATAAATAACTCGGACACAAAATTTTTAAAATAACAAAATTTAACAAAGTTTATTACTAACAACAAATAAATAAACAATTTATTTACACTATTTACAGTGGATATCCTTAACTTTTTTACTTTACAGTTTGATCTACCAGGTTATAAAAAAAATAATTTATATTTCAATTATATCTTTATTTAGATTTAGAACAAAATTAAAAAAAAATGTTACTATTTGGTTTCTCATTATGGTTAACTTATTACAAGAATATTTATCTACTTTATTAGCAACAGCATTTTATTCTGAATATTATTAAACTATCTTATTTTAAATATTCATACTTAAAAAAACATTCTATAGAGAACAAAATTTTATAATGAGTATAGATTTCTCAAAATATTAAAAAAAAATTTCATCTTGCAAAGGCAAAGATGTTACACAAAATATTATCCAAAATTCAGTACTAGATTTTAGTATTTATCACACAATGTTTACTAATCATAATATATTCTTCTTTAAGCCTTACTTTAGTATGATATAAGTGTAATCATCAATATATTTCTGTTAATCAATAAACAAAAAATATACTATGCATATTGTTTACATAATTTACTTTGTACTATTGTATTTTAAAATATGCAACACTTATTTTCCCTTAAAAAAAATAATACTAAAGCATTTAAAATTATTATCACTTTAAAGAAAATATCTTTTTTTAGATACTTTATTTTAAAAAGTTTATATTTCATTTCCGAAATAAAATTCAAAATATATTCTATGATTCTTTTCTTTCCTTAGGATACTTTGGACCTTCAATTTCAAATTATAATGTCCTATTCTTTCTAAGCAAATAAAACAATCTTATACAAAACGATAGCATAACATAAGTTCTAAATTATTTATCATTTCTCTTAAACATATCTTACTGAATGATGCAGTTACATGAAATAAAGATAGCAAAAACAGATGCATAGAATTAAGGAAGAAAGCTAGACTATTACTCTTAACATATTTCAAAATCATGGCACAGTGCAAAGAAGTATGACATTTACCTGCCTAATATCCTCTAGTACAGGGACAATGTTAAAACTATTTCTTCAGCTTTATTATAACATCAAATATTTAAAGAAATACAAACACCGTCCAAATAAAATGTGTATCAGTCATAGGGCTTTGTTAACTATGCTGATATTCACATAAAGACTAAATATTATTTCCATTCCTTATAACATCCTATTTTTTTAAAAAAATACATCATCTTGGTTTCCTGTTCACTAAGTACTTCCAAGCCATTATCTCGACATTATTTCTCAAGATTTTTCTACATCTTACATCGATAAATAACTATCTGCATTTACAAAACAATAAATAAAATTCATTAATAGTTAAACAATCTAGTGGTTCCACAAGAAAAGTCTGCTTACTTCATTATTCTATATGTCTAATCATATAAATCTACTTAGACAATATTTGAATATTCCATAACATGAAAATTTTAAAAGAATCACATAATTATTTGTTATGTTGGATTATATCACTAGTAAAAAAAAAAATCGTCGTATGCATATTTTCAAATCAATCCTATCTCATAATGTTTTTTAAAATGTTGTATGAAATGCAGTACATATATGTAAAAAAACTTTTACACTTCATTCTCCCAATTTACAGATGATCTAAAGAAAACAAAAATATACATTATAAATTATCAATAGTTATTATTATTACCAATAACCTTTATCTAGTCATCGTGTTCAGTAGGCTTCCTTTATCCACTTGAGCATTGCAGATATAAAAAAAATTCACACCCATACACTTTATATTAAAATATTTTTAGCTAAATTATTAGATTGTTATATTCTAAAATTTTAATATTAATAAATTAATGTTTTTATGTTTTTCCTAATCTTATATAAAAAAAATTTAGATTTAAACTAGGTTAACAAAATAAAAAGAATCAAAACTATAATTACATATTTTCTTGACAATAGTTCCTGATAAGTCCAAAATGCTTATTATTTTCTCTAGAGTTTTCCAAAAATGTTCTCCTCCAAGTGCGTTAAAGTTTAAAATAAAAATAATTATTAATCCATTTAGTAAAATTTAGAAAATAATCCTTGGTTTTAATTTTTAGGACGATAATATTAATTAATCCCATGAAGCTTCTTAATCTTCTCTACCAATATTCTCTGCATATCTGATGCATCAATCCATCTAATTTAACTTTAAAAATATTCGATAAACTTTTAAGTACTATTTGTATTTCCATGGATCCATCTTTTATTCATCTATGTGTTCACTTTTTTATCTACATTTCCTTCTTGATACATTTAAACTTTTGTTTGGTATTTTTTTTATAAATCTCTTTTAAAATAAAAAAACTTCAAGTACTTTTGAACAAATCTTTTCTAAATACATTTTAAATAATTCTAAGAACTGATATTTTAATATCAAAAACGCTTCTTTAACATATTTTCCTGGGTTCTTTCTTTAATTTTTGAAAATATTTTTAAAAAAATGTTACCTTCAGAAAGGATATAACATTTTACTCCTTTGAATATCATATTATATAAAATAATTCATGAAATATAATTGTCTTATTACTATTTTAAAAATAAATATTGGATCAGCTTATAAATAATAAGTTTCAATACATTTTTAGACTCCGTAAAATGTCCAAGCTGTGGTTTTTTTTATGTACCAAAATAGTTCTTCGGTTAAATATTAATAAAGCTGTATCAATAAATATTTCAAACATTTTTACAGTATTACAATTTCTATCCATTTTATTCCACAGTATATCCATTTTTTATTGCGTAGTTCAGGTTAAACTTTTAGATAAAATACGACTGGTAAGTACTTTAAAAAATTAGAAAATCATCTCCACGAAGTTTCTAAATATATAATTTTTTTCTAAAACTTTCTTTTGCAAAAAACTTTAAAATTATCAATTAGTTTTTGCAAAATAAACGATAAGAAAGTACTAAAAAAAATTGACTAAAATAAAAATTTTAAAAATAAATACTATCTCTTTGATAGTTATAATTTACCTTTCTCCGGTTTCAATACATTAGTAATCTCCCCCGATGACTTAGTTATGATGATATTTATAGTCTGTAAGAATACCTATTCCTATTGGTTAATTCTTACTTTAGCTTGCGAACAAATTTACATATTTTTAGTTTATAGTAGAATAAATTTCAAAATTAGAAATCGTGACATAATGAACTTAAAATATTATTTAAAATATTACTTTTAAATAAATTATTATTTTATTAAAACTATTTAACATTTAAAATAACTTTTAAAATAATTTTAATAACTTATTCCATGTTTTTTAATATTCAATTTATCTTGTTTTTATTTAAATAAAATATTTAATTTTTATTATAACTGTATTCGTCTTTATTACATTACTTAAAACATTACATACGATAGTTAACTTAATGTTTAATACTATTTACTTTTATGATAGGCAACAATTCCATCCAATTCTATACTATAACTTTTAAAATATTTTAAACTTTGTTATTATTTCAAACAAGCGTGTGTGTGAGAGTATACATTAAAAGTCACATGATTAATAACTTTGACAGACGATTTTTAATCTATTTCTCTGCCCAGATTTATAAAATTGATACACTAATTATATTATATAAAATAATTATAAAAAATTTGGAAGAACAATTTTAAAAATATAGAATTAGATATAATTTTCACCATCATAAAGTTTATTTTTAAAATATACTATATTAATTTTGACTATTAAATATGACTATAAATTTAAACATAGCATTTACTAAATTATCAGTTTTAAACTATTAAAATCGAATTTATTAAATATACTTTAATATTTATAGCTGTGTTATTTAATATGGCCAACTTTTACAACCATATGAAACAATATTTTAAACTTTGCATAACTACTTTTTAAATAATTCGCTATAATTTTATATACCACATATTTTCTTTAGCTTTAAATTGTACTTTAAAAATATAATTGACTTAATACAATTACCATATTAAAAGAACATATTCTAAATTTAAAATTTGTAGTAATTGACTGTTATGAACTATTACAAACCTATAGAAAAGGGCACAATATATAATCCACACACAAACTTCTTCATAAATCTTGATATTATATTGTGAACTATTATAATTTACAATAATATATTCCAATGTTTCGACTATGTTATTTTATAGTTTTTATCTAGGAACAACTAAAAAATACATCAAAAACAATAAATACAAATATTCCATAATACATATAACAAAATATAAATACTACTTCCTTAAATAACAAACAATCTTAAGGTAATAGGTATTTGTATTTTAAAACAGCTGACGAAGGCCACAAGCCAGAAACTAGTCTGAGGATATTGGATGAGTAGGCACTAGATGGGGATTTTATGCACAAGCCTTCTGGCATCCATTGATTACTTTAGCTTGCTGTGTGTGGCAATATGTATAGTGAGTTTTGCCTGTTTTAACAACAGTTATACACAAGCATAAGAGGGGGTGGTCATGTGATGTTTATTTGTATTTTGCTATATGTAATATGGAATATTTGTATTTATTGTTTTTTATGTATTTTTTAGTTGTTCCTTGATTAAGATTATAAAGTAATACAGTCCAAATGTTGAAGTATATTATTCTGCATTATAATAAATGAAGATGTATAAAGAAATTTGGGCATGGATTGTATATATTTGGAAATTAATGGTCTATTTTTAAAATAGGAGACTGTGTTTGTTATTTTTTACTTTAAACTACTTTGGGTTATGATACATTTACCATAGCTTTATAATTTGAATATATTATTCTGCATCCTTCGGTGGAATGTTGTGTCAAATTCAGGAGTTGAATATTTTTAGATTGCAGCTGTGGAATTTCTAGCACTTAAACTTTTTATGAATTCAGAGAAATGAAGAATTTGATTATTTATTTAGTTTTATTTGAATGTATTGATGTAATTAAAAGTAAGAAAACAGATGAGTATAAAGTTGTGAATTTTTAAAATAGTACTGAATATATGGCTCTATTGATCTTCTTGATTTTATAAATATTATTAAAAATGCTTTACAAGTAAATTCTGTAAATAAATCCATAGAGAAATTTATAATATATATTTTTACATTTAGAAGTGACAATATTATGGTAATTTATACAAAATAGATAAAGGCTAGGCTATGGGTTTTCTATTGTTGCCAAATATTTCAAACCTAGTAATTTTCAAAATAGTAAAGTTTATTTAAAATATATTGATTTCTTTTTTGTAGTCCAGAAAATATTACTAACTTGTTTCTATATTAATTAAGTAGCTTAAATAATATAAATTGGATTATTAGTACAGAACTAAACAAAATCATTAATTTTTTAGAAGTATAAATGCCTAATTATCATGAACATTTAAAATATATTATTTATCAAAACTATTAAAAAACAGAATTATACATTGTCAACTATTATCAATCCACTGCAAGATGAAGGTCTCTCCAAGTTCAATTCACCTCCAATATCTAGCCTCTCTTCTCCATATCAATCACACACACTTCCTTCTTTCATTCATCCATCTCTGAAAAATAAAATATCTTTGCCAAATTGTTGCATAATAAAATAATTCTTTTTAAGGAAAAAGGATAGATTTTTGTAAAACAAATCAATTGCTGAAAACTTAATACAGTCATTTCTGAGGTAATCACATGAATGGGTGAAATATTGATTTCAGAATTGTTTTTTAAAAAACAAAGGAATGAATGAGCAATACAAATTGTAATAATTCAGCAGTGATGAGTAAGCAATCACAAGCTGTTTTTTGAAAATCAATATAATGTTATAAAGTTTACATGAACTATGTGTTAAGTTTTTGCTAAAACCTTATCATTATTACAACAGTGTAACCAATTTCACTAAAAGGAATATGGAAGATAAATCCTTGCAGTGGAAATAATATGAAACTGAAAATCTGGAGCTAGAAAAAGAAAAAGAACAAATTCTAATGGAAAAAATAAAAAGAGACTAAATATAAAACAATAAATGTGAAGCTACTAAAAAAACAAAAAGAAAAAATTAACCTGAAATGAAAATAATTGTTAAACTGGAAAGAACTACAGAGAAAAGAAAAAAAATATATAGATAAAAATGTTGTAACAAAAAATATTTTATCTTCCAGATTTACAAGAAGAGACATTCTATAAAACAATTACAAAAAAAAAATGAAAAAAAAATTCATGGTAAAATTCAGTAATGTGTACATATTTACTTTTATAACTGTTATTTTATAGGAAATTAAAAATATTGAATAATTTGTTAATGGGTTTGTTGAACAGCTTTGTACTTTTATTGGTTTAAAATTATGGGACCATTTTCATTTTCAAAAGAAAATTGGAATAAAAATGTATATTACAGTTATTTTTTATTGTGAAATAATTTTTCATTTGGTTTGATAATAGCAAGGGAATTGTTCATTTAGATTAAATGTTAACTAATTAGGAAGAATCAAAAGGAAATATTTATATGTGTTATATGAAATCATATGTATTGTATTCTTTTGTCTATTTTTTAACTTTATTAAATAATTTCTGAGTTTGCGTATGTGACCGATTCCATCAATGAGCTGTGTTTTAAAGAATTTGTATGTTATTTCAATGAAATTATTTAATAAATAGATACAATTGAGTATGCATACTTATCTCATACAGCACAGTCTCTAGGGTTCTTATGATCCTAAAACTTAAACATAACATTATTTGAAATATATATCTATTAGTGTATGTAGTGGACATCCAGATGTTCTCTTTAGGATTATTTAATTGGCCCAAAGGTAAAGATCATCTTTAAATTCCACACTTTATTGATTTTATAACTAGTTTAGAAATAAAACAGTAGTGCCACTCAGTGCAAGCTAGAGTAATCAGTGGATGCCAGAGGGCTTGTGCATAAAATCCCTATCTAGTGCCTACTCATGCAATATTTTTAGACTAGTTTCTATCTTGTGACTTTCATCAGTGAGAATCATTGGATCTGAGAGCACTGCACTTAGATCTTAGTTTCTAATGCTACTCTTCAGCAGCCACCTTTTATCTCAACTATAAAACTACGAGTCTAAAGTTGAAAACAGAATATTTTCAATCCAAGATCATTAGCTGATATAGTCATATAGGACTGAACTCAGTTCAGTACTCATACATTTTGATATCTTGGTTTTTTAATAACCATATTATCCTATTAGGCAGGATTGGCAGTAAACCACTAAACATCACATAATTACCATTTGTTATGTTTGCACAAGCTGTTAAAACAGGCAAAACTCTTCATACAGTAATGCTATGCAGTATAAGCCAAAGTAATCATGTAAAATGGTGATCATGTGATTTTTAGTAGTTTAGAAATGGTTAGTATACTCCTGATACTAAATGGACAAGAGTATTTCCAATGATCAGCATTGATATCATGATACATGCATTTTTATGTTCTTGTTTGTAGTTATTTTAGCATTTATGTATGTACATGCAGTTGAAATAAAGTGGTGATTTCTTTTATAATATGCCCTAATTTTGGCTGTGGCTAGTTAATGATGAGCGACAGATTTTATAGGATATTTTACTTAAATCTTGTTGCAAGGGATGACTTAACTATTGATGCTGATCCCGTATTAATACTTATATTAAGGATTCAGATGCTGATTTCTTGCTCATTTTATATTTGTTGACTATTCAGAAGAAACCAGAATTTTATTGATGCTTTTGATGATGAAAAT
Organism: Epiperipatus broadwayi; assembly: GCA_028023455.1. Classification (NCBI taxonomy): domain Eukaryota; kingdom Metazoa; phylum Onychophora; class Udeonychophora; order Euonychophora; family Peripatidae; genus Epiperipatus; species Epiperipatus broadwayi. The sequence goes on from JAQFVV010000070.1 coordinate 939,796, forward strand.
TTGCACCACACCTAATACAATATATATATAAACACAATAAAACAAAATAAATGTCCGCTAATATTAATAATACAATAACGAAACTTAAATATATTCTAAACAACGGTAAACAATTTATAATATAATATAAATAAAAACTCATGAAATATTTTCGATTATATTCATAATAATTTTCAACTCAACTTTCAAAATGGAATCATCTATTACCAACCGGAAACACATGTGTTTCCGGTTGGTAATAGATGATTCCATTTTGAAAGTTGAGTTGAAAATGATTATGAATATAATCGTGTTTCCAGTTGGTAATAGATGATTCCATTTTGAAAGTTGAGTTGAAAATTATTATGAATATAATCGAAAATATTTCTTTATGAGTTTTTATTTATATTATATTATAAATTGTTTACCGTTGTTTGGAATATATTTAAGTTTCGTTATATATATATATATCATATTTATGCTGAAACAGCAGTTGTCAGCTGGTCTAGATCACCATCTTTATATACAATCAGTGCTTAGTTTATATTAAGATAACAAATCTTTAAACTTTAATGAACAAGCTTCAGTCTTCTTCTCCCACCAACTCTTCAGCTATCCATATTATTAAAAATTGGAGGATGGAATACTCAAAGCTATTGCTAATGCCAATGTTATGCCCATTTAAATATACAGAAGAAGGATGCAGATATTAAAGTTCTATGTGTGAGGAGTCAGATTGACTTAAGGTTAACATGGGTATGACAATAATATTGATATCAGCAAGGACTTTGAGAATTCCATCCTCAGGTTTTGAATCATATGAATGTCTAAAAAGCTGGAGGGTGGAGAAGATTGAAGCTTGTCTATTAAAGGTTGAAGAATTTCTATCTTAATATAAACTGAGCACTTATTGGATATATGTGAGAGAAATGATGATTTGGACCAACTGATGAGTGTTGATTCTGCACAAAATACATAATTAATTTATCTTTTTCACATATAAGTGATCATGCGCATTACTTGTAGAAGATTGAGTGGATAGCTATAGGGAGTTTGAAAGTATAAGCTCAAGTCCCTTCTAATTACATTAACTTTAGTATATACAATATACATGCATTAATCATTTTTAATAGATGTAATTGTTGAAGTACTTTTAAATACACAAACATTTATGTTATTCTTTTTCATTAGAAAAATCAGTCAGATGTTAATAGGCAGTGACCAATGAAAATTGTATACTGGACATGCTTTTTGCATTCTAAGGGGAGTTCTTTTAAATACACCTCTAGTTTTTATATAGAGATGATTTTGTTGCAGTAAATATATTCACGTTTTACAAAAATGAAACACACTTTTTCTTAATTTCCTTACTTTACAATAAACTCTTTCATCACTCTCACATGTTATAATTTAATAATATTTTAGCAAATGTAATTGTTGAAATATTTTTAAATACATGAACATTTTTGTTACTTTTATAATTGACAAATTGGACAGATGTTCAATGAAAATTATTTACTATAATCACTTTTTGTATTCAAGAGGAGATTTCTCTTCTAAATGCAGCCTTAGTTCTTATATAGAGGTAATGCTGTTATAGTAAATATATACATCTTTAAGGAAACAAAGCTCACAACTATTTCTACTCTCCTTATTGTTCAATAGATTCCTACTACAGCTGAATGTTATAACTTAATATTTTTTAAACAGATACAATTAATGAAATAATTTCTATTATTTTTATTTTAGAAAAATCATTGATATTAATATACAGTGACCAATGAAAAGTATCTTTTGTAAACACGTTTTGCATTCAAAAAAGGATTCCTTTTGTAAATACAGCTCTATTTTTTATATAGTCCCAATAGCAGATTGTTTCTACATAAGAACTAGGCCTGAATTTAGAAGAATAATTTCTCTCTGAATGCAATAAACGTTAACAATATACATTTTTGATTGACTACATTTGATAGTGATTTTTTTAAAATAAAAATAATAAAATTTTTCTTATATTTAAATATATATACACATAACTGAATAAATAAACTTTGATACTTGTGCATAATCCCAATACTGGAAATTTGACAGGTATTTTTTTAATTATACATTTTCAGAAGCATTGATATACTTGTTTACATTTTTTCCCCCAAATTATTTTATCAAAGATGTATTGTTAAGTTTTAAAAATGTTAACAAATTGATTATAATTTTAAAAATATTAGTAGATGTTTTATAAATTCAATTTATAAGATTTGATTAATTAGTTATGTGTATATATTCTAATGTAAATTATTAACAAAATATTAAGAAGTTGTTTATAAATTCCTGTTAAGTTTAAAAACTATTAATAAATCTCTTATAAATTCTACTCACAAGATATAATTAATAATATTTTATAGATATTAAAACATACAAATATTAAGATGTTGAAGTATATACTCTTATTCTTCTCCTTTACTTTCTTTGCATTTCTTCATATATTCATATATATTGCTTATAATAACTTTTTTCATATACATTTTAATGCAAAAAAATTTTTTTAATAAAACTTCTTTATTTTTCTGATAGTTTCAACCATTCAACAATCTTTATCAGAGCTTCTCAAATTACTGCTACTTTTTAAATAACTGATTTTTTTCAAAATCTTCTACCTTCTTATAGAAAAAAATCAGTTATTTAAAAAGTAGAGGAAATTTGAGAAGCTCTGATGAAGACTGCTAAACAGTCAAAACTGTTATGAAAATAAAGAAGTTTTATTAAACATTTTTTTTTTGCATTAAAGTGTATATGAGAGAAGTTATTATAAGTATTAATATGTTGCAAGTATATTGCCATGATTTTTAATATTTAGCATATTATCATTGAGCATCTTTGTTGTTTTGTTTTGAAATATTTTACCAAAAAAGATAAAAATTTGCAATCTTTCATTGGCAGAAGAACACATAGTGGAGTATTTGCTCAATTATAGGATATAACATGGGGGAATACTTCCACATTTATAGGATATAACATGGGAGAATATTTCCACAGTTGTGGTTATTTAGTGACTTGTGCAGAAAGATTGATGAATGCTTGAGTGTTAATACTCTTTTACAAATCTAAAATTTGGGAAAAAGTGTATCTTAAATTTGAAGTAGTCCAATAATTCTGTCACTCCATTTATAATATAAGCTTGAAAGTATTTTTGCTTTCTATCAGGTAATTTAATGAAGCATGTTATTCTTTAAATTATTTAACCTGGATTGGAAAACATAAAAATGGTGAAAGATTTGTGATAAATGTAATCTTTTTTAATAATCATTATTTGTCAGAAATATATAAAGCAAAATTAATGATACTCATTAATGCTTTAAACAAAATTTATTTAAATAATTATTGTAATCGATAAAGCAAGTCATGTATAGAATGACATTGCTTTTATAAGCTTGTATTTACAAATATGTAATATAGAGGGCGTACCAATAGCTCAAACAAGCTCTTAATTCATAAGTGGGGTAAGAGAAAATATTTAAAATCTCTATCCAGGATACCCCAGAAAAGAGACTTTTTTATCACATAAAGTGAAGTTGGTGTCAGTCTTTCACACACCATTAAGGTTATTCTTATTAATGTTATAAGAAAGAAAAGAATGGGTTATCAATAATTCAATGAAATACATTAAAAGACACAATTTTATTTAGCAGGTTGAGTGGAATATTTTATATACAAAATATTATAAAAGCAAAACCATGTATGCATAAAAAGCAGAACATACATTAACAATCTATACACAGAACCATTGCATGGAAAAAAGGCACTCTTGTGAAAGTTAAATTACAGTGCCCCACTTAATTTGTAAATTAAAACAATTTTTATAATTTAAGGAAAGACACAGAAACAATAGAACATAAAATTATAATTATTTCCAATTTTCCTTTTTTATTTATATATTAATTCTCCTGACTTTGGTGACCATAAAATAGTTTTTAAAAATTTTTTATGGGATAAATAAAGATTAATTTCAAGAAAGTTGACTGTAACCAGCATGTATTAAAAATAATTATTGTTTATTACTATTACTTTCATTTAAAATCTCCCATGTATAACTTGTTTACATTTTTTATTAAGAAAGTTAGTTTATCAAATAATCATTAAATAATAAAATATTTACACTAATTCATAATTATTTTTTATATGCTCATTGTTTTATTGGAATAATTATATTGTACCATACATTATTATATACATACTATACAATTCAATATTTAGAGATTAAAGACTTACCTTAAATTTACTTAACAGAAGAAAGGTAGTATGTGATGCTATCTTTTTAAAAATATACATTTTTACTAATTCTGTTTTTTTCAATTCAGACCATCATGTATTCAGGTCATATTATAAAAGAGATACAAGTTTTAGCTAAGTAACAGTCTACATGACAGTGAGAATTCAAGGAAAAGTTGATTAGTAAAACATGTAAAAATAATATTGGTATTAGGAAAAGATGATAACAGTATTTAAAAAAGATAATATTGATATTAAAAACTTTCAAAACAGCACAAAATCAATTCAGGAATCCATAATTTCAGAATCAGACATTCTTTCACTATTCTATACAAAACATCTACTATATGAGTGTTTACCAACATTTTGCAAAATTACCATAATTGTTAGAGAGCATATTTTAAATAAGTTTATTTTAAAATAAATTATTAATAGTAATGCGTTATTTTTTATATAAATTAAGATATTTAAATAAAAATGATTTAGAAATGTAAATATTTATTTACATATAAATTTTAATAATAATTGTGGGACAAGACACCAGTCTATTCTGTTTAAGACGATGGTAGATTATATATGTAATATATTTTGAGAAATTATCAGAATCCAATCTTATTTAAATGACAACTATTTTCAATGAGAATGTGTCTCAAACAATGGAGTGATTTGGAAATCTAAACATTTTCATTTACATATAAATTTTCTTAATTATTACATCAATACAGTACCACCATTGATGAAGCAATCTTTGTTCTTTGCTCAATGGTGGCTCTATATTTTTTTGTTTATATACTTAAAGATTTTTTTGTTAAGTTTGATAAAAGTTATAGAAAGATATGTATATTAATAGACACCATAAAGTTTATTAAAAAATATTATTTGATAAAAAACTGTTCTGTATTTAATGGATTTTTTTAAAATATGCACATAAATAAAAGTATATCTTTCATTAGTTCATGCAAGCATATTTCTATCGCCTATTCGCGATTAAAACTCGAATACATATTTATTGTTATAACTCAATAGAGCAAGGATTGTATTTTCATTCTGGTTATATTGATTTTACGAAAAAAGAAAATGTATAAAATTGTATGTATTTATATAGCTGTTACATCAATGTGTATTCGTTTTGGCTCTCCTAAAATTATAATTCTTTCAATGGTCATTATTTTAAGTATTTTGCGAAAGTTGAATAATTACTTATATATTTTAAAGATGAAGAATTTCTCTATATTGTTAATAACTGAAACACAGGCTTATTATATACATGTGTCTATATATGTAATATAGGGTATATGAGCACATACTTTCAGATGACCCATCACTCTCCACTCTATCTAATAACATTGATATACTCAAGCACATATATGCTGAAAAGATAAATAATCACCAATATACGTATTTCATGCTAAATCAGCAATCATCAGTTGGTCCAGATTATCATCTCCCACACATATATACTATAAGTGCTCAGATATATATTAAATAGACAATCTTCATACTTTAATAGACAGGCTCCATTCTACTACACACTCCATCTCTTCAACCATCCATCCAATTGAAAATCTGATGATGTAATGCTCGAAGGCCACCCTGAGGCCGAAATTCTATATTGTTAATAAAAATGTTTTCAGGATTTTATATATAATAGAGATGAGAAATTCTTCTATTTATTTGATAACATGTTTCCAGATATTTTTTATATTATAATAGAGATGGAGAAATTCCTCTATTGAGTTAATGACGTATTTTAAGAGTTTTTATATAACAATAGAGATGAAAAATTCCTCTATTATTTCAATAAAAAGTATGTGTTTTTAAAGATTTTATAGATAGATATTAGAGATGTGAGATTTGTCTACTCATTTAGCAGTTGAGATAGTTGCATTCTCAAATCTCCTGTTTGCACTGGAGTTGATTAATTTATTCGCCTGTAGTCATACATTCATAAATGGTATGTTTTCGTGGATGAAATCTTAATAAATTTGTAATATCTTGTATTTTAAATAATTTGCTTCCATCAATTTTTAATCAGGTACATTTATACTGTAAAATAGATAAATAAGAACAATAGATAAGCAAACTTAAAAGTGTCAGTAACCTGTCTACAAATATTCGTTGACTTTTTTTGTGAGAATGTGTGTGTCATAAGATATCCGAACCGCTATCTTTTTAACCCTTAAGCTATTATTTATTGCGACATCATTTTATGAAGATCAGATATAAAATAATTTTAAGTTATCAGTGAATGAAAAGGGAGTTTTCTAGTTGTTTGAATTATACTTGGTATGTTAATAATATTGTTTGCGAATTATTTAAGTTACATTTTTTTCATTGTTTAATTTTTGTTGAATGAATTGACTTAAAATTTAAAGAATTTGTATCTTTCATTATTATAATAATTGTTAATAATTTAGCTCTTTCATGTTTGATGTGAGCACAGTGTAGTGGTCATACATTTAATTAGAAGGTAGGAAAATAATGATGAAGTGGATTTAATTATTAAAGGATAGAGATCTACATGGAATTATTATGAGAAATTGTAAAGCTAAACAGGAAAAAATAAAATTACAAAGAAATCAAGTCATATGTCACATGACATAATTTAACAAGCTTGTATTACAAATGTTATATATAGAGTTCACAAATAAGCTCATAACAAACTTTGCAGAATATCCCCAACCTCAGATTTTCTACTTAATAGTTATCCATTAGTTAAAGGACTGGGCTTGTCCTGGTATTTTTAATCGAATGCTTGAATATCCTAACACCTCACTGAGGAAGCCAGTAGCAGAAACAGCTCTGAGGTTGAGGATATTCTGCAAAGTGTGTTAAGAGCTTATTTGTGAACTCTATATGTAATAAATAGGAAATACAATAATTTAAACATATCTAATTTATTATTTGATGTGTTGTTAATTTATGATGTTAATTAATTAATTTGCAATGAGAGGTCAACCATTTGGGATGGGGGTTGGGGTGGGATTGCTGGTCTTTAATATTGCACTCCAATGGTAATTTTTGTATCAAAATTTTTTATTATTTTGTATTCAATTGATATTTATTTTATTGAATTGATAATTGTTATTGGGTAAGTTCTATTTATGAACACAGCTGACTTTGATCATATATATATATATAAATTTTTGGTTACTTCCAGAAAATAATCTCAAAAATGGAAATCACTTCATATAAAATTATAAAAAATCATGCTACTGAATATATACATCTTTAGGTGAGGGCACATTAAAATGGGTCAAGATTCTTTGTTTGGAAACTGGACACCTTTGTTTGAATGTCCATGTGCATTCTCTTCCTTACCAAATATGCAAAATCTTATTAATCCAATGCATAATCTTGGCCAATCAATGCATGAATTATTTCATACTTCTTGGTGATTCTCATAAACTATAATATATAATTTTATGGCCTATCATATAACCCAGACACACTATTCAATTACATGTGTAATTTGTGTTGAACCAAACATGTCTCTTCTTTTTCTGGTGTTACAATTTAGTGATCCAATATAATGTCATAAGTAAAAGAGAATCCCTTTTACTTTACTAAAATCCAAAACAAAAAATCTATTGCATTATAAAGAAAATTTGTTTAACATCAGGATAGTTATTTAGTAATTGGTTTCCTGGTAACTTAAAAAGGGGAAAAATAGCATTGTTTATGTGGACACAATTCCTTTATTTTTATTGTTTATTAAATTAAAAATCTATAAAAATACATAATTTAACACACACACATATATAATATATATTTATTAGCTCTACTCAAGGATTTTCTCATGTTAGTAGATAAAATAATACAATGCATTATGTAGCTGTTTTTGTGGCTTCTATATTTATATATTATTTAAATGAAATAATATGAGTTATAAACAGCAATATCACAAATACTCTAACCTTTTACAATCAATTATACTACTGAATAATCAACGTTTAAGATTTTATCTTAAATTCACTTGAAAAACTAATTAGTATTACTAATTATTCAGTATATGATGATCATATATATATAATATATCCAAGTCCTGTCAAAACACAAAATTGTGTAACAAAGTTGATTAATTACAAGTAATAATTAGTTTCACAGAATTTATTATTGGAATGCTATTTAGAAGTTATAATAAATTTAAATAGGCATTTTTCCAAGAGTTTTATTAGTATTAATTTTTATTTTCTTAGTAGAAGCCTGCATTTTTAATTTGAATAATGGCATGTGATATTTATTTATATATGGTAATTAGCTTCAAAAGATACAGTTTGTGGCATTCTATTTGTAATATGTAAATATTGTGTTTTTCAATCTCTCTCTCTCTTGAATAGAATTATGTCATTCTAATTTAACTAATAAATATCATGTTGATGTATGGGGAAGGGATGGGATTAATTTAATTTCCAGAGTCACTTTATGATGTCTATTTTGCCTAAAAAACTGTAAATTTATGAGACAGTTGTTGATTTTATTTATGCAACATTTTCTTTTCATGCTTGTGAAAGAATTGAGAAATAAATTTCATTAACAAAGCTTATTATTAATAATGGCCTTAATTATAAGGTGTGTGTCCAAGTAAAAAAGTGACCGGTACTCTCTCCAAAATGCCTGAAATACTATCTCTGAATCATTGCATACATTGTATAACAACATACTTTAGCAATTCAACACAAAAATTGTAATATTTTAGTATGTATTGTATATATAAAGAATAATAAAAATATATTTGAAAGATTCTTTAAAATATTGTATTAGATAACTTTTAATATTGTTAAAAAAAATTATGAGACACTTAGTAAAAGAATGTTGATTTATTACACATATTATTTTTAAAAGTAAATAATTTATTGCATTGGATAATTTATAATATTACATAAATGCTTTTAAGATAGGCTATAACCTATATCAAATGTGCCTTGAAATTTATAATAGTCAAGCAATAACTTTATTCTGCCAAATGAGGAAGCTCTCAAACCATGGCACAAGATAGCAACTTATCTCCTGTAACCTGTATCAAATGTGTTTTGAAATTTATAATAGTCAAACACTAGCTTCATTCTTCTGAGTGAGGGCCCTCTCAAACCATGACTCAAGATAGCAACTTTTATAAAGATAAGTCGCTATCTTGTGTCGTGGTTTGAGAGATCCCTCTATTGGCAAAATAAAGTTATTGCTTGACTATTATAAATTTCAAGGTGCATTTGATACAGGTTATAGCCTGTCCTTCCTCTGCACTTAACAAATAATTACAACTCTACAATAGTTATATATTTTCAGTATAAAGATTGTAATATTAACTCATTGTAAATCACAAGATTTCTCAAATGTTAATTGCTATAGGAAATAATGGACTTAAATAGTGGAGAGAGAGCAACAGCTTCACACTCTCAAATCAAGGTGCTTCAGATTGGCCCACATAAGTGGAAAGTTAGGTTAAAGATAAGACAGCCTCTCTTATCATTATAAAAGTCACTATCTTGTGTCATGGTTTGAGACGTCCTTCTATCAGCAAAATAAAGATATTGCTTGAATATTATAAATTTCAAGGTGCATTTGATTCAGATTAAAGCCTGTCTTAAAATATTTACATATACTTTCTGTGCACTTAATAAATAATCATAACTCTACAATATTACATAAAGAAATTTGTAAAGCAGTGTAAAAAAATCACTTTTTTTAATTATTGCAGTTGATATTTTTTGAATATAAACAATGCAAAGCAACTACTATATAAAGAATGAGTAAATAATATATAAATAAAAACTAGAAAATAACATTTTTTTTAATGCTGTAGAAAAGTTACATTTTTAAAGAAGATAAATAATGGGATCATACCTATCAGAATTATAATTCTTTTTTTATATTTCATGTATTTAGTTGATCTCTTTTACTATCGTATATATATATGAAAAACAAAAAAAAACACAAGTTAAAACTTGCTAATGCTTGTGTTTATGACAATAAATGGCGTTCTACCAAAAACACCGTCAAGCGTATGTTTTGTTTACATAAATGTCAGAGCAAGCATTCACTATCTCTAACTTTAGTTCCACCTTCAGATGATGATTTCAAGCTATTTGCTATCGTCAGTGAAGGACAGGAATAAGAAACTAGATCTAAACACAAACTCTGAGCGTTTATGAAACAGTTTCTATTCAGCTTGCAAGCGTGAATCTTTTAGACACGTAATGTCTTCAAACTCAGCATAGTAATCCAGATAGCTACATGGGTCTGATATCAGTTCAGCATCACCACATAGTAGAAGCCTCTGCAATATATATCATTGCTAGAAAGACCTCAAAGGTACATTTATGAAAAACAAAAAAACAATCTAAAAGATTCATGCTTGCAAGCTGAATAGAAACTGTTTCTTAAACGCTCAGAGTTTGTGTTTAGATCTAGTTTTTTATTCCTGTCCTTCACTGACAATAGCAAATAGCTTGAAATCATGATCTGAAGGTGGAACTAAAGCTAGAGATAGTGAATGCTTGACTGACGTTTATGTAAACAAAACATACACTTGATGGTGTTTTTGGTAGAAAGCCATTTATTGTCATATATATATATTGAACCGAATTGAAATCCATTTCAATGGTGTTATTACCAAAAATATTTATTAAGCTTTTAATTTTCATTAAACGTTTAATGTTTAAATTTTTATTATTATTTAAAAAGAATACGTGTATCAAAATACATACGCGTTTATATCATTTTAATGTTTATCGATTTATTTTAGTTTTCATATACCGCTTGTTTTTACTTTAAATCAATTAACAAAAAAACAAGCAACCTAGCTAATTACATTCCTGTGGCTTTTATTTTAATAGCAGAGATTTGATTTTTATGTAGTTGTTTTCATTTTCAATAATCCCTGGGTAGAATTCTTAGATAGATTGAGCGGGAGATTAATATTTGCCCTGCCTAAGGCAGAGAAATTGGACAACAAGGAAAGTGTTTCGCGGGAAATGGAGCAACGTATAAATAGCCCCGAAAATTTGGAGAGTTAGTTAATTCATTATTCATCACTAGACAAGCTGTTCCTCAAGTGAAAGTTTATCTCAATGGACATTTAAATTCTTAAAGGAAATTCACTGTTATTTAAATCCTTTTGCTTGCAACAAGATGAAAGATTCTATACATGTTACCACCACCTGAATGGCTTGCTAACTCAACAAAAGACAGATCCCTGACTTCCAAATTTGCTCCAGTAATGCCTTAAACACCTACAAGAAGCCGGAATTTCTTTACATCTACCTTGCCATGGTCAAAGAACCTGAAAATGAACTTAAGTAAAAGTACAAGACTACGCGAACTGTGTTTTACTGAAAGGTAACTATTTGCTTTTATTCTTCCCAGGGTAAATTAATTCTCATTAAATCTCCACTCAATCTAATCATAAATATGTATTCCTAAACAATATAGCCTCATATTTAATATTTGCTGTGATTTCTAATATTTTGTAATATGTCTTGGAATCTTAGTTTTAAGATTCCAAGTTGCTTTCAATTTTTGTTTATTGGAGAGTGATGAGTGAGTTTTCTATTTTTATGCATTTTTATAAATGCTTTGGCAGTCGTGCCTTTTAAATGCTTACCTGTAATTAGGTTAATATTCAATAATTAAATTTTAAACTCTATGTTTGCCCTATTGCTAAACCTCCAAAATCTTTTGGACCTCCAAAATCTTTTGGCTGATGACTTTATTGTCTAATTTTCCGCAGGTGGGGATTTCAGTTCTTATATTTCTGAAGGCGGAAAATTAGAATTGTTTTTCTTTGTAATTTTATAAGTTGTCAGCAGGAAGATAAAATATATCTCTCTTTAAATTACAGGTGAGCAATACCTTCGTTCTGCTAGAGTATTTAAACTTTTAATATTTCGTACTCATGTGCACTCTCCGATAGATTTTTTTTTGGTATTTATTATGTGTGCTTTAAATTTATCAGAGCGTGTACTCAGAATTTGTTTGTATGTTTATTTTCTTTAAATGCTGGAGCAGACGTAACTGTTTTTATAATTATTTACTTGTCCCTTATTGAGACCTTTAATTATTAATTTTAAAGTAATTTTCACCAATCGTTTGGCTGGGATTCACCATTTTTTAATTGTTTTACTTCCTTTCAATCATATTTTTCGGTTGTTCTTGAGGTGGATCAATCACCATTATTTTAAACATAGTAATAGGTGCAGCTCATACTGATATAAGGACATTCGGGGTCTGACCAAATCTTGGATCTCGAAAAGCTCATCGGCACTGGTGGCTTTGATCTATTTCAAGGACATATTGTTTAAATATCTGAAAGTGAAAACCAATGTTTGGATGAATCCTCTGCTGAATGAAATTTGCTTCCACCCTTTTAAATTTGTTTATTAGAGAATCAGTAGATCTGCCAGAGCATTGCATTTAGTCTTTCTGGTACACGCTTGAGCTAATCATATTTGTTAACTTATAAACTTTTCTTATAAGTTAATTTTCTCTTAATAAAATTTTATTAAATATGTTTAAACTTAATTTGGCTGATGTTTGTCTTTGTGCTTTTGTCTCAATTGTCTAAACAATTTAAGATCTCTTGTTTCTCCCTGAGTCTAGTCGGCACAAACCATCATCATCATCTATTCTGATCACAGTAAACAAATTTTCCAGACACGTAGTGGTCTGGTGGCGCCCTCTGTATCAGAATAGATTGATAGATGAAAGTTAAAAGCTTTCATCCGGCACAATATATATATATAATGAAATAATATTATGGCAAAAAAAATTGATATAAGTTTTCTAAAAAAAATACATTATTAAATTCTAAGCCAAATTTTTGATATGGACTATCTTTGTCAAAGTATGACTAAATAAAAATATCAAAGATATTGGCATTTCTGTTTGCATGTGAATGTAAATTACAGTGATCTCTGACTTTAAATAATTTACATATTTGCATGTATGAATATTTGTGTGAAAATCAATTAGGCAATTAATTATACTGCTGAATTAATTAACCAATGTTTGTAAGTGAGATGCTATTCACTCTTAAATTTATGGCAGTTTTAAAATTGATTATTATCAAACCTCTTAGTGTAAGACATTATTTACACCATCAAACCAAGGTTCCTTTCAATATAAAATGGCAGGTTTTGAAGCTTTTTTTTTCATATGTCATAGCATTGTCCAGGAGGTGAACCCATAGCCATCTGCAACCAACTACTTGCTTGCAAGGCAGCTGTGATGACCTCTCGGCTAACAACGCTTGACTGGTTTTGCTTTTTTTTCAGAAATTCAAAACTTTGCAAATTTATAGCTGATGCAAAAACAGTCTAGAATGTTATAGAAAATATTTAATTAAAGTCAACATCTCTGCTGTCACATTTGGCAAACAAATAAAGAGATTTAACAATAGATAGAAATTCAATAAATCACCAAATCCTAAACTTTGGATTGAAATGTCTTATATCCCTATAATCTATTCTAAATTAATATCCATTATGAACAAAGATTTCAATTTTGGTTTTAAATGTCTCTTGTCACCTAACAGTTTCATTAATAATTCCAAAGATAATATCATTAATGGCAATAAGGCTCAATTAGTATATGACATAGATTGCTAATTTTGTAATAGCAGTTATTACGAAAAAGCATGCGCAAACTTAAAATCAAGAGCTACCCAGAATATTCATTTATATAATAAAGCCAAATCCAACAGCTCCTACAGCTTAGTGTTCACTGATGTGTGAGAAAAAAGCTGGCCATTCTTTTAGACTTGCCAATGATAAAATTATATGCCTCCAAAGCAACAACAAAAAATGAAAAAATAGAGGCTTGGTAGATAAAATGCCATAAATTAAAAAGCCAATAGCATTCCCCTTATCAAACTCTGATCATTTAATTCCACAGCATAGTTAATTATCTAAGTGATTTTCACACAAATATTCATATCTGCAAATATGCAAATTTATTAAAAATCAAAGATGAGTTTAATTTACATTCACATGCAAGCAGAAATGCCAATATCCTTATAATTTTTATTTCCGTCATGCTGTAACAAAGATATTTCATATCAAAAGTGTGGTTTAGCATTTAATAAACTATGTATTTTTTTATATCAAACACATCAAATTTCTTCACTGTAATATTATTTCATTACTTTATTACATATCTATACCTTATTACATATCTACAATATACGTTCATTATATATATATATATATATATATATATATATATATATATATATATATATAGCATTATTTAATTATATCTTTAAAATCAAACAAATACCCATCCCATTTTAAATTTATTCCCTCAAATAATAATTAAATATATTTAATTAAAACTTACTTTATTATAATTAGAACATATCCAATTCTTTTGCTGTACCCCCAGCATTTTAAAATATACTTTTTCATATTTAAATATATTTAAAACTGATATTATAAACGTTTACATATTGCTAGAAGAGATGATAATAGATGGACAATTGACATTTTGAACTGGATTGCAAGAGATTGTAAAAGACCCAGAAAGAGACCACGTGTGAGATGGATGGATGAAATAAGAAAGTGTGCAGGGGTGATGTGGAGAAGAGAAGCTAAAGATAAAAAAAGATGGACTGAACTTGGAGAGACCTTTATCCTGCAGTGGATTGATAATGGTTGGTGATGATGATGATTATAAAATTTATCAATTTCAAAGTGAAAGATTATGAAATTCATGAGTATTCCTCTTGCTGCGTGCATGACATTTAAAATTTATTTTAACATGTGTTGAATATATATTTTCATTGAAATCCTAAAAGTTTATCAAATTCATTATTATAAATGATCTAAATTGTCATTATTCATATGAGAAATTAAATACATGATATAAACACAATTTAGTTAATTTAAAATATATTTATAAAGTCAAATTTTACTTTGTTTTACCAAAACTTATACCCATTGTTAAAAAAATTTCCAATTCGGTAATGTTTTAATCGCTGCTGTCTTGTTTTGCAATTTTATGATGCCATATGGTAACAGGTTTTAAATTTTTCACCATTTTTATATTGCAAACTTCAAATTTTTTAAAATAATGAAGTACCGTAAAGCAAAAACTTATAGGTTGTTATAATTTTATACTAAAAAAGAAAGAAAATCATGCAAGATTAATCAATGTTGATGCAAAAGTCACAAACAAACAAACTTTTACATTTATATATGTATGGTTAACATTTAAATCTGTTACAATTATCAATTTATAATATCTGCCTGATTGGTGGAACAGTCTATTATTTATAAGAAATTGTGAAATGTTATTATTAGCTTTCTTCCCTTAAATTTTTGAAATGGGGTGTCACAATATTGAATTTTTAAAAAATTGATTTAAGACACAATTTTCACAATAACTTCAGTTTTAATAATGTTAAAGCAAAAATCTGTATTACATTGATAGAAGCTAGAAAAAATATGAAAAAGATATGACTAAGAAAAATAGTAATTACCATTAAAACTAAAGGAAAAAAAATAATTTCAATATCATAAAAAATTATTGCTTTATTCTTTGTCTACAATTTCTAATTTATCATAACTAAGTTTTAAAATTACATTTTTATTGATAATTTATTTGTATTTCTCACAAAATTTTGATTCAAAGCATATATAATACTTCTTACCTGAGATAATTCAAAGCTTTAGAACTTACAAAAAGAGAACCATAAGAATTTGTCATTTTTTTTTGTATCCCAGAAGTTAACAAATCTCAATGCATATATAAGAAAAATATTATTCCAAATGCAAGATAGAAAATAATTATTTCTAGAAGGTGGATATGCATTTGTAATCATAGCAATTGGCTTCTTGTCATTCAAATTAGAAATTGAGAGTCACTGTCTTTATCTCAAACTAGAAATTGAAGGCCATTGTCTTTATCAATGATAAAATGAGTCTCCTCTCTTCATTTTATATTTTTTGTGTACACAGTGATGCTATCTTATGTTTATTGCCCTACAGAGATATAATTTGTTTGCATATAGCTCATTTAGTAGCTATAGAGTTAAAAATAACGTGATGGAAGATGTGACATAATTATTGATTCCACAGCATGAATACTAAGACATACACAAGAATCTGAATTTGATTATTTTCCTCCATGCAATTTTATGTGGGATATATAACCATTATGGCTATTACCACACACTTTCCACTGGAAATCTTTTTTATAAGTTTCAAGAGTTTATATTGTCACATGGCACTATGTCTAGTAAATTTTGTGATTACTTTATCAACTGTGACCTTTCTGTGCATCTGATAAACAGCTTTAAAATTTACATTGCTCTGCTCTATAATAGCCTAATTTTATATATGTAATGAAAATCATTACTTGTTATACAAACACAGACATGCAAATATAAATACAACAACACTAATACAAATACACACAATAATAAATTATTAAATCTTTTGAGAATCATTATGTCTATAAAATAAGGTTGCCTCAAATTTTGATCAAAGCCTCAAAATTGCATTTCACATAATCGTCTAAATTTGTACATGCAATTAAAATCACTTTCATTATACAAATACAGACATGCTAGTACAAACACACTAATTATATTTATTACTGACAATTACTTTCTTCAAATAATACTTTTTTAATATAATAATAATAATAATAATAATAATAATAATAATAATAATAATAATAATAATAATAATAATAATAATAATAATAATAATAATAATAATAATAATAATAATAATAATAATAATAATAATAATAATAATAATAATAATAATAATAATAATAATAATAATAATAATAATAATAATAATAATAATAATAATAATAATAATAATAATTATAATAATAATAAATTATAAAACTGAATATTTACATTATAATGATTGTTTTCGGGATGAAGGCCTTGAAATTGCAAAATATTCGATGCATGTTGAATCCATTTACAAATTAATTTTTTTTTATGAAAATGCATGCCCTGTTGTCTCTGTGCAATCTAATAAATTGATGGAAAAAAAATAAATGGACTTATTAATTAAAAAATTAATAAAAAACTAATTTTAACAAAACATACATTATTTGGAAAAGGAACTAAAATCACAGAAAATAATGGTATTGACATGCACATATTTCATTCAGTTTTGCCACAATTTTAAAATGAAAACAAAGAATTTATAATTTCAAACAATGAACATGGCAGTGTTCATGCCAAGCATTGTGATGTCATTAAACAGTAAATAAATACTGTAGCATTTTAGTCTTTATGTAACACAGATATTGCATTTAAAATCATACATTTTTGAATGCAGAAATTGTTTACAGTTTGTTATATTCATTAATTACTGTCTATTAGCATCGGACAGTGATTTTTCTAATATAAAAATTCAACAGATATTTCCACATTTTAAAATATTTAAACACTTACATCTATTTAAACTCATCACATCTGACTGATCAGAGAAACAGTCTATTATTTATAAGGAATTGTGAAAGGTTGTTAGCTTTCTTTCCTTAAACCATAATTAAATACTGTAGTGCTTTAGACTCTTCATAACACCAAGAGATTGCATTTAAAAGCATACCTTTGTATACTTTGAATGCAGAAAACATTTACAGTTTGCTGTTTTCATTAATTACTGTCTATTAACTATGATTTGCTTTAACACATAAATAATAAATCATTTATTGTTATAATAACTTAACTTTTGAATAAGCACTAACATTTTATCATAATTTGTATAATATAAACTAAATCTTTACATAAATGTAAGTAATGTATGATATAAACAACACCTGTCCATAAAATATAAAATGTCTAAATATAAAAACATGTTTACATGCTTACACAAGAAATATTCATAGGAAACATAATTTTAACTAATATTTTCATGATTGATTTTTGGAGTGCAGAGAGCACTTAATTAATTTAGTTCATTTAGAAAAAGTTTTTAATATAATTTGAACCCAAGCATAAATACCTTACATGATACATGTATATACAGTTCACTTGATAGTAATTTTTTCAATGATATATATATATATATATATATATATATATATATATATATATATATATATATATATATATATATATATATATATATTTCTGGGTAATGTTAAAGCTTCAGATTATGACATGGAATTAAATTGTTTTCAGTATTACATTTTATTATAGTTACTATAAAGAATTAATTCTTGAAATCATGTTTATTTGATGGAAATTTGATTTTCTATCTCACATTTTAATGTAAGTTGCTGGCACTTAGAATTGGCTTCATAAAACTACTCAAGAAATTAGGACAACCTTTTCTCCATTTTTATGGATTATAGACTGGCATTTAAACAATCTTTTCCATTCACTATTTTGAAAGATTCTACAATTTATACATTTTTTTGGAATCACACAGATCACAACTGCCTCTCTCCTTCACTATAAAATTTATAATTCATGCTATTTTTCTGATGATCCTTTTTATATTTTTTGCCATGTTCTCTCTTTTTTCTAGATAATTTTAAGAATTTTTTTATATCTTAGATAACCTGATATTTTACCTAGTTAATCTAATCAAACACCCTAAAGCAAATCATGTATAATTACTGGGATAAATTCTAATTAAAACAATATGTTCAAATAATTAAATTTTAAACAATTACTTTCCTCTCTTGTAATGAGATAACTAAAAAAAAAAGAATTCTTTTATTTAACAGTTCTTTTTATGCATTAATAAAAAGTCTTTAATTAGAATAATACCAAAATAATTTATTCAAATTAATTCTAACTTTAGTCTAAGCATAAATACTTTATTTAGTTTTATATATGTATTTTATCTAAATTTAGAGTAAAAGGGAATGTATTTTTTACTTTCTTTTAGCATTGTTATTGTACAAATAATGCTTTTATATTGGTATATACATTCTTGTAAGTCCATAAATAATATATTTAATCTTTTTTTCTAAGTTCTAAATTATTAACTTGACATTTTTATACCTGTGTGTTTTACCTTTATTCAAATTACCTACATTATGTTTTACACCTTTATTGCTGCTCATATCTTTTCCTATGTATTCCCTATGTCTTGCAATAAAAATCAATACTAGAATATTCCAGTAGCACTATCTGTATTTACAAACACAAAGTCTGAATTACATAATTTATATGTGTGTAAATCTACAATTATAATCCTAAATATATGGTTATGTATATAATGCTCAAAGTTAAATCTCCTAAAATAATTTTTATTGCATATATACTGGCAAACATTGTGGCTAGAAAGCAAATCAGTTATTTATACAACAGTCAATTAAAAAAAATATCTTGAATACATATATAAATTTACTTTATAAGTATCATATTAATTACAAAATTTATAATAACATCAGCTATTTTTTAGTAATATGTAATAATTATTAATTATTTTATATTATTTTTAATTTTAGATAGGAACTTTAAATTTAATTTATATTAATAAAATCAAAATAATGTTTATGGCATTTGGGAAAATATATAAAAACCATAAAACAAGATTTGCACTTTTATATTTCATAATCTGTTCTTAATTAAGCTATATTGGATACTCAAACATCTACCAATTAAATAAATTTTATTGGATCAAAATGCATCTCAGAAGCTATTAGCTTATTTTTATTAATATTTTCAGCCACATATTTGAAATATAACAGAAAATAATATATATAATTAATGAAAAAGTAAATTAGATTAAAATAAAAAAATATAAAAAAAAGTTTATATTATAAATAACTTTCAACTAGTAGAAACTGAAGTATGTATTAAAAAAATTAACATACATTTGATATTATGAAGAAGAAACAAACCACTGATCATGTGATTTTATGAATTTACATTGATAGTGAACATTGGTTTGAAAAACATATGTCTATGCTTATGCTTAGAAGTTCATGGATGAGTGCATGTAAATTTGTAAAAGTGCATAACCTGTGGTTTGTTTATTCTTTATAATATTCCATATGCAATCCATGCTATATAAATAGTAGACTACTTATTACATACATTTGATACTAAATATATTATTATAATAAATGAATATTTTATAACAATATTAATGCAATAAAAATAATTTAAAAAAAAACGCCTTAAATTTTTAAATATTCATTTTAATGATTACGGTTTCATATATATATAATTCAAAAAAGAAAGATGCATTTTTTCTTTATTGGAATATAATATTTAAATACATCTATATTGTCTATACTAAACTTAATGCAATTATAAGGACTTGAACTCAGAATTTCAAACTCGCCACAGCTATCCAATCCATCTTATACAACTGATACACATAACCACATATATGTGAAAAAGATAAGTAATCTCCAATATACATATTTCATGCTGAACCAGCACTCATCAGTTGGTCCAGATCACCATCTCCTACAAATATATACAATAACTGTTGACTTCAAGTTAACATGGGTATGATGGTAATATTGATATTATTAACAACTTTGAGCATTTCATCATCAGATTTTCAATGATATGGAAGGCTGAAGAAGGATTGAAGCTTGTCCACTAAAGTTTGAAGATTTGCTATGAAAGTGAGCAGTAATTGTATATATGAGTGGGGGATGATGATCTGAACCAACCGATGAGTGCTGGTTCAGCGCAAAATATGTATAGTGGAGATCTCTTTTTCACATATATGTGGTTATGTGTATTAGTTGTATAAGATAGATTGGATATGAAAGTCTGAGTTCAAGTTTCTTATATATATATATAATTATAAAAAATATAGTAGATATCTAAAGAATATACTTATAATATTAAAATAGATTTTAAATATGTATCAGTAGATAGCTATTAGTAGATAAGTATAAAAAAGTTTAGTGGATGGTTTAATAATTAAAAGGTAGTTTAAAGAGTATATTTTAAAAAATAATGTATTCATGTGTCTGTTTGTAGGCAACAGTACTTTATATTAAAAGAATATTTGTAAGAAAATATTTTTGTTTACGGTACAAAATATTTATCACATTAAACTATTTTAAGCTAACACTGAAGATAAATAAGTGGTTAAAATACCAACATCAAAACAGTTTTTAATGACATGGATTTTAAGAAACTAGTTAAAATTGGAACATGTGTGCAAATATAATTAGAAATTGTCAAAAATAAATGTGTTTAGTTTTATTTCTTACTTATGATAGTTTATATATATATATTGGTACTTATTTAAAGATTTTAACGAAAAAACAACAAACAAAAAATTCTGTATTTTCTCATTTTTCAATTTAATTACATTAAATGATATTTTAAAATAATCTAATGGTTTTTCCATTCAAAAAGTTTATTCAGAATCCATTGTGGTCTTTGAAATGTATTTTACTATTATTTACCGCTTTCCGTATGAACACCCCCTCCCATTTTAAAATCACGTTTATTATTATTGTGCTATTTTCTTTACAGAAATTTATCAGTTTTTTACTCTTTCATTTTTTAACTTTCCAAAGCATCTTTCCCGAATCATAAATCATCGCTGTTCTTCATTATCATAATACAACTATCATTGCCTTAATTTTTAATTATGTTTTCAAATTTTTGATATATGACCTTTATTTCACTATTATGCTAATTAATCAGCATAGTAACTTAACAAAATATATTTGCTGTTATTATATAATTAATAGTTATTCATATCTATTTATCTATCACCTATGATGTACCTAAAGTTTCCTTCTTCAATAAATAAATTAATAATAACTGATTGTATATATAAAATTTCTCATTATTTATTTCAAAATAAAGTTATTTAAATATTATATATTGTACCATTTTGGTTTAGATACACCTGGAATCACTGTTCCTAAAAAGGGAAAAAAAAATATTGGCTTATTTTATTTTTCAATTGTTTTAGAAGGATCAGTAGTTACAATATTAATAAATAGTTAATGATAATCCATTGTAATATGAGATAAGGTTTGTAAGTTTTAAATTTTAATTTCTTTAACAGACCAAAAGTCTCTATTTTGTGTTTGTGTTTGAGAATATCCTCAGTACTCAACATAACATCACTAAGCTTTATGAAAATCAACTAAGTGCATGTATTAAAAGGTCGAAATCCTTTCTTTTTAATTATATGTAATCTCTGTGCCTAATCAATAACACTATATATTACACAATTTGTATATTATAATAAAATTTATATTTAATAATTAGAAAGATTTAATAGATTGAAATGTGTATTGATAGATTTGTATTGGGGATTTTATTATTATTTACTGCATACATTTAACAAATAATACAAAAAACTAAATAAACATAAAATAGTGATTATTATTTAGTGTGTGTACGCATAAATACAAGAGTCGTGTTTAGATGATTAAAATAATATATACATTTGAAAATATTTTTTATATATAATTACTTTAATATGTATTTATAAAAAATATAGAATACAGTATATTAAATAAATAAATAAATATAAAAGGTATATTTTATTTAAATTGTAATTTAAAAAAAAAAAACTGGTTTTTTATTGCGAAATTAAAAAATATTTTTATTTCATAAATGCTTCTGAATTTCAAAAACTTTTTATTGAGTGAAATTAAACTTTTTATTGAGTGAAATAAAACTTTTTATAATAGAGTCAATACCAATGAATTATATTTGAGTAAAATAATAGAAACAATATCTAAGATAATGATTTAAGTGTTTCATCATTAGCAAAAAGGTGTAAAAAGCCCCTGATTTTAGATTGAGACTCTCTTAATCTGCTTTTTAATAAGTAAAGTCAATGTGTTATATACAATATTAAACATTGAATTTTCTTATAAAAATGAATGATTAGACAAAGAAAAAGTGTTTGCTTCAAAAGACATTACTTTTGAGAAATCTATTAACATATTGGAATAAAATAATCTCAGCATACAATGTATTTTTAATACCATAGAAATATAAAAATTCATGGAATACTCTTCATACTACAATGTCTTTGGCAATTAAAGGATACAATTTAGAATCTATTATGGATTAAATTTTCAATACTATAGCACTAATATTATAGAATTTATATAAATGCATGTGACTTTTTAAATTTATTGATATTATAGAATACCAAAAAAGTAAATATTTGTATTATTCATATAAAACTGAAAGGTTTTACTATGAATTATTTTATTTAAAATTGTATATAATTTATTCAAGTGGTTAAAAAATTCTGTTTTGAATGATATTAGAATGTGATTAAACCTCAAATATGATGCTTATGTAATATATATTCATGCTACAAATATTAGTCAGAGACCTCATGACTTATAAACTTTAATTTTCTAGTGTTTTTTACAAATATTTTCTGTTAATATGTATTAATACATATGCTTTCAAATGCGGAATATTTGATGATTCTTATTGTAGAATATATGTGATGTTTACACTACATGAAATATAAATAACTAATAAAAATTTAGATTATTTTAAAACAAAATTTAAATATAGGATCTTTCTTAACTTATTTTTAGATATTATTTAAATTTTGTAATATGTTTATTTCCATTATTTATATATATTTGAAATGAATACATTTTAAATGTAAGTATTTTTCAATTCGACTTAGGATAATGTGTTCTTCATACACCTTGATGATAATATAATTTTGTACTTGAATTGTTAATCTCACATTTATGATTGTAAGAAAAACCAGGAGCAAAATAAACTTATTTATTTTTCTTTTATATATATTTTAACAGTTTATTTATAAATGCTTATGCAAATATATTTTCTTTATGTGTCTGAATGTTCTAAAACATAGGAAATGGTGATACAAAGTAGATAGTGTAATATTAATTGTCTCAGCACTTTTGAGAAGTTTTATCTTCTCATAATCATAGGGTAGAGAGTTGTGTGAGCATGGTAGAAAATATATGTGACAAATATTTAAATATATGCAAAGTGAATTAGAAAGTTCACTTTTTGAAAAGAGAAAGAAGTATAATTCCTTTTGGTTTATGGCTTCATAGAATTCCTTGACTCTAAACAAAAAACCAATGAAGCAAGGCTTATAACCAACAACACCTAAACCAGAAGGAAGCATATTTCTCTCTTTCTCCAAAAAGTGTACTTTCAAATCCACTTTGCATATATTTAAATATTTGTCACATACATTTTTTATTGTGCTCACTCAATCTATTTACTATGATTATGAGTCACTAAAACTTGTTAAAAGCCCTCAGCCAATTAATATTATAATTTGTACTTAGCTTCATCAATGCCTGCATTTTAGCACATTTAAACGTATTATTTGTTTAATTGTGAAGACTATATTTTTCTTATTCTTATTGTCTTTATGGTTTATTAGTGTATCACTCATAGCATGTAAGATATATAGATAACAAATTTATACAATTTATGCAATCATATTATTGATATTTAATTTGTAATTAAATTTTCCAATCAAGATTATTTCATTCATTTATTAACTTACACATTTTATTATTTATTTATTACGTTTCTTACATCAATACATTTTTATTTTTTTTATTAATTAAAATTGAATTTCATGATTTTTCACAATTTATTGATCACATTATACTTGAATGACAACTTAAAGAATTTACATATTTCATATTAAATATTCAGTTAGCCAAAATATTAAATAAACATTTACATATTTTAATAATTTATGGTATTATCTTAGTATTTTTCATTTACATTTTATTGATTACAATGAATAAATAATTATTAAAAGTTAAGTTAATGTTATATTAAACACTAATTGGTTAGGTGCATATATTTACTTTTGACTAAAGTGATATAAATTGGTGTTCAACATTATTTATACTTCATATATTTAATCATTAGTTTATAAATATTTTATGCTAGTACAATTTGACATTTCACATGGGCTTTACAATTTTTTTTAAAATTTCATTCTCTATATCTTTATACCATTATAAAAAATTGGTATCTGAAAGTGTTAAACCATACATTCATTAATAGATAATCATTTTAATATCATTACAGTGTTACAAATTTTTGGTACCCAACATTATGAGTAATTTGCTCTGTTACTCCTTTATTTATTATTATACCATTACAGTTTTTGGTGACAGACATGAAAGGCATAATATTTGGTGATTTGTGTTATCATAGCATCATCATACAGTTTTTGATGCCCCAAAGTGTGGGATTGATTGGAAACTATTTATTTGGGATTACTATTATTGTTATATATCTTTAATATAATTTAAAACAGACAGTTTTATCATAGATCATTTTAAAATGATATAAATAATGAATAATTTTGTTCCAAATGAGCTCAACATTTTGATAATTTAAGTTTAGAATATTTTTTTCTAAATTATATAAGGTAATCTGTCAGTGAATTTTGTAGTATTATTATAGAATGAGTATAGAAATTGTAAGTACTTTGCAAAATGATAGTTGTGATTAAATATCTTGAGGGCTTTGAGATATTTATTTTTCAGATTCTCATTTGAATAGAATATTTGATGACCAAATGTTGGTGAAAGAAAAATGTTAGATAATAATATAATACTTATTTGTGATTCATTTAATGTATGGTATATGTGATATAATTGTTTTTTATTAATATATCATAATGGAGGCTCCTCATGTTGAAATAGCTCAAAAAGTGGTAGTTTAGATACTTGGAAAATTATTTTTAACAAATTAAAAGAATTAAAAGCTGCATTAAAGAAATGTAAAAATGGTTCTAATTACAAATTTGATGAAAAGAAATTTAATTTTAATAACAAATTGAATCTAATATTTAATGCTTCAAATGCTAGATTTAAAGAATGTGAGTAGGAATTAGATATTAAATTAAAAGGGATTAAAAATGAATTAAAGAATTAAAGGATGAATCAAGAAAATTTAAAGATAAATTTGATCCATCACAAAAAAAAAAGTTCAGAGTGGATTTAGAGAATTAGATAGCAAAATTAAAAAATCTCAAAACGAGAATAGAGAATTGAGAAAAAGATTTAGGAAGCTAGAAAAGATAAATGATGATTTCAAAATGACATCATAAACTGAAATAAATTATTTTAGGATACAACTGGATGATGTTAAAATGAAATCAAATACAGAATATTGAGAGTTATGTAAAAAACAAGACCAATCAGAGATGAAATAAAGATGTTGCAAAAAAAGTCTGAGTAATATATATTACAGCTATAACCTTAAGTCTATGCACCTAGATATGACAGTAGGGATCTCTACAAATCTTTAACACAAGATTAACAACTTTAAAAGACAAGAGCGGTCACTCTTATCTTTGACCTACTTTTTAATTATATAGGCAAATCTAAAGCATTTTGATTTGAGAGCTTGGAGCTATTGAATACTTCACTGATTAAGTCCCCAATTTCTATACAAGCTAACGTTTGCAAAATCTTTCGATTTACAGTGAGTCAGTGTGAAACTCTTATAATTAGAAATCTTTTAAGACAATTTAAAGTTGTAACTAATAATTTGTTAAGTGCATACTTATTACCTATGTAATATATATTTAGGCTATAACCTTAAGATTATGTGCCTAGATATGACAGTAGGATCCTCTACAAATCTTAACTCAAGATTAATGACTTTAAAAGACAAGTCCTACTTTTTAATTACATAGTTGAATCTAAAGCATTTTGATTTAAGACTGGGAAGCTATTAAATACTTCACTGATTGAATCCACAATTTCATCATAAGCTAACATTCACAAAATCTTTCGATTTATAGTGAGTCAGTATGAAGCTCTTATTAGTTATAACTTTAAAAGTAGTCTAAAAAATACATAGTAAAATACAATGCATAGAAAATCAAATAAATGCTATTGAACAGATGAGATAAGAAGTGATGGAGGAAGTGAAAAAAAAGTTAATTATACTGAGTGTTTTTAAGAAGTAGAAAGGATTAGTAAAAGTTAGAAAGATTTTAATAATAAGCTTGAAATTAATAAGTAAATTTACAATGTTATAGAGATATCAACACCTGAGATTTCTCGATGGTATTGACAATTTTTATAACTTTTACTACACCACTCTCACATAAGATAGGAACTGCTTTCTATCACCTTGTGGAGGGGCCATATTAGATATTTGCAATTTTTTTGCTTTCATCAATGCATCATTGACTTTCAACTCAATCCCATCACAACCATCCTTCAATTCTCTCACACTATAGATACATTTGCAACATAACTTTTTCAAATAAGCTAAATAGCATATGTTATAGTTTAAATTCATATATACACATTATCTTCATACATATATATATATATATATATATATATATATATGAATATATATATGAATATATATATATATATATATATATAGTGCCCTTTTCTATAGGTCAAAATCAGCTCATCACAGTAAATTACTAAAAATTTTAAATTTTAGAATGTGTTATCTTTGTGTGATAGTTATATTGTATTGATAATAGTTTAAAAGTATAATTTAAAGCTAAATAAAAATATGTAATGCTTAAAATTATGATGAATAACCTTAAAACAATTATGTAAAGCTAAAAATACTAATTACATATGGTTACAAAAACTGGCCATAATAAATAACGCAGCTATAAATGTTTAAAGTATGTTTAAAAAATTAAACTTTAATAGTTTAAATTTATAGTTAAATAAATGCTATATTTAAATTTATAAATTATATTTAATAATTATAATTAATATCATATATTCTAAAAGTAAGTTTTATGGTAGTGAAAGTTATATTTAGTTTTATATTTTCCAAATTATTATTCCAAATTTTATATTATTGTATTATTTATTCAATATAATAAGTGTTGCAATTTATCATTTAATTTTCAGACAGTAAATTGGATACAATGTGTCTAGTTGTAAAATCATGTGACCTGTATGCTTGCTAGTATTTGGATTAGTAAAGTTCAAAATATTTTAAAAATTGCATTATAGAACTGAATATATTTAGTTGCCTATCATAAGGGAAAATATTAAAACAGTGGTATAAAATGTTTTAAATGGTATTATAAGACAAATACAGTTAATAAAAGTTAAATATTTTGTTTTAAAATAAAATAAATTAAATATTAAAGGTGGGATAAATTATTAAATATTATTTTTACAAATCATTTTAAATGTTCAATTAATTTTAGTAAAGTATAATAATTGATTTAGGATTAATATTTTTAAAATAATATTTTGAAATTATAATGTGTTATATTTATTTTTGAAATTTAATTGTGTAAGATTGTAGCAATATGCAAATTCGGTATAAAAGAAAAGTAAGAATCCCCCAATAGGATGAGAGATTTTATAGGATATAAATACCATTGCACAGGGGTGTCAGTGGTTATCGAATATGTCAGTGATTGGTATCAGTAACTATCGAGGTGATAGTAATTTTAAATTTTATTATTTAGTCAATTTTTTAGTCCTCTCATACAATTTATTTGCAAAACTAATAGGACCTTTACTTTTAAAGTATTTGCAAAGAGAGTGTAAAATAAATATATTTTAATAAATTCATTTTAATATACATTGTTAATTTTAAAGTTTTTTTACCAGGAGTATTCATCAGAAACTTAATATAACTTCGCAATAAAAATATGGAAATGCCGATAAGTAAAATGTATTTAATGGAAATTTTAAAAATAAGTCTAATAATTGTGAATATAATATTAATAATATTAACCAAGAGAACTATTCCAGTAAATAAATTATTATTGTGGACATTGTACAGAAAGCTTAACAGAAAGGCTCCTTGCAGATTAAAAATGAAATACGCATTTTTATATAATAGCGAGATAGTCGTGTTTTAAGACCGACCAGTTATATGACAATTTTTATAATAATCTTACAGTAACATAATGCTATAGAGATAAATGTTTAATCCTTTTCGAAGGAAAACATTATAAATATTTTTAAGAAAAACTATCATAAGTAAAAGACTAATGGAAAATATTTATGAAAGCGTATGTTATAAAAACCTGAGGTATATACGGTTATACGCATTTTAAGACAATAATAAAACCACTGAAAATAGGTAATAAATAGCAATAAATTTTTCTAAAGAAGAAACCAACAAAGAAAAGGAATACATGAATAAATAAAAGTATGGAATTATGGAAATATTTTATATTGCGCAAAAAGTTTATCCAGATAATTTGAGCTAAACCAACAGAACAAGATGCATCATTATGCTGATATAGAATACTCTAGTATGGAAGCTTCATGGAATTATTTTTTATATTATGATTTTAATATGATTTTAATAATCATCATTCTGGACAATAGAAACCGTAAACTATTATTCTATAAACTTTTCCAGGATGGATCAATGATTATTTTATTTTATTTTCCTAGATTTTTAGATGTCACAATTTAATTTTTTATTATTATTCATTTTTAAACTTCGCTCATCGCTGGAAACAGTTTTGTTTTGTTTGTCATCAAGCAAGAGAAACTTAGCAATGGGGGAGTTGTAAAAATTGCTCTTGATGAGAACATTTTAAAAAAAAAAAAAATCTTGAGAAAATAAAAACATTTTGAACTTTATAAAGAATATTCATCAGCTGAAGAAATACGTAATTATAATCTTGATTTTTATTTATTAACTTTTTAAAAGTGTAATATTATTTTTAATTAGAAGAGTAGGAACATGAACATTAATTTTAGTACTAATGATATAATAATCTTACAGTAAAATAGTTTGATATTCTGAATAAGTTAACATTTTTTAAGTATGGAAGTATGGATATCATATATGCAATGTTTTATTTAATTAATGGACATGAAGACTTTCATAAGTGATTAGAAACTGATATCACTTAGGTAATAATTGTAAATATTGATGTATTTTATGATGTATTTTTTTGTTTTTCTTTTTTTGCAGATTGCCAAATGAATTATAATTTATGGAAGTATGAATGTTAAATTATATATAAACATATTTGTACAACACATTTAAATTATGAGATTAGGATTTATTTCTGGGAATATGCATACTTTAATTTTATAATAGTAATATAACACAACATGATGATGAATATTTATGTGATTCTTTTAAAAACTTTCATATTATTGGATGTTCAAAGTATTTATATGACTAGTTTGTATGTGTTTAGAATATAGAATAAGAAAGTAAAGCAAACTTTTCTTGTGGATTAGTGAGATCACTCTAATTATAATTGAATTTTGTTTATTATTTTGAATATATAAGTTAGTTATTTGTCGATGTAAGATTTGATAAATCTTTTAGAAAATAATGATAGGATAGTGACTTGGTTGTAATATTGTGAACATGAATCCAAGAGATGATATTAAGGTAGGATGTAATAAGGGAATATGAATAGTATTTTGTAATCTTAGTAGATATACAAAACAGTTAATAAAGCCCTGTAGGTGCATATTTATTTGTGGTCAGTGTCTATTTTTTAAGTATTGATGTTTCAATAAAGCTGAAGGAAAGGAATAACTTTGACATCATTAATAGTATTGGAAAACATTAGACAGAATAGGGTATGCCTCTATTTTTTATAGATACAATGTGCCATGGTATTTTTGTCCGATATGTGCTATGAGTTATACTCTAGTTTTTCTTCCTTAGGCCTACATATCTATTCACTATCTAGATTTCCAAAGTAACTACATTGCACAGTATGATATATTTTTAAAAAAATAATAGATCATTTAGAGTTTAAGATATGCTATTGTCTGAATATGATAAGTTCATTTACTTGTAAGAAGAAGTATAGTTTGTGCAAATTGGAATTGAAAATCCAACATATCCAAAAGAAAAAGAATCATAAAATATGTTTTAGATTTTATTTTAGAAATAAAATAAATTTCAGTAATAAAATATGTAAAGCAAAGTTGCTTTTAAAATATTAAATAACTTTTAAATATTTTATTTCATTTTTAATGAGTATTGCATATTTTTAAGATATAATGTTATAAAGTAAAATGATATAAACAGTAAGCATAGGTACAATTTTATATTTATTAAATAATAAAAAATATATCAGTGATTACAACTATATGGTATTAGAGTAATATTAAATGGGATATATTATATTTAGTAATCTTAGTGTAGTGAACAACGATGTCCACACAATCTAATAATAAATTATCAGTAGATATTTTATATGATATCTTTTAACATTGCAAAATGAAATTGTCTAGTGAAAAATATCCATGCTCGATATTATTATTTTTGTGTTTTTCCGTATTATGTTTCAATAGATGTTTTTAGTAAAAAAAAAAGAAGCATAGTTAAATAATAGTTAAAGATATGATATGTTTTAAATAATTATAAATAAATGTAGTTTTATCATAAGATTGATCACAAAGAGATAAATAAAATTATATTGTTTTATTATTATTACTTTAAGTCAGAGTGAAGACTTAACTAGGTTCTAATAAAAAATGTATAACGGTGCTAATTTAGAAGGTCAAAATGTAAATATTGTAAATAAATTGTTCTTTTATTTTATTTTATTGTTATAATAAAACTTTGTTAAATTTGTTTTCAAAATTTGTGTGTTCAGACTGTTTCTTTTTCCCATCACAATGCATGAAATACACAGAATAATTGAATCAAACATAATATTTTTGCACAGAAATAAATAAAGAATTATTTTAAGAATTCCAATATTTTCTTGGTATTTATTTATTTAAGTAATCACATTTTATATTATCTTTTGGTCATAAATTAATTATTATAATGGTACATTGAATTATAATGCTACCCGTTGCCACACATTGATTTTTCAGATGACTAAATGCTACCACATATTTATTATGTTATTATATAAAGATAAAAGATTATATTATAGTATTTTATTATTTATTATAGTAATAAAATTATAGTAAAGAAAAAATACATAAAATTAGTCCATCCAATGAAGAAGAATATTATTATTATTATTAGTTAAGTGTAGTAGAGTATGACATAAAAATCCCTTATCATGTTTTACTACTGTGATTTGATTATCTTAGAATAATTTTATGAACCTGATATTTTATTGAGGTAAATTATTATTAGTTTAATCTTAATGAGTAGAAGTTATTAAAGTCGTAAGAATACTATAAGTTTATTATTTAAGATAATAATAGGGGAGATAATATTCTTATACCATTGAGGTAGTATCCTGTGGGATATTGGCTCAATGCAATCTTTCTAGTCACCTGTATTTTCACTTCTAAGTCTCATGAAATAATAAATATTTATTCAATTTATTTTATAAACTGAACCTTATGCTTATTTTGAATTTGAGCTAGTGGAACATTTAATATTAATGTAGAATATTTTATTTATCAATTGTTTGCATTTAACCAAACAAATGGTAACTGAGCTAACCCACGTTATTTAGTATTATATATTGCCCGGAAGTGAATATACACACGGATTAAGGTTAGAATATATATATATATGAAAAACAAAAAGCAAGTTAAAACTTGTTAACGCTTGTATTTATGACAATAGATGGCATTCTACCAAAAACACCATCAAGTGTATGTTTGTTTACATAAACATCAGAGCAAGCATTCACTATCTCTAACTTTAAACTTGACGGTGTTTTTGGTAGAACGCCATCTATTGTCATATATATATATATATACATTGAAACAGTATGATTTGATCATCATACCTTTCACCTATTCTATAAAATAGTAGCCTTCATTTCCCTAGTTCAAATCCTAAAGGTACACATATATATAACAAAATACTTGGGAATTTAACATATATAAAAACGTATATTTAGACGTATATGTGTGTAATTGTATATACACACACATTGCTATAATTGTATATATATTTTGTAATATTTTTATTTGCAAAAAATTGTATATTTACATCTGATTGATATTATCATTATATAATGACACACTTTATAATTTTATAAATATTCATCTTATGATTTTAAATAATTAAATTGGTTTTAAGCTGGGAAAATTGTATTATATAAGAACATAATTCTCTAAAGTATTTCAAACTGTCTTTGAAGTTACCCAATTACTTAATCGCTTGTAGCTATTAAAAACAAATGTAGATTTCTCACATGTATGTTAAAATGGTTGCAGTTTAAATCTCTTTCAAGAAAAGAAAAAGAGAAGGAATTCAATGTTTCAAGAAAAAAAAAGAACTTGGTCAATCTTAAGAGACACCGCCGGTATAAACCCAGACTTTATGATTCTTAATAAAATAAAAATGGGACAATTAAACCTGCAATAAAATAAGCTGAACTTGAATCTTGGTGAAATAAAAAAGGAACAATTAGTAAACAATTAAGCCTGAAATCAATCTAACCGATTTGTTTGAAGTGGATGAAATTAAGACTTCTTAAGTTTTAAAGTCTAAAAATAAAGATTGTGAATGAACTGTAAGAGGGGGGGTTGAAGAAATATAAAAAGGCCAGTTGAAAAGAAATCGGAATCCATTTTGCTTTTGCTCTCATGTTCACTCATATCCAGGCAGTGTGCCACATTTTACTATGAAAACCATTGGCTAAAAAGACCATCATTGCCAGCTTCCTCGGTGGCAAGAATTGCTATGGAGACCGAAGACCAAAAACCACAGCCCTACTT